>JASPKZ010007286.1:1577500-2064970 GCA_030220185.1 Diploptera punctata | reverse complement strand
GTTCTTCAGATACAATCCGCAATGCCGTGAAACAACGCTCTCGTACCCATTACGTCCTGCGATAAGTAAGTTTCTTCAGATTACCATCCGCAATGCCTTGAAACAACGCTCTCGTAGCCATACGTCCTGCCGAAAAAACAAGTTCTTCAGATACCATCCACGATGCCGTTGAAACAACGCTCTCATACACCTACGTCCTACGATAAGCAAGTTATCAGATAGAGTCCACGATGCCGTGATGAAACAACACTATCATACCCCATACGTCCTACGATAAGCAAGTTCTTTCAGATACCATTCGCAATGTCGTTAAAAACAACACTCTCATACCCATACGTCCTACGATAAGCAAGGTCTCATAGATAACATCTGCTATGCCATGGAAACAACGGCTCTCATACCCATACGACCTACGATAAGCAAGTTCTTCAGATACAGTCCAAAATGCCGTGAACAACAAGCTCATACCCATACATTCTCACGATAAGGAAGTTATTCAGATACCATCTGCAATGCCGTGAAACAACGCTCTCATACCCATTAATCCTACGATAAGCAAGTTCTTCAGATACCATCCGCAAAGCCGTGAAACAACACGCACTCATACCCATACATCCTACAATAAGCAAGTTCTTCAGATACCATCCGCAATGGCGTGAAACAAAGCTCTCAATACCCATATGCCCATACGTTAAGCATGTTCTTCAGATACCATCCGCAATGCCGTGAAACACCGCTCTCATACACATACGTCCTACGATAAGCAGTCTTCAAGATACCATATATAATGTCGTGAAACAATGCTCTCATACCCATACGTCCTACGATAAGCAAGTTCTTCAGATACCATTCATAATGCCATGAACAACGCTCTCATACCCATACGTGCTATGGTAATCTAGTTCTTCAGATAACATCTGCAATGCCGTGAAACAACGCTCTCATACCCATACATCCTACGATAAGAAAGTTTTTCAGATAACATCCGCAAGGCCGTGAAACAACGCTCTCATACCCATATGTCCTACGATAAGCAAGTTCTTCAGATACCATCCGGAATGCCGTGAAACAATGCTCTCATACCCATACGTTCTAACAATAAGCTAGTTCTTCAGATACCATCCGCAAGGCCGTAAACAACGCTCTCGTACCCATAACGTCCTGCGATAAGTAAGTTCTTCAGATACCATCCGCAATCGCCGTGAACAACGACGCTCTCGTAGCCATACGTCATGCGAAAAGGAAGTTCTTCAGATACCAATCACGATGCCGTGAAACAACGCTCTCATACCCATACGTCTACGATAAGTAAGTTCTTCAGATAGCGTCCACGATGCCGTGAAACCACACTCTCATACCCATACGTCCTATGATAAGCAAGTTCTTCAGATACATCCGCAATGTCGTTAAACCAACACTCTCACGTACCCATACGTCTTACGATAAGCAAGTTCTTCAGATAACATATGCTATGCCATGAAACAACGCTCTCATACCCATACGTCCTACGATAAGCAAGTTCTTCAGATACCATCCGCAATGCCGTTGAAACCAATGCTCTCATACCCATAAGTCCTACCATAAGCAAGTCTTCAGATACCATCCGCAATGCCGGTGAAACAATGCTCTCATAACCATACGTCCTACAATAAGCAAGTTCTTCAGATACCGTCCGCAATGCCGTGAACACAACATTCTCATACCCATACGTCCTACCATAAGCTAGTTCTTCAGATACCATCCGCAATGCCGTGAACCAACGCTCTCGTACCCATACGTCCTACGATAAGCAAGTTCTTCAGATACCATTCGCAATGTCGTTAAACAACGCTCTCATACCCATACGTCCTATGATAAGCAAGTTCTTCAGATAACATCTGCTATGCCATGAAACCAACGCTCTCTATACCCATATGTCCTACGATAAGCAAGTTCTTCAGATACCGTCCAAATGCCGTGAAACAACGCTCTCATACCCATACATTCTACGATAAGGAAGTTATTCAGATACCATCTGCAATGCCGTGAAACAACGCTCTCATACCCATAAATCCTATGATAAGCAAGTTCTTCAGATACCATCCGCAAAGCCGTGAAACAACGCTCTCATACCCATACATCCTACAATAAGCAAGTTCTTCAGATACCATCCGCAATGCCGTGAAACAACGCTCTCATACCCATATGCCCTACGATAAGATTGTTCTTCAGATACCATCCGCAATGCCGTGAAACACCGCTCTCATACCCATACGTCCTACAATAAGCAAGTTCTTCAGATACCATATATAATGCCGTGAAACAATGCTCTCATTCCCATACGTCCTACAATAAGAAAGTTCTTCAGATAACATCCGCAATGCCGTGAAACAACGCTCTCATACCCATATGTCCTACGATAAGCAAGTCTTCAGATACCATCCGGAATGCCGTTGAAACAATGCTATCATTACCATACTCCTAACAATAAGCTAGTTCTTCAGATATCATCCGCAAGAGCCGTGAAACAACGCTCTCGATACCCATACGTCCTGCGATAAGTAAGTTCTTCAGATACCATCCGCAATGCCGTGAAACAACAACGCTCTCGTAGCCATACGTCCTGCGGAAAAGCCAAGTTCTTCAGATACCATCCACGATGCCGTGAAACAACGCTCTAATACCCATACGTCCTACGATAAGCAAGTTCTTCAGATAGCGTCCACGATGCCATGAAACAACACTCTCATACCCATACGTCCTACGATACAAGGCAAGTTCTTCAGATACCATTCGCAATGTCGTTAAACAACGCTCTCATACCCATACGTCCTACGAGAAGCCAGTTCTTCAGATAACATCTGCTATGCCATGAAACAACGCTCTCATACCCATACGTCCTACGATAAGCAAGTTCTTCAGATACCGTTCAAAAGCCGTGAAACAACGCTCTCATACCCATACATTCTACGATAAGGATGTTATTCAGATACCATCTGGCAATGCGTGAAAACAACGCTCTCATACCCATAAATCCTACGATAAGCAAGTTCTTCAGATACCATCCGCAAAGCCGTGAAACAACGCTCTCATACCCATACATCCTACAATAAGCAAGTTCTTCAGATACCATCCGCAATGCCGTGAAACAACGCTCTCATACCCATATGCCCTACGTTAAGCATGTTCTTCAGATACCATCCGCAATGCCGTGAAACACCGCTCTCATACCCATACGTCCTATGATAAGAAAGTTCTTCAGATAACATCCGCAATGCCATGAAACAACGCTCTCATACCCATATGTCCTACGATAAGCAAGTTCTTCAGATACCATCCGGAATGCCGTGAAACAATGCTCTCATACCCATACATCCTACAATAAGCTAGTTCTTCAGATACCATCCGCAATGCCGTGAAACAACGCTGTCGTACCCATACGTCCTGCGATAAGTAAGTTCTTCAGATACCATCCGCAATGCCGTGAAACACCGCTCTCATACCCATACGTCCTACAATAAGCAAGTTCTTCAGATACCATATATAATGCCGTGAAACAATGCTCTCATTCCCATACGTCCTACAATAAGAAAGTTCTTCAGATAACATCCGCAATGCCGTGAAACAACGCTCTCATACCCATATGTCCTACGATAAGCAAGTTCTTCAGATACCATCCGGAATGCCGTGAAACAAATGCTCGCATACCCATACATCTACGGGAATAAGCTAGTTCTTCAGATACCATCCGCAATGCCGTGAAACAACGCTCTCGTACCCATACGTCCTGCGATAAGTAAGTTCTTCAGATACCATCCGCAATGCCGTGAAACAACGCTCTCGTAGCCATACGTCCTGCGAAAAGCAAGTTCTTCAGATACCATCCACGATGCCGTGAAACAACGCTCTCATACCCATACGTCCTACGATAAGCAAGTTCTTCAGATAGCGTCCACGATGCCGTGAAACAACACTCTCATACCCATACGTCCTACGATAAGCAAGTTCTTCAGATACCATTCGCAATGTCGTTAAACAACGCTCTCATACCCATACGTCCTACGATAAGCAAGTTCTTCAGATAACATCTGCTATGCCATGAAACAACGCTCTCATACCCATACGTCCTACGATAAGCAAGTTCTTCAGATACCATCCAAATGCCGTGAAACAACGCTCTCA
This sequence comes from Diploptera punctata, assembly GCA_030220185.1. Classification (NCBI taxonomy): domain Eukaryota; kingdom Metazoa; phylum Arthropoda; class Insecta; order Blattodea; family Blaberidae; genus Diploptera; species Diploptera punctata. The sequence continues at coordinate 2,060,809 of JASPKZ010007286.1, read as the reverse complement.
TACCCATACATTCTACGATAAGGAAGTTATTCAGATACCATCTGCAATGCCGTGAAACAACGCTCTCATACCCATACATCCTACAATAAGCAAGTTCTTCAGATACCATCTGCAATGCCGTGAAACAACGCTCTCATACCCATAGCCCTACGTTAAGCATGTTCTTCAGATACCATCCGCAATGCCGTGAAACACCGCTCTCATACACATACGTCCTACGATAAGCAAGTTCTTCAGATACCATATATTAATGCCGTGAAACAATGCTCTCATACCCATACGTCCTACGATAAGCAAGTTCTTCAGATACCATTCCTAATGCCATGAACAACGCTCTCATACCCATACGTGCTACGGTAAAGCTAGTTCTTCAGATAACATCCGCAATATGCCGTGAAACAACGCTCTCATACCCATACATCCTACGATAAGAAAGTTCTTCAGATAACATCCGCAATGCCGTGAAACAACACTCTCATACCCATAATCCTACGATAAGCAAGTTCTTCAGATACCATCAGGAATGCCGGTTGAAAACAATGGCTCTCATACCCATACGTTCTACATAAGCTAGTTCATCAGATACCATCCGCAAGGCCGTGAAACAACGCTCTCGTACCCATACGTCCTGCGATAAGTAAGTTCTTCAGATACCATCCGCAATGCCGTGAAACAACGCTCTCGTAGCCATACGTCCTGCGAAAAGCAAGTTCTTCAGATACCATTCACGATGCCGTGAAACAACGCTCTCATACCCATACGTTCTACGATAAGTAAGTTCTTCAGATAGCGTCCACGATGCCGTGAAACAACACTCTCATACCCATACGTCTTACGATAAGCAAGTTCTTCAGATACCATCCGCAATGTCGTTAAACAACGCTCTCATACCCATACGTCCTACGATAAGCAAGTTCTTCAGATAACATCTGCTATGCCATGAAACAACGCTCTCATACCCATACGTCCTACGATAAGCAAGTTCTTCAGATACCATCCGCAATGCCGTGAAACAATGCTCTCATACCCATACGTCCTACCATAAGCAAGTTCTTCAGATACCATCCGCAATGCCGTGAAACAATGCTCTCATACCCATACGTCCTACAATAAGCAAGTTCTTCAGATACCGTCCGCAATGCCGTGAAACAACACTCTCATACCCATACGTCCTACAATAAGCTAGTTCTTCAGATACCATCCGCAATGCCGTGAAACAACGCTCTCATACCCATACGTCCTACGATAAGCAAGTTCTTCAGATACCATTCGCAATGTCGTTAAACAACGCTCTCATACCCATACGTCCTATGATAAGCAAGTTCTTCAGATAACATCTGCTATGCCAAGAAACAACGCTCTCATACCCATACGTCCTACGATAAGCAAGTTCTTCAGATACCGTCCAAATGCCGTGAAACAACGCTCTCATACCCATACATTCTACGATAAGGAAGTTATTCAGATACCATCTGCAATGCCGTGAAACAACGCTCTCATACCCATAAATCCTATGATAAGCAAGTTCTTCAGATACCATCCGCAAAGCCGTGAAACAACGCTCTCATACCCAGACATCCTACAATAAGCAAGTTCTTCAGATACCATCCGCAATGCCGTAAAACACCGCTCTCATACCCATACGTCCTACGATAAGCAAGTTCTTCAGATACCATATATAATGCCGTGAAACAATGCTCTCATACCCATACGTCCTACAATAAGAAAGTTCTTCAGATAACATCCGCAATGCCGTGAAACAACGCTCTCATACCCATATGTCCTACGATAAGCAAGTTCTTCAGATACCATCCGGAATGCCGTGAAACAATGCTCTCATACCCATACATCCTACAATAAGCTAGTTCTTCAGATACCATCCGCAATGCCGTGAAACAACGCTCTCGTACCCATACGTCCTGCGATAAGTAAGTTCTCCAGATACCATCCGCAATGCCGTGAAACAACGCTCTCATACCCATACGTCCTACGATAAGCAAGTTCTTCAGATACCATCCACAATGTCAGTTAAACAACGCTCTCATACCCATACGTCCTACGATAAGCAAGTTCTTCAGATACCATCTGCGATGCCATGAAACAACACTCTCATACCCATACGTCCTACGATAAGTAAGTTCTTCAGATAACATTCGCAATGTCGTTAAACAACGCTCTCATACCCATACGTCCTACGATAAGCAAGTTCTTCAGATAACATCTGCTATGCCATGAAACAACGCTCTCATACCCATACGTCCTACGATAAGCAAGTTCTTCAGATACCGTCCAAAAGCCATGAAACAACGCTCTCATACCCATACATTCTACGATAAGGAAGTTATTCAGATACCATCTGCAATGCCGTGAAACAACGCTCTCATACCCATAAATCCTACGATAAGCAAGTTCTTCAGATACCATCCGCAATGCCGTGAAACAACGCTCTCATACCCATACATCCTACGATAAGAAAGTTCTTCAGATACCATCCGCAATGCCGTGAAACAACGCTCTCGTACCCATACATCCTGCGATAAGTAAGTTCTTCAGATACCATCCGCAATGCCGTGAAACAACGCTCTCGTAGCCATACGTCCTGCGAAAAGCAAGTTCTTCAGATACCATCCACGATGCCGTGAAACAACGCTCTCATACCCATACGTCCTACGATAAGCAAGTTCTTCAGATAGCGTCCACGATGCCGTGAAACAACACTCTCATACCCATACGTCCTACGATAAGCAAGTTCTTCAGATACCATTCGCAATGTCGTTAAACAACGCTCTCATACCCATACGTCCTACGATAAGCAAGTTCTTCAGATAACATCTGCTATGCCATGAAACAACGCTCTCATACCCATACGTCCTACGATAAGCAAGTTCTTCAGATACCGTCCAAATGCCGTGAAACAACGCTCTCATACCCATACATTCTACGATAAGGAAGTTATTCAGATACCATCTGCAATGCCGTGAAACAACGCTCTCATACCCATAAATCCTACGATAAGCAAGTTCTTCAGATACCATCCGCAAAGCCGTGAAACAACGCTCTCATACCCATACATCCTACAATAAGCAAGTTCTTCAGATACCATCCGCAATGCCGTGAAACAACGCTCTCATACCCATATGCCCTACGTTAAGCATGTTCTTCAGATACCATCCGCAATGCCGTGAAACACCGCTCTCATACACATACGTCCTACGATAAGCAAGTTCTTCAGATACCATATATAATGCCGTGAAACAATGCTCTCATACCCATACGTCCTACGATAAGCAAGTTCTTCAGATACCATTCATAATGCCATGAACAACGCTCTCATACCCATACGTGCTACGGTAAGCTAGTTCTTCAGATAACATCCGCAATGCCGTGAAACAACGCTCTCATACCCATACATCCTACGATAAGAAAGTTCTTCAGATAACATCCGCAATGCCGTGAAACAACGCTCTCATACCCATATGTCCTACGATAAGCAAGTTCTTCAGATACCATCCGGAATGCCGTGAAACAATGCTCTCATACCCATACGTTCTACAATAAGCTAGTTCTTCAGATACCATCCGCAAGGCCGTGAAACAACGCTCTCGTACCCATACGTCCTGCGATAAGTAAGTTCTTCAGATACCATCCGCAATGCCGTGAAACAACGCTCTCGTAGCCATACGTCCTGCGAAAAGCAAGTTCTTCAGATACCATCCACGATGCCGTGAAACAACGCTCTCATACCCATACGTCCTACGATAAGTAAGTTCTTCAGATAGCGTCCACGATGCCGTGAAACAACACTCTCATACCCATACGTCCTACGATAAGCAAGTTCTTCAGATACCATCCGGAATGTCGTTAAACAACGCTCTCATACCCATACGTCCTACGATAAGCAAGTTCTTCAGATAACATCTGCTATGCCATGAAACAACGCTCTCATACCCATACGTCCTACGATAAGCAAGTTCTTCAGATACCATCCGCAATGCCGTGAAACAATGCTCTCATACCCATACGTCCTACCATAAGCAAGTTCTTCAGATACCATCCGCAATGCCGTGAAACAATGCTCTCATACCCATACGTCCTACAATAAGGAAGTTCTTCAGATACCGTCCGCAATGCCGTGAAACAACACTCTCATACCCATACGTCCTACGATAAGCAAGTTCTTCAGATACCATCCGCAATGTCGTTAAACAACGCTCTCATACCCATACGTCCTACGATAAGCAAGTTCTTCAGATAACATCTGCTATGCCATGAAACAACGCTCTCATACCCATACGTCCTATGATAAGCAAGTTCTTCAGATACCATCCGCAATGCCGTGAAACAATGCTCTCATACCCATACGTCCTACAATAAGCAAGTTCTTCAGATACCGTCCGCAATGCCGTGAAACAATGCTCTCACACTCATACGTCCTACGATAAGCAAGTTTTTCAGAAACCATCCGCGACCTTTAGTAAATTTTAAAACCTTAAGTATTTTAAGATCGAAGATAATTAGCAACTCAGAATTTTAAGTGATATTAAATATACATGGAGTTAAATAAACTCATCAAGTCCGCTCCGAATATTAGTGAGATATAAAACAGTAGTACTTTTCTGTAAATAAATAGTGCAAAATTGATCAATAAACCAAAATAATAAGTTTAAATTTATTTATCATTATATAAATAATACAAACATCCCTGAGTTATCATATTCTCCCCTGAGCGAACCGGCATCAAGCCCATTAAAATAAACCAAGGCAGGTATTGTCCAGAAATGAGCGAAATCCAAGTGGAGGTTTAGCTGAAATCTTAAATTAAAAACTGCCTAAACGACTGGACCGATTTTGATGAAACTTATTGTGTGTGTTTGAGTGGGTCACTGGATAGTTCAGATTCACAATTGGACCCTCTAAACCATTAGGTGTAGGAGTTCATATGAAGTGAAAATTTAAAAATCGCTCTAGCGGTCATAATTTTCAACGTTTCACAATGAAACTCAGTATATCCTATTAAATTAAACTGAGGTAGGTATTACCCAAAACTGAGTGAAATCCGACAATTAGACATGGAAGTTTACCTGAAATTAAAAATTTAGCAACCACCATGTTTGGTTCGTCTCAGCGTATACCATACAATTTAATTAACCTTTAATATTTCGTTCATTTAGGCTTAGCAACGCTCGCCGCGTATTAGCTAGTCTAATATAAATATTGCAAATGTAGAAAGAATAAGGTAAAAATTTTATTCCTATACTTCATTTGTTGAATGAAAAGTTGTGCAATGTGATGGTGTGGTTCTATCATTTCCAAGTTGATTCCTCTTACTGAGAATCCTCCTCACCTCTAGTGAGTTATACTTCTCCATTCCATCATCAAATTCTCACCTCTGGATGAAACTGTACCCCGTACAAACGTAACTTGTCGTTAGAAATGCCAGCTGGGAATGAAGTGGAACTTGCCACGACACGAAAGCAATCTGCAACTTTCTCTATACTGTCCCCGTGTGTCAGCAATACCCGTTGAACTTTCTCCAGACCCCTGCAACATTATACATTCAACTGGTTGATATCTTCATACTATGAAACAAAGAATCACATTTGAAAATACAATAGGAAGTAACACTATTAGGTTTTACTATATGATGATGAAGATAATGATGATGGTGATGATCATGATGATGACCAATGATGATGATGACAATCATAACGACGATGATGGCCATGATGATGATGGGGATGATGATGACCATGATGATCAATGATGATGATCATGAGGATGATGACAATCATGATGATGATGGCCATGATCATGATGGTGATGATGATGACCATGATGATCATGAGGATGATGGCCATGATCATGATGGTGATGATGATGACCATGATCATGATGGTGATGATGATGACCATGATGATCAATGATGGCCATGAGGATGATGATCATGATGATGACAATGATCATGATGATGGCCATGATGACAGTGATGCTCATGATGATGGTGATGGTCATGATCATGATGGTGATGACCATGATGATCGTGATGATGACGATGATCATGATGTTGGTGATGATCATGAGGATGATGACCATGATGATCAATGATGATGATCATGAGGATGACAATCATGATGATGATCATGAGGATGACAATCATGATGATGATGACCATGATCATGATGGTGATGATGATGACCATGATGATCATGAGGATGATGACAATCATGATGATGGCCATGATGGTGATGATGATGACCATGATGATCAATGATGATGACCATGATGATGATGGCCATGATCATGATGGTGATGATGATGACCAATGATGATGATCATGAGGATGATGACAATCATGATGATGATGGCCATGATCATGAGGATGATGACAATCATGATGATGATGGCCATGATCATGATGGTGATGATGATGGCCATGATCATGATGGTGATGATGATGACCATGATGATGATCATGAGGATGATGGCCATGATCATGATGGTGATGATGATGACCATGATGATCAATAATGATGATCATGAGGATGATGATAATCACGATGATGATGAAGATCATGATGATGATGGCCATGATGATGATGGCCATGATGACGGTGATGTTCATGATGATGGTGATGGTCATGATGGTGATGATCATGATGATAATCAATGATGACGATCATGATGACGGTGATGATCATGATGATGATCAATGATGATGGCCATGATGATGATGACAACATCATGATAATAATAATAATAATAATAAGTTTGTTCTGTTTTCATTCTTACATAATGAATTGAGCAGAATCCAGAAACAGAAATGAAATTCTTATGTGGAATGGTACATAAAACAAGGAGAGTTAGAATAAGAAACAACAAAATCAGGGAGAGCCCTCTGGGGTCCCCATCTAGGGGATATGTGGATGGTGACCACAAGGTGGCCGAGCTAAGTAAAATCATTGCTTCCACTTACTTGTGTTTTGCTCCTTTTTCGACTCTGATAGTATTAGATCATCCGAGGCCTAGGAGATCTTTTCCTACTTTTATTCCTTTCTATTGATCTATCTAATTCTTACAACCTCGTGGGCACTCACCTTGATGGGTGACAAGGGTTAACCTTGTTATTAACATATTATGTACACAAATAACCAAAAAATGCCAACATATGCTGCATGTACATCAATGCAGCCCCATTGCAACTTACACAAAATATATATTCTTCTAAAGTGAAATAAGCATGCAATGGATTCGTGTCATAGGCTACAGCTGGATACATGTGATGAAGAATGAATGAATGAAAAATCATGGAGACATTAAATATAGAAAAATTAACAACAGACACAGAAAATAATAGACTAAAATGGTTTGGACATTTAAAAAGAATGGAAAAGGAAAGACTACCACAAAGACTGTTAAATCTCAAGATACAAGGAAAACGACCACAAGAAAGATGGATTAACCAAGTGAAGAAAAGTTTACAAGAAAGAGGATATGACTGGGAAGAACTAAAAAGAAGCAAAGCATGGGAAGATAGAAATGGTTGGAGGCATATTTGGAATTGACCTTCAGAAAGGAGGACACGATAAGAGGATGATGATGATAAATTCTTACCTCATATTGTTTCTGTTACACACATGTTTCAAGGCATGTTACAGACTGTAACTACTGAAGATGAGGCTAACAAACCCTGAAACATGTCTAACAGAAATATGTCTAAGAGGTATGAATTAAACAGACCAAATTTATTATTAAAGAATCACATTTTTAGTTATTTAGTGTTTTATTTGTATTCCTGGCTTACTTTTATTGCAATTATAATTTTATAAATATTTTATTCGACAGAGCAAATTGTTTGCAAGTTCAATGGCCAAATTAAAAACTAAACTGAATTTGTAATACTGCAACAAAGCTATTGGAGAAAATGAATGTCATAATTAGAGTCCGGATGTTAGGCACTTCATAAGGTTTATCAATCCGGCTTTTCTTCTGCTGAAGTTTATGAGTAAGTTATTTTTTACTAGTAGAGGTTACCAGCCTCTAGCCAAACCCCTCTTCCTGGAGGGCATGGAACTGGAATTTCGGAGTGTTCGTCTCCTAGAGAAGTTGCCTTCACTACGGCTTTGGGGACTTCTCTTCTCCCCACGTAACCCTGTGGACGGGGCCCTACCCAGGTACTACCCACTGGGCGAGTGGGACCTAGAGCTCACAAAAGGGCAGGGGCGCCTACTCCCTGGAGTGGACCTCTATCAAGGGTTCCACTCTGTTACCCACAAAGTCAGTTGGGATAGATATATAAGCAGACTAGAATACGATATACATGGGCAGCAAAAAATAGCCTATAAAGTAATGAAACATCTAAATAAACAAGAAAAAGATACAATACAAATCAATGCAATTGAGGAGAAACAATGGGAAGAACATTATAAAAAAACTGTGGTATAATGAAAATAAAACAACTAAAGATAACATATGAGTGTGAGATAGGAATAGATATGATAACAATGGAAGAATTAGAAGAAGTACTGAAAACAACAAAGAACAGAAAGGCAGCTGGAATAGACGGAATTAATAAAATATGGAGGATTTTTTTTTTAAACTGAGATTATTATATTTTTTAAATTTATGTTGGAAACAAGCAACAATACCAGAAACCTGGACAACAGCAATAGTACAATCTATTTTTAAGAAAGGAGAACGTAACGACTGCAACAACTACAGAGGAATAAGCATTTTAACTGCAGGCTATAAAATTTACTCAAGAATCTTAACATTTAGGTTAAAACAAATAGCAGAGGCAATGTTAACAGAAGAACAAAGTGGATTCAGTTCAGGGCGTTCATGTACGGATAATATATTTACGATAAAAGAATTTATAAACAAAAGAAGAGAATATAACAAGGAAACACACATAGCTTTTATTGATTTTGTCAAGGCATTTGATAAAGTAGACAGAAGAAAACTCTGGACAATTTTAAAAGAAAAAGGAATTCCGAAACACTTAATAGCAGCTATAAAGAGTTTGTACTGGAACACAAATTTTGTTATAAAAACTAGAAATGAAGTAAGTAAAAATAAAATTCATACTAATCAAGGAGTTAAACAAGGATGCAATATCTCTCCAGTTTTATTTAACCTATACATCAATGATATAATAGAAAAATGGAACGAAGAAACAAATAAAGGAATAAAATTAGATAAAACACACTACTTGAAAACGTTATTATACGCTGATGACCAGGTAATAGTAGCAAATACAGAAGACAAACTTCAAAGGAATATTTTTAAACTACATAATATATGTGAACAATATAATCTCAAAATATCCATAGAAAAAACCAAGGTAATAGCATTCCAAGGGAAAAATCAGATCGAAAATAGTAATAGGAAACAAAATCATAGAACAGGTGAACCATCTCAATTATCTAGGATGTGACATTTCATTTAATTATGATAATGATATAAATAATAAAATAGCAAAATTCCAGGGAATATGTGGTACGATAAAATGATCACTAAATAACAAAACAACAAGAGAGACCCAATTGAAATTTTATAAAATGTTGGCAGTACCGGTACTGCTCTATGGATCAGAAGCCTGGATACATAAAAAACAAGATCTAAGTAGGATAACGGCGGCAGAAATGAAATTTTTGAGATCTGTTAAAGGGTGCACTAAGGAAGACAGAATCAAGAACACAGAAATAAGACAGGAAAGCTGAAGATAAAACAGAATTGTTTTGAAACATGTCCAAGAACAAATCAACATTAATATTGAGGTAAGATGTCCAGACCAAAAATAATATAAATAAGACAGGAACTTGAAATATTTGCATATAACTGATGAAGTAGATACATATAGACAAAAATGGAAGCAACACATAGACAGAATGAATGAAGATAGATATCCAAAACAAATAACAAAATACAAACCTAAAGACACCCGAGATGTGGGCAGACCTAGAAAGAGATGGGCTGAAGTCGGAACGGGTCAACAGACCTAATCCATGAATGCAGATGATGATGATGAGATGATGATGTTAGGCACTTAAAAAGTTCAAAATAGGAAGGCAAAAAGGAACCAAAAATCATTAATATAGGCTAAAAATCAAAATAGGCTCTTACAAAATATAGACTACAACATAAATTCTTACTGCCTTATGTAAAGAATATAAACATAAATATGCTATCAATAGCATACGAATATATCATAGATGATATTGGAACTTGTTTTGCCTTTTTACAAAGAGCATACTTATGTTTTGCGGTGTGTGCTACGAAACATGACACTTCTTTGTGCAATTGACTGAAATTTTACCAAAACAATATTGAATCGTCACTTGAGAATATTTCTGCATCAAATTCTTTCACGAAATTGATCAGTTTGTCATACTGTTTTACTGTTGTCCGTTCTTTAGGCATCATAAAACAACTGTTCTAAAGGTTAAAAAAAAAGCCACATACATTTGTCACACCACTTTGTTTTTGAAGCATGTGTCTGTGAACGAGGACTACAGACTGAATTCAGTGTTACCAACATCAAAAATAATATTGCCAGTCAATTAAAGGTTTCTATGCAATGATAATTATGTGTCATGAAGTCTGTCCATTTCAATTAATTTCATTGAAATACTAAGTTAATTTTGAGAAAAAAATGGCTAATAGATATTTATAGGCATTGTAAGCTGTAATAGGCATTTATAGGCAAAATTAACTTCATGGAAAACAACTCTAGGGTCGTCGGTATGAACTGATATGAAGTCACTTTTACAATATCTATAATAAATAACTGTAGGCTTTTTCCCTAACATCCGGCCTCTAGTCATAATACTTCAGCCGGCTTGAACTTAATTTATTAAATTAACAATACATATACCAAGAAAATACAAACTTATAGTACATTCCTGAAAATGAAAAATCTTATGCTCACGGTATTAAAAAAAAAAAGACGTGCTTATACAATACATTATTCAAGAGGAAAAACCCTTTAACAGCTCAATGATACATGTGGATGGAAAGAATCCACGATTCTTAGCCAACAGCGCTAAAAAAACTTTGTATAAATTCATCATAACTTACTTAAACAAAAGACATTTGCAGTCCACTTCTATATTGAACTGCCCGTCTTCACGACCTTCTTTCCTGATAACTTGTCCTCCGAATTCCTTGTTCATCATCTGCATGCCATAACAAATCCCTAGTAACAAAAATATCAATAATAATAATAATAATAATAATAATAATAATAATAATAATAATAATAATCATATTTCTAACATAAAACAATGTATTGATTTTAAATATATTTTTACTCACCTAAAACAGGTATTCCTATCCGAAATATATCTGCATCATAACGGGGAGCATCCTCCGCATATACTGAATTTGGTCCTCCCGATATTATAATTGCCCTACAAAATTATAAAAAACATTGTCAATAACATAAAAATTACATAAAAGGTCACATTATTAACAATCAAAAGTAGAGTGTCTCCGATCTTAGTCAAATCAATATATTCAGATTAGATATTGAGTTAGGGAATATGCATTTCAAGCTCCACAATATACGAGGGTAAGTCAATATATTGTATTTGAAAAGAAAAATATACGCCTAGACTGGGGTTTGAACCCAGGACTTTTGACTCTCTATGTCCATCACTAAGATGTTTAAAAACAAATAATATCAGCAATATAATGTAGTTATACATTTTATTGAGGGGCATGCTGTAGCATAGTGGTTAAGGACTGTGCTACAAGCCGGAAGGTTGAGGGTTCGAGTCCCGGTGGGTCAGGATTTTTAAACTGACCCAAACCTTCTGGCAGCACTATGGCCCTGGCGTCGACTCAGCCTCTAATGGAAATGAGTACCTGATGCTTGTTCTGGGGGTAAAGACGGCCGTCACGCAGGGCTGACATCAAGTGCCAATTGTCCAGAAAAGTGGGAGCCTTAACCTCCTACTACCCCAAGGGCCTCCTAAGGCCTGTAGTGGGATACCTTTATCTTTTTTTTTTACATTTTATTGCAATACAAACAGGAAATTTACATTAACAACCTTTTTCAACATAGTCCCCTTGCTTTTCAGCACACTTGGTCTATTGTTGCACAAGCTTCGTTATGCCCTCCAAAAAGAAAGTTTTCAGCTGAGCAGTGAGCCATGCATACACTGCTTCCTTCACTTCTTGGTTTGAGGTGAATCGATGGCCCCTTAATACTTCTCTGAGTGGACCAAACATATGGTAGTCAGACAGATTACAGATCAGGACTATATGGAGGATGAGCCATTACTTCAAACTTGAGTTTCCAGAGCATTGCAGCATTACGTAGACAGGCATTGTCGTGCAACGACACAACACCTTTCGACAGTAGTCCTCGGCGTGTGCTTTAAATTGCAGGCTTCAGGCTGTCAGTAAGCATCTCACTGTACCGCGCACTGTTTATTGTTCCTGATAATGTTCCAGTATTGGGCCTTGTGAGTCCAAAAACACTGTAAGCATCAGTTTTCCATAGACGGTCATCCGGCTCCTTTGTTATGCAAAACATTTGTGCAACCATTTTTCAATATTTCAATCCATTCGTAGACACTCCATTGCAGCAATACACTCTTCTTGTATTGTGCTGAAAGTCTTTGATGGACTGTGGCCCCTGGTAGAAGACTATAGAGTTGCATAATGTTTATCAAACAGTTCAAAATATGTTATCATAATGATAACCTCCCTTGAAATGAGGCTGCCCTTTTTTTTTAGGAATAAGATAAATTAATATTAAGAAAACATTCTTAACTAAATTTTTAAACTCTTAGCCAGAATAAAAATAAGATAAATTCTTTAAAATATCAGTTTTAGGGATTTAATTAATTTGTTAGTTTGATCCTTCCGGGAAATTCTCGTATAAGACTTGAAAGCATAATAATAGTCCCTTCGATTGGTCACGACATCTTAAAAGAATTGAAGACTACGCCAATTTTGGAATATATTAAACAGTACCAACTAAATTGGAAACACCATCTTGAAAGAATGAGTTCAAATTGGATCCCCAAAGCTGTTTATAATTATATACCAAGAGGACGAAGATCACTGGGCCGTCCTATGAAACGCTGGAGGGAAAATTTTCTATAGGATCGTAACAGGCCTTGGCCTAATACTTGGAAGGAAGAAGAATTAATTTGTTTTGAAAAGTTTACTTTCAAATAATTAACTAACCCACTGGCACTATCAAACCCATTGGTTAATGGTCATGCAGACACAAGCTCTCCATATAACCCTATCCTCAGATGTTTTCAAGTCATCCCATGTATAATCTCCTTCTCTCAAATCATGGATGTTATTCTCCTGCTTCATGCTTGGTCTATCAACTGGGTGTTTTCCCTCTGATTTTCTTACAAGAAGCTTCCATGCCCCTCTTTCATTCCCCATTCATGCCAGATGCCCTGTTCATTGCAGTCTACAAGACTTAATTGTTTATATTATATCTGGTTTGTTATAAAGAACATATAGCTCGATGTTATGTAGTCTTCTCCATTCACCTGTCTGTTCATCTCTCTTTGGTCCAAAAATTTTCCTAAGAACATTATTCTCAAATACTTGTAATGTTTTCTCCTCCCTTAAAATAAGAGTCCATGTTTCGCTGCCATATAATATACAAATAAAATAAATATCCTCAACTTGTGTCCAACTCAGGGTCGGGTTGAGAAATGAGACGAGATGAAGCCTCATTCATAAGGTATCCGAATGACAAAGGTATCGGCCGACCACTCCTGACACACTGTCACTTCCATATAACATAACTGGGAGAATAATAGTTTTTTTTTTTAATTTCAAATATATAAAATTATTTCCACCTCAATTTTAATACTATTACTAATCTTAACACCCATACATAGTAATTCTGCCCGAGGGCAGGTCTTTCACTGCAATCATAGCATTTTCATGCTATGCTTTGCAGCTTTACTAAATTGGAAACACCATCTAGAAAGAATGAGTTCAAATCGGATCCCCAAAGCTGTTTATAATTATATACCAAGAGGACGAAGATCACTGGGCCATCCTATGAAACGCTGGAGGGAAAATTTTCTATAGGATCGTAACAGGCCTTGGCCTAATACTTGGAAGGAAGAAGAAGACTAGGGGATTATAGGTGTGGTAGCTTCCCGTTGCTTTCCACATATAAAATTATTTCCACCTCAATTTTACAACTATTACTCATAAATAATTTATAAAAAAAAAAAAGAAATTTAAGTTTATACATAGTAATACTACACTTTTTTCTTTGATGTTTTGTTAGTATGTTACAAAAACAATGTATGTTCAATCTGAAAACTATTACCTCCTCTGCTTAAACCTGTCTCTTTGGAAAAATAAAGAGTGGAAACACTTATCTCTATACTGTGGACAAGCTGACGATAAAACAGAATTGTTTTGAAACATGTCCAAGAACAAATCAACATTAATATTGAGGTAAGATGATCTGACTAAAAATAATTTAATTAACTTATCTCTATGTTACAATTTGTAAAGTTGTAACTAAATTTACACCTCTGAACTGATTTTTCATTATATTTGAAGAGAAAAATTTTCGCCTAGACCGGGACTCGAACCCGGGACCCTTGGCTTTCCGGGCCAAGTGCTCTACCAACTGAGCTACCGAGGCGAGTTACGATCTAGAAGCAAATTTTTCTCTTATGTACGTTGTAATTCCCTCGCGCCAAATGCTTGAAACCATAGCTTCTATCTTTTTTCATTATCCAAATATAAACCAAGGGTCTCAATTTTTGCTTTTATCAAGATAAGCCAAAAGGAAAATATAGCTAGGATTTAATTATTACATAAAAACAGTTTATAAACAATTTAGTTAATGTGAAGGCTAATTCATACCAATATATCAACAGAGAAGGTAGTTAAGTTTGGTAGATCAATGCCATACATATGTTTATTTTAGTATACTTAAAATAAGAACAGTAAACAATAACACTTCATACTAAGTATTTGTTTAAATATAAGACTAAAGTGTCCTGGATGTAAAGTTGAAGTTGACATAATTGCATGACACACTCACTTGTATCCTTTTTCTTTGAGTGTGAACGCTGGAGTGTCCAATGGTAAGATTTCACTTTCCACACAAAGCTCACGCACTTTGCGATCAATCACTTTACCATACTGCGCTCCAGCATCTAGTATGGCAACACGCTCTTGATTGTGGGCACCATTGGCACGGTACTGCCCTTCAGGACTGGTGTTATGCATCTCACTGGAACCCCAGCAACACTGCAACATTGTGCATCACACAGGATAAAATTAACAGTGTGCTATTTATATCCTGCCAAAATCAGCTGCTTGTGCACTCCCACTGAGTCATGTGACATACTTGTAGACAAAGATTACCTATGAAAACTCTATTCAAAGAATGAATATAATTATAAAAACAAAAGTAGGCTTACATACATATAAAAATGAAAATATATAAGTATCATGTAAATTAACAACAACAGTGTTATAAGAAGCACAGAAGGTAAAGCACAAAGATAATTACATGATACTTGATCATGTTTTAAAATAATGCTTAGAGAAAGGTGGTAAAGAACAAGAAAACTTAACAACTGACAAGACCAAAACAGTGTTATTTAACTACAAATCAATCAAGGTAAATTATATAATATTAATTAAATAAAAATAAAACGTACTTTTATTTGATTTTCATATTTATTATATAATTCAGTGACAGCTGTTTCGGTACAATGTACCTTCTTCAGACATGTTAAATTATGAATTGTGTTCCAACTGATCTAAGCAACAATACAACAATATTTATTTAAATTTTTTAATTTAACAAAGGGGATTCATATATTTGTGATAAGGGTAAGAAGTTAGATCTTTTGGAGGCTGTAGAAATTAATAAATTTAAAAGTAGTAAAAAACTTAAATTCTCAACTTGATTTGAATGAATCCCCTTTGTTAAATTAAAAAATTTAAATAAATATTGTTGTATTGTTGCTTAGATCAGTTGGAACACAATTCATAATTTGTTAACATGTCTTAAGAAGGTACAGTGTACCAAAACAGCTGTCACTGAATTATATAATAAATATGAAAATCAAATAAAACTATGTTTTATTTTTATTTAATTAATAAATATGGATTTTCATCAAGTAAACACCAACTCAATTGATTAATTATATAATAACTGTAAAAAGATACATTTATATTAAAGTGTTTTATTAATTAAATAAAAATAAAATGTAGTTTTATTTTCATATTTATTATATAATTCAGTGACAGCTGTTTCGGTACACTTCAGACATGTTAACAAATTATGAATTGTGTTCCAACTGATCTAAGCATCAATACAACAATATTTATATTTAATTAATGTTGGGAAGTAAACATTATGAGGTATAATCATTAAAATTCATCGGAGAACATATTGTTTAAACAACTCACCTCATGCTTCCATGATATCGTGATTTCAAACATAGTCATGTTCATCGTCAGCCATAACTCCGACTGACGAAATTCTTCGGCCGTCAACTATTCTATTGTCGCCATCTTCAGTGCTGCCATCTATGGTTCAATTTATGAACTTCGAAATCAATGTAATTTCGTTAGGGATATCAAAATTCATTGATCTATTTTTGTTTTTCTGAATGTATATTTTGGAATTGACAGTTTGGGAAAAAATATACATTCAGAAAAACAAAAATAGATCAATGAATTTTGATATCCCTAACGAAATTACATTGATTTCGAAGTTCATAAATTCAACCATAGATGGCAGCACTGAAGATGGCGACAATAGAATAGTTGACGGCCGAAGAATTTCGTCAGTCAGAGTTATGGCTGACGAACATGACTATGTTTGAAATCGCGATATCATGGAAGCATGAATCCTATGAGGTGAGTTGTTTAAACAATATGTTCTCCGATGAATTTTACAATAATATTTATTTAAATTTTTTAATTTAACAAAGGGGATTCATTGAAATCAAGTTGAGAATTTAACAGTTTGTTACTACTTTTTCAATTTATTTATTTCTACAGCATCCAAAAGTGTTTTTAACAATGTTTAACTTCCATATGTGGACCAAGTTTCATTAATAACTTTTAATGTTAAAATAGGCTGTGTAACTAATTTTGAAACAAAGCATCAATCTTTCAAACAAAGTTGGAAAAGATAAATATGTACAAGTGAAGCTTAAATTTGCATTAAATTAAAGATTCTTAAAACAGAATTGTTATTATTTTCATTTTTAAATCATTTCATATCAGTTTTTAGTTTTAAACAAATCATTCTTTTGTTTAGGCAGTTTCTATATAAATCTTTAAAACAATTAAATTTTGAAACATGTTGTAAAAGAACTCAATTTTTATGAGGTAAGATATTACAGACCCGCCTTATTTAATTTAATCTTTAGAACAATATCACTTTCGGAATCTAAAGTGTATTAAATTAAACAATTTTTTTTCCAGAAAGTAATATTTTATTATATTTGAAGAGAAAAATTTTCGCCTAGACCGAGACTCGAACCCGGGACCTTTGGCTTGCCGGGCCAAATGCTCTACCAACTGAGCTACCGAGGCGAGTTATGATCTAGATGCAAATTTTTCTCTTATATATGTTGTAATTCCCTACCACCAAATGCTTTTGAAACCATTGTTTCTATATTTGGTTCGTCTTCCGGGCTTATAGGCCATGGTCTGGTTGTCTTCATACTCGACGTTTCGTCTACTGCTGCGGTAGACATCATCAGGAGATACTGCGTGCTCTCTGTGAACTCCTCAACAGTCGGCTGCAGACTGGCTGGTCGTTGGAAACTGTCTCTCTGTTTATAGCTAAACCCCGGGTGGAGGGGGGGTTTTCTGCACGGACCGAGTTATGCGCTGTAGTGCAGTTTGCAGAAGTCATAGGCTTCGTTGTTGTGTTATGCAGTGCTGGGATCCATGAAGATAAACAAAATTTGGATCCCAGCACTGCATAACACAACAATGAAGCCTATGACTTCTGCAAACTGCACTACAGCGCATAACTCGGTCCGTGCAGAAAACCCCCCCTCCACCCGGGGTTTAGCTATAAACAGAGAGACAGTTTCCAACGACCAGCCAGTCTGCAGCCGACTGTTGAGGAGTTCACAGAGAGCACGCAGTATCTCCTGATGATGTCTACCGCAGCAGTAGACGAAACGTCGAGTATGAAGACAACCAGACCACGGCCTATAAGCCCGGAAGACGAACCAAATATGGATCAAGATGCCGGCCGTGAAAGCCTACAATTATACATTGTTTCTATCTTTGCAAATGGCGGCTTCTTAGTTAAGAAGACATTTATTGAGAATTTAACATTACTTTATAAAGCTAGTAAGGCTTCTAATGATGGTTTTTTATTATTAATTTAACATTTCTCGGTAGCTCAGTTGGTAGAGCATTTGGCCTGGCAAGCCAAAGGTCCCGGGTTCGAGTCTCGGTCTAAGCGAAAATTTTTCTCTTCAAATATAATTTATCTTTCATTGAGAAATGTTAAATTAATAATAATAAAAATAAAAAAAAACATAATATTTTGTTGCTCTTATAAATATTGAATTTGTCTTCGAGAGTTTGATTACAGTAATCTGTAAAAAAAAAGTGTGAACTTTTAATCACAACTTACTTTATACTAAGAATAAATATCAACAATCAAAAATTCTCACTTTAAAAAGTTTTACTTTTTTCTTTCAATGTTTTTAAAGATACTTCAACATCTCAAGATGAAATTGCAAAGATTTTTGTAGCTATATGATTTTTAACAAATATATGATTATGAAAGTTTTCTTGGGTTTTCCGTGTCTTGGATTCAAGTTCGGCCTCTGGTCAATGATTCCAACGTTTTGGCATGATCCCGCATGCCATTATCAAGGAATGATAAGTTCGAGTCACAGGTTGAACTTATCATTCCTTGATAATGACATGTGGGATCATGCCGAAACATCGGAATCATTGGCCAGAGGCCGAACTTAAATCCAAGACATGGAAAACCCAAGAAAACTTTCATATTCATACTTATATCCGCAAAAATCTGCAATATATATATATATATATATAGAATGATTTTTTTAGTATATATTAACAGTGCAAAATAAGCTAATATACACTCATCTGACTACATAAACTGCTCAAAATATCAACATTTTCATCCAATTATTCCTTGCAATTCAAGATGTTTTCTCTTTTGTTTTGTTGAAGAAGTTACTACCTCCTTACACCTTTTTTCACCAAATTACAAACAGTTGTTCTGTGAGATACGTCACTACCAGAGAACTTAATTTCAAACTTCTTAATTTTTTTTAATGAATACATCTTCATGTAGCAACCATACATAAAAATATATTGTTTCAAGATGTAATCTCTATTCCCTTATAAGGAAAACGAAATAGTCTTCCAGTTATATGACCTGATACAGATTCAAAAAAATTTGTTGTTAGTACATCCAATTAAACTTTTTCCTTGTGGCCTCTATTGATTGGTAACTTTTTGGGATTCTTTCTCTACTCATTCTGCTGAGATGTTTCTTCCAATTTTCTCTCTGTGTTCCTAATACTGTAATACTGGTTTAATTTATTATAGTTATTCATAGTTAAATATGGGAAATAACATTATGAGGTTCTTAATTCATGAATAAATGAGTCATTTTTTATATCTTACCTCATAGTTTGTGTTTTCTTAAACATGGGAACTGCAGTTTTCAAGAGGAACATTGCTTCCATTTTCATAATATCTGTTGAAAACGGGAAGGATGTTCCTCTTGAAAACTGTAGTTCCCATGTTTAAGAAAACAGATTATTTTACATAGATATTTAATTATTTCATAGATTATTTTAATTATTCCAAATAAAAACAGTTGTTGAAATGTAAAGCATTTAGACATATTATATTTCAGGACAGAATTTTGATTATGGCAGGAACAAAGATTGCAAGGCTAACTGTAAATCTCTGCATTTAGACTGTAGGTATGTTAGTACAGTTAGTTATAGCTGGGGGAAGCAGAAGCTTAGTATATAAACCTTGGAAAATATGGGACTCGGGTCTGTTAAAGCAGTAGCTGATGAGTAAGTCTACATACCATTTTTCTTAATAAAATTTAGGACAATTAGAAATGAAGTCAAGTATTTTAAATAGTTCAATACTATATGTCTAAGTGTAAGAGTTATCAGATAATTATTAGAATGTAAATTAGGGTATATTCGTAAACCCAGATCTCCCTCTCTCAAAACTCAAGAAAGTTAGAATGTAGGTTTTCTTAATATAAGCTTAGATTATTTCTTTAGGGTTAGAATACTTAGGGTTATTGTAATCATTATTCTCTAGAAATAAAATAGTTAAAATTAAGAATCCATTTGTTTATGTTCAAAAAACTGTATGCCTTTGTAACTAATACATCCACATACTAACGCTCGGCTAGAACCTCATGCTACCAAAAATCCAAGTCCCGAAGGTCCTAAGCCCTAAGAAAGCCAACAATTCGTAACGTTCATTCATGAATTATAGTTATATTCACAAATAAATATGGATTAATAATTAATCATCATCATCACTCCAGGGATTAGGCAATTGCCCGTTCCGACTTCATATTGCATCAGCCCAACGTCTTCTAGGTCTTCCAACATCACGCCTTCCTCTTGCTTGATAGTTCCTGGCTAACAATGGATATCTCTCCTTACTCATTCCATCCATGTGATCAATCCATTTCTGTCTGTAATTCGTGACTTTATCCAATAAAGGCTGTACTTTCAATTCTTCTCTTATATCCTCATTTCTTATTCTATCAAGTCTTGTACATCCTTTTACTTGTCTTAGGAACCGCATCTCTGCCGTCTGTATTCTATCCTTCTGTCTTTTCACTGGAGCCCAAGTTTCACATCCATACAATATTGTGGGAACCGCCATAACATTATACATTTTTATCTTGGTTTCTTTTCTAATTTTATTTTTGAATGTTCTCTGTATTGTTCCACACACCGTCTGAAATTTATTTATTTTGGAGTCAATATCTCTTTCCACATTGTAGCCAACACCACAGCCCAAATATTTGAAACTAGACACCTGTTCTATACTTTGATTTTCTAAAATAATTTTGGTTCTCACTGGATCTCTTCCTCTAAAAGCCATGGTCTTCGTTTTCCTTACAGAAATCTTTTGATCGTATAACTTACATATTTCATTTAATGCATGCATTGATTTCTGTAAGTCGTCTTCATTTTTCTGTATTATGATTACATCGTCAGCAAATAGAAGATTATTTATGCACACTTTATTATCTATTCTTATTCCTGGATTTACTAAAACTTTCCATTTATTTAAAATATTGCCTATATATATATATATATTAAACAAAGTGGGTGATAAACTACATCCTTGTCGTAATCCAGTATTTGTTTTGATTGCATCTGTTCTTTTGAATCCAGTATCTATAATTATATTTGTGTCTTCATATAATTTCTTTTATTGTTTCAACAAGGCACAGCGGGTATCCTTTCATTCGTAATATTTCCCATAATTTTTGTCTGTTTACTCGATCGAAGGCCTTATCCAAATCTATAAATCCTATGTGAGTTTCTAAGTTATGTTCTCTTCTCTTTTCTATGAGTTGTTTATGTGTAAAGACATTGTCTATACATGACCTTCCCTTTCTGAATCCACTTTGATTTTCACTTAGTATTACTTCTGTTATGTTTCTCAATCTATTATTTATTATTTTCGTATATATCTTGTAGCCAGTATTCATTAAGCTAATCCCTCTGTAATTCCCGCAATTTCTTCGGTCTCCTCTTTTGAAAATATTCTTCACAATTGCTGTTTTCCAAGTGGTTGGAATCCCATAGGTCTGCCAACATATATTAATTAGATGAAGTATTCGTAGTTTACACAATATTCCACTATATTTGATTAATTCCATATTTATATTATCTAATCCTGTTGCTTTCCTATTCTTAGTGGTTTTCAAAGCCATTTCTAATTCATTTATGTCTATTACATCAATATTTTCCACTTTTATTTCTTCCTCATTGTTCTCTTTTCCTTCAATTTCCTCCTTTTTCCAAAGTTTTTCATAATGTTGGATCCATTCTTGTTCTGGGATTACATTCAATCTGGCAAAATCTTTCTCAGTCTGATTTAGATGTTTCACTAATTTATAACCTATTTCTTGTCTTCCATACATATCATGTTCTACTGAGCTTATGAATTTATCCCATGACTCCTGATGGGCTTTTCTTATAATGCTTTTAGCAATTCTCCTTTTCGTTTTATATTCTTCATAAGATTCTTCTGTTTTCAGTCGTAAGTATGTATGATATGCTTTTTGTTTTTCATTCACTGCATTTTGTATATTCGCATTCCAAGTTCTCAAGCCCTTCCTATTTCTTATTCTATTTTTCTTTCCTAATATCTCATTTGCTGTTTTATGTATTACATTTGATATATTTTCCCATTCAATATTTATGTCTTCTGATGTCGCTATCTCTGATATATATTTATTCATTCTGCTTTCATAATGTTGTCTAATACTTTGATCTTGTAATAAATATACTTTATATACTTCTTCTTGGTTTCTTTTGTTCTTCATGTTATTTTTCCGCCATTTAGCTATTATGTTTATTTTGCTTATCACGAGATAGTGATCAGAGTATATATCGCTGCCTCTATGTACTCTCACATCTTTTACCAAGGCTCCTAGCTTGTTGTTTACGATTAAATAGTCAATTATTGATCTTGAGTTCATGGAAATCAGCCGGATTGTCATAATAATTAATAAATTTAATAATTCATATAGATATATAATTCAATTAATAACAAAAATGCACGAATAAACAGTATTAAGTCAGCTATCAGTATACACTTTACCAATAAGCAGCTATTAGAATACTGGCTACTGAAGCTTGCGCATTTTACCATCGGCTCGTCTGTCATCTACCAGCCTACTCAGCACACCACCGTTTCAAAAATTCACTCTATCCTATAAAGTTATGTTACGATATTATTACTGACCTGCAAAACTGCAGTAAAGAAGTTGGCCTCCAATGGCTACCCTACCAGTAACGAAAGAGCCGATTTTCTCGCAAAAAAAGGATCTCGCACTGAACAAATGTCCGGATCTAAACCAACACCTTACTTCTCAGTGAAACGCCACATAAAGTTAAAATTCAAAATTATGAATGACTTCAAACAGTGGCCAGAAACAAAAAAAATGGAAATGCCTAATAAAACATATTGATATACCGAACATACCAAGAAAAACAGAAGTAGCACATTTTAGAATGACAACAGATACGATTGTCTGGCAAAACACCTTTACAAAATCAATGTTCTGCCTTCACCAAAATGCATTTTATGCAATCACCCAGATGAAGAAATGGACGGAGGTCATCTGAACAACTGTATCGCAGTCAAACATGAAGATTCTAAGACCTCAAAGTATTGGAGAGCAAGACTGCTAATGACTTCAGTGTAAGATGCAGCACATTAGACAACAACAATAACATACAGTTATGTACCATATTCCTATTGTTGTTGAGAGGTTATCTGTCTTGTGAGAGTACAATGCTTTGATTTTTAATTAATTAGAGATAAAATTATTAAATTAAATTCTACAATCAGAATCCAAATTCCCTTGATGGCTAAGAAAAACCAGAAAAAAAAAAGTCAGGTTGATCAGCTACAAGATTTGAACTCAGACAGCAGAGTTGGCTGGTTAAACCAAGGTTTAAATAAAATGGTTATTTAAAATAAATAATAGTTTTAAAAAACTAAAAGAACACGCTTTATTAGAAAACTAAAAAATGAAAAATAATTTTAATTTCCAATACGCTTGGGATAAAATAAAGTGGTCAACAAAAAAATCATCTCCAACACATACAGAATAAAATTAGAGTTATCAACAAAAAGAAAATAATTTTACCATCAAAAGCATGGGGTGCTCTATATCAATTAATATACTTGATAATAAAGAGATATTGGTAAATGTAAGCTCTCTAAGAAGAAAATGTAAAAATCATAAAAAGCACCCCACTCTAATTTTATTCTATATGTGTTGGAGATGATTTTTTTGTTGACCACTTTATTTTATCCCAAGCGTATTGGAAATTAAAATTATTTTTCATTTTTTAGTTTTCTAATAAAGCGTGTTCTTTTAGTTTTTTAAAACTATTATTTATTTTTTAGTTTTAATATTTTACAGAATAAGATAAAAAATGTAAATATATTTAAATTCGATACTATTGTAGTATGAGCTAAAAGTAATACTCTTCTATAAAAAAACCCTCCCAGCCGGATATGAACCAGCGACGCATGGATTACTGAAATTATATACCAGTAAGAGTTCACTGCTCTACCAACTGAGCTCTTACAACGATTGACTAAAAACTCGACAAGTCCGCAACCTATTATACCAGTTTTCATATTTTTTTGATTTTCGGATGATTCTGGCCAGGATTTTAGAAACAAAATATGAAATTATTGTATTGTCACGGGTCCTCTACAAGTATACAAAGTTTCAAGTTGATCCAATGATTTTAAGTGGGTGAAAATCACGTTGAAAGATTCCGTTACATAGATAGATAGATACAGGTCAAGCTAATATAAAGCGTGTAAAAAACTTTTTTTTTAAATCAATTCAGTAAAATCCTTTTACTGGATCAATACTTTCTACTTGAATTATTTTCTTTTAAAACCACTCCCACTATCAGTACATCTTTTATACACTGATGAAGAAAAAATATTTGTTTAAACTTAATGTTTATATGTGAAAACATTAGAATTTTTATTACTTTGATGGTAGGTTATAAGAAGATAGCTTTAGCATTATATCTAAAAAATTAAAACATTTATTAAATTAGTGCAACAATGGAACAAATACACAATTACTTAAGGAGATTCTAAATAAGAATGAAGACACAAAAAAGGAAATATACAGACAAAAAAGAAGAAATACTAACACAAAATATAAGATTCATGATGTGATCCGTTGAGGAATTATTCAAAATTAAAATATAAAATTATGGAATATTCAGCTGAAAGGTCCGTCTTCTCAACTTAATCAGTTAAATATCTAATTAACTTGAGGAGACGGACCTTTCAGGTGAATATTCCATAATTTTATATTTTAATTCTAAAACAAAATGCAGACACAAAGAAGAAAGTAAACAACAAAAACAACAAAATGCAGACACGAAAAAAGAGATTAAACAACAAAACAAAGACACTAAAAAAGAATCATTAACTCGAATCAATCAACAGAATGAAGAATTGCAAAATAAAATTGAAAACTTTAAAGAGGACTTTACATTAGTAATATAGGAATTAAAAAACCAATCTTTCTAGAATTTAACAGAGAGTAAATAAACAAGAGGACAATTTACAACATATTATAGAAGAACTTGAATTGAAATTAAATCAACATAACATAATATTGAGCAGCATTAAAGAACAATGGAAGAAAAGTTTGACCAGCAAGGAAAGAACTACCATCAACTTTTAACATCCGAGGTTTGACGTGTAAGGGAAGATCTAAGGAGCAATTTGTCGCCGAAGTCTAAAGTTCAACAACCGACTGACATCCAAAGCCAAAATGGAATCAAGAGTCCTATAGTCTCTCTGGTTTAACTTTACGAGAAATTTGTAGAATGAGACAACTGTACTTGCCTCTCTCGCTCGCACCAGTGTTCTTGGCGTTTCTTCACCAGATGTTAATAGTGTAAAGGGGGAAGAGGAAAACTGACAACAGGGTGGGTTCTTTCTTTTGTATCTGACTAAAGTGGTCAACGATCTACCCTTGTATGTCCATCTCTCTCTCTTGAAAGTTAAGCCAGCTATACAATAGGTTAGACATTAGTTCAACACGAACTGTGCCCACAATGGATGGATGCCTGAAGAAAGAGCAATGCAGTTAATTGCCTCCTTGCATGGGGCCAGCTGCAGAGATTTTACGCAATTTCCAATGGAGGGTCAGGCCGAGGACATCATGGAACCCCTGGAAAATCATTACGGCTATCATCATCTCAGTGCCGCTCACCGGACCCAACTAAAGGCTCGTAACCAACGCGTCGGAAAATCGCTTTAAGAATTTGCCATGGCTATAAAACAGCTGGCGCACGAAGCACTCATCGGACTCTCAGCGACGTTCATCGATGGGGAGGCGGCGTCTAATTTCGTATGCGGTTTAAGGGACCGTGAGATTAAATAACACCTGCTTCTGGCGAAACATCACGCCATCAACGGAGCCCTAAATGTAGCATTGCATCTGGAGGCGGCAAAAGAGACCACACGTTACCCTCGACATGACGGCGTCGTCATAAGTGAGATAGTTGACAGCAGGCGACGTCGGGGAGAGACGCAGGCACGGAAGACCGACCTGCTGGAATTGTAAAGAAATGGACATCTGGTGCGGGATTACAAACGTAGACCCGCAAGCCAACAATGGGTCGGTGTGAAGACGGGGCCACCAGCGCGTCATCATCATCCCCTCGCTTCATACTAAACGCTGTGAACAACATGGACGAGGAACTTATTGTCGATGGATGGATCCATTGATGGCTCTGCCGAGTGCTCGTCGATACGGGAGCGACGCTGATCGTCGTGCGACTCAAAGTAGCGGAAGGGTTGCCTGAGAGGATGCCGCACGGAAGTTTGAGTTGCGCACTGCATAGGGAGAGGGGGAGGAAGTTCTCCTGGAGTTGGTCCTGGAAAGTGCAAGATACTACTGTGGGCATTCGTCGCCGGAGTAGCCGAGGACGTCTTCTTAGGCCTAAATACCCTAAGGATGCACCACGTTACAGTGGACTTCAGACGACGAATACTCCGCAGTCTAAATAATAAACAAAATTTCATCTTCCAAAATTCAATATCCAAGCAATGACCATCGTCAGTGATGAGGTCCTACTCAACGATGAGGACAAGAAACACTCCAACGCAGACGCCTTATCTCGTCGACCCTGCCCGGACAACTGCAACCACTGTATCAGAGTTGAGCAACATGAAGGCACTGGAATAATCAAAGTTGTAACCAACCAACCTGCCCCTTGTTGGGGTGAAGATGCCTTGAGGAAGGAGCAGCTAGAAGACAGTGGCATCGGGTAGGTTCTGCGTGATATAGAATCTAGACAACGACCTGCATGGGCAGACATAGCAAATCGCAGCACCATCTACAAGAGCTATGAGCCCAATGGAAGTCCATAACTGCCGAGAATGGGGTCCTAAAGAGGATATGGGAGTCTGCCGATGGGAAGACGACAACCGAACAGCTGGTTCTGCCCAGAAGCAAAGTTCGAGAGGTGCCGGAGGAAACCTATGCTGTAATATCCGGAGAAGTTAAACCCTACTATACAAGGTTCGTCGACGCTTCTATTGGCTACATCTGCGGAGCGATATAGACATGGTGCCAACAATGTGACATCTGTGCAGGTAGCCGAGGTCCTCGAACAAGCAGCAGTGCAATATGGGAGCATCATTTGAGAGAATCGCATCGATGTGGCTGGCCCCTTCCAGAGATGGACTACTTCATTAAATGGCCAGAAGTCTACGCCATCCCCAACCAAGAAGCCTCTACCGTAGCCGACGCACTAGTCAACAACTTCTTTTGTCACTACGGGGTACCAATGGAGCTGCTTAGCGACCAGGGTCGCAACTTCGAGCCCAGCTAATGGATAAGTTGCTGCAACGCGTGGAGGTACATAAGACCAGGACCACCCACCTTCATTCACAATCTGATGGGATATAGAACGCTATATACACTATCGATGAACATATACGCAAGGTGGGGTCAAGTCATCAGACAGAATCAGACACAAGGGTTCCACTGTTCCTCCTGGCCTACCGTGCATCTACCCACGACAGCACTGGAATGCCTCCAGCCAAGATGGTCTTCGGGAGGGAATTGCGGCTACTTGCGACCTCTGGTTTGGTAATCCACCTGATGCTGACCAGCGGGCAACCGACTACATATGGCAGTTGACCGACAGACGGAGAGAAGCTCACCAGCATGCAAGAAAGCAAAGCACCTTGAACTAGCTTGTGACAAGATGAAGGTGCGTTATGACCACTGGTTCAAGGAAAGCGACTTGATGTGACTGTACCGCCCGACCCGAACGAGGGGAAGATTACCGAAGCTGCAGCGTTCCTGGGATGGACTGTACTGAGTGGTGAAAAGAATCAACGATGTCCTTCACAAAATCCGTTGTGCTATTTGCAGAAATTCATCACTAGAGGGACAATTCATCATGTTACCAGGATAATTTGTTTCGGTGACTAATTCTACAACTTCTTCAAAGGACAAACTCGACAACTTTTAAATAGAAAGGAATAAACATGGTATTATGAAAAAAAGATTTCAATATTCGGAGAGAAGAAAGTAGATGAAGAAAACCTATAAATATGGTCCCTAAAATTATATTTTCTGAGAGATATGAAGAAATATACATAAATATTACATATGACATCATGAAAGAATTCCTATAAATGTAGACGTAAAATTATATCCACTGCAAGAGATGAACAAATGTTTATCAACAGTGTAAATTTGTACTGTAAGAGCCGTAAATCTTTTCATGTGAATTATTCAACAATAAAAACAAAACACTATACTCATTTGTCTCTATTACTTACTCACTGGCACTATCGAACCCGTAGGTTCATGGCCGCGCGGACATAAGCTCTCCATACATCCCTATCCTGAGCTAATGCTTTCCAATCTTTCCCTGTATAATCTACTTCCCTCAAATCATAGTTAATGTTATTCTCCCACCTCATTCTTGGTCTACCAACTGGGCGTTTTCTCTCTGGCTTTCCTACAAGAACCTTCCATGCACCATTTGTCTCTATTAGGTAGGACAATTTTGTATCAGTACAACTTCAACATCAGTCACCAGTGTACTGTTTTCAGGAACCTAGAGGTTTTCTTACTCCAGCAACTGCACTCATTTAGTTGCTTATTGTGGGGCTTTCACAAGGTCCCAATGTATACAATTCCATGATCTATCTTCAGGTCCATTTCTAGGTCTAAATCCACACTGGTAATTAGAAAATATGAGGCACTTAGAATAGCAAGGGCATATATGCAAAAGATTAATTTCGAGAAAACCCTGTTTAAAGTTTCATAAACATATTTTCTCTATATCGTGTGACGTATCATATCTGTCAATGTGAGGAAGTTATATATTGTGTTCTGAAGTGGTTTACAATTTGGATGAAAGAAGAAGGTTCAAAGTTTATATTTCAATAATTTAAAAATATGTAATTTTTGTTGATACGCCCTTGCTATTCTAAGCGCCTCATATATGTTTTACTTTTCTATCAGTAGACTTAAAAATTTAAGCATGAATTTTTCATTATATATGCCGGTATATATAAAATTTTAACTTCTCTCTGTGAATCACTCTTCTCCAGACAAAAACTTTGTGGAAAATTATATGCTTGTAGGAAGGCTAGTGTGATTAAGGAGCTATTAATTAAGTATTTGATGTGCATAGTGATACTAATGATGAAGAAGAAATTATTGAACAATTCAAGGAAAAAATTGTGGATGTAAAAAAAAAAAGCTAATGAGAAATACATGAATCCAACACGAGTTCCTAAAAGCTGGTCTGAGTACAAAATAATGTGTGAGTTTGGTGTATCTCTTCATTTAGCTCATATAGCAAAAATTACTCAAAACACCTAAGGGTACAATGTTAGTGTCTGAGAGAAAATATCATTCCCACATCGCTGATATTATAGAACTTGTTAATTTTCATGAAGAAGGCGATATGCTGAATTATGGCTGGTATGAAAGGGGCTAAGTCGGTCTATGAATTTGTGCAAGTAACGTCGCAGGAATTTTTGTTGCATTCAGAACCAAAGACAAACATGAAGAAGTCCAGCTATTAAATACAAAGTGATATTTGGGATTGAAAACTGTGCAGAACACACATCCACTGTGTGATTCATGTTTCTGAAAAAGAAAATTGCTATAAAAACATTTTCCCGTTCATGCAAAATATTTCAAGAATTTGTGAACCTACATTCGCTGATATCTCATCAAATCCTGCAGCCAGTAAAGTTCAACAGCATTGGTGTTGCATGCTGCAGTCTACTCTTTATTTCCAGTGAGTTTATATTCTCCTCTGGGGTCCCCATCTAGGAGATATGTGGATGGCGACCACAAGGTGCCCAAGCTGAGCAAAATATTGCTTCCACTTACATGTGTTTTGCTCCTTACTTTTATCTGTTCAGTCCCGTGCCATAGCCAAGTGGTTAAGGCAAGAAGCTTTGGCACAGAGCTAAGAGACTTGCGCTGATTCGGGTCTCCATGGGGGAAAAAATTTTTCTCATGGAAGTTCGGCCAGTATGCGACCGGTGCCCACCCAACATCGTGAGGCAGTTGGGTAGCTACAATAATAGTAGTGACTCCAGGTTGAGAATACCAACTATAATGTCTGGGGGATCTGACATGCTGAACACATGTCACCCATACACTGGCTAGATGATCGTCATCTCTATGATTAACACATGTGGATGTGAGTCCAGCAGCCAGCTGGTGAGCCAAGGGCCTTTTAGGCCTATCGTGCTTGGAGTTTTTTTACCCTTTCTGTATAGCCATCCATCCATCCAATGGCTGATTGGCTCAAATTCGAGCTTTGGCCTCCCTTAACTCTGCCTCCAACCATTTCTATTTTGCACAGCAAGCCTCCAGTTGCAACACTTAAGTAGGTTTGCAGCATCTTCCTTAATACCATCCTCCCAGCATTTTTCGGTCTTCCAACCCGTCTATTCCCCATAAAACTTACTGTAAGCACCTTATTTGGTGCTCGATCTATTGAGAGCCTTTCTACATGGCCAGCCCATTCTAATTTCTTTAACTTAATAAAATTGACAAGGTCAGGTTCATCGTATTTGTCATACAGTTCTTTGTTTGTTGTATCGTATTCTCCACTGACCATTAATATTTATTGGTCCAAATATTTTTCTGAGTACTTTTTTTTCAAAATTATTTAGGGCTACCTCTGATCTTTTAGTGAGGCTCCATGTCTCACTACCATAGGTCAAAACTGATCTTATTAAAACTTTATACAGCTTTATTTTAGTTGCTGAGTGTATGTTATTATTTCTGTATAGCCTCTCTTAGCTAATTCTTCTTTTTTGACTTTGATTGTATTAGAGCATTCGAGGCCTAGGAGATCTTTCCCTACTTTCATTCCTCTCTATTGATCTAATTCTTACAACCTCTTTGGTACTCACCTTTATGGGTCAGAAGGATTAACCTTGTTAGGTAAACAAGGGATTAAAAATGCCCAAATAAGCTGCAAGTACATCAATGTAGCCTCATTGCAACTTATACACAATATGGATTCTTCTAAAGTGAAATAAGCATAAGTGTGCAATGGATTCATGTCATCAGCTACAGCCGGATACACATAATGAAGAATCCATCCATCCATAGTAATTCTGCCCGAGGGCAGGTCTTTCACTGCAATCATAGCATTTTCATGCTATGCTTTGCAGCTTTACTAGGGAATTGTAGGTGTGGTAGCTTCCCGTTGCTTTCCACACAGGTGATGATGATAACGATAAGGATGATGATGGCCATATGATTTTGGGGACCGTTTGGGCCTTAAAGTTTTCCTGACATTTGTCTTACAGGTGAGGAAAAACCCCAATAAAACCTCACCCAGAAAAACTGCCCCGACCAGGGATCGAACCCAGGCCCACTGCGTGACAAGGCAGCACGCTACCTCGAGACTGATGAAGAATAAATTAATGAAATTCTTGTTGCGGTCCCGAGATGAAATTTTCACAGTTTTGAAAATATGCTTATCTCTATTTTATTTCCAAATTTCATCCAAATTAAACATTGGATTTCAAGATATAACATTTTAAATTACATTGGTCAACATGATTTTTGTCTCATGAGTACCAATAGTTGTACTTAATGCAGTTTTTTTATTGTGTTTTCAAATATGTATTTGGAATTTCTCCATCACCCACAGTTTTTTTTATTTCAATTTCAATTAATGGATTTAAATAATTATTTTCTGCTTAACAAACATTAAAGGGATTGCGTCAAAATCAAAACATACAGTGGTGTACTCTGACTTGCAATCTGCAATGAGACCAGTTCCACACTGTGAAGAATTGCCCATACCAAAGCCTCCAGAACATGTAACATTAGATGAAGAGAGCTCAGATTCTGATGGAAGTAAAGAAGAAGAAGAAACAGATTTTGGATACAACTTTTGAACAAAGCTGTTCATCTGAGCCTCATTTATTGACTCAAGAAGATCTTAACGATCTCATACAAAATTTAATGTTATCAAAAAACCAGTCTGAAATGCTTGGTTCCTGGCTAAAAGGATGGAATCTCTTGGAAACCTTGCGTGATGGAGAAAAACTGATATATTTGAATTCAGGAGAAGAAATACCATCAGAATCACATATTTTTCTTTCTGAGACAAAAAGTTTCTTTTTTGTTGCTTAGTGTTATTGATGTGACTCTTTTCATTGTGATAAAATAACATAAAATTAGTATTTATGTGCAAAATAACACTGAAGTATTATGTAATCATGATTGTATGATATTGATTTTGAGTCAGCATATATTGTCCCTCTACAACCTTCTCCTCTACTGAACCAACACTTACTTCTCCATGTACTGAATCACATATAATACATCTTCTTCTTCTTCTTCACTTCACGGGCTAGGCAAATTGCCTGTTCTGCCTCACAGTTGTTCTGTCCATCTTTTCACTGGCCTTCCTACATTCCTTGAACCTCTTGGCTTGTAGTTGAATGCTGCTCTTGGTTATCTTGATACATTCATTCTTTTCACGTGTGTAAATAATTTCTCTCTATATTCTCTGATTTTCTCATCCAATGTATATATATTTAACTCTGTTCTTATATCTTCATTCCTTATCCGATCCAATCTTGTGCAGCCTTTTGTTCTTCTAAGGAAGTTCATTTCTGTGCTTTGTATTCTACTTTGCAATTTTTTGGTCATTACCCAAGTTTCACTCCCATAAAGTAATGCAGGAACTGTGAATGTTTTATAAAACTTCAATCTAGTATCTCTTCTTGTTTTATTCTTTAATGTTTTATGTATAGTTCCGCATATCATTTGAAATTTTGACAGTTTCATATGTATGTATCTTTCAGTTTTTGTGTTTATAGTAAAATTACAACCCAAATAATTAAAATTTGTTACTTGTTCCATAGGTTTGTTGTCTATTACGATTCTTGATCTTATATGATCGTTTCCCCAAAATGCCATTATTTTTGTTTTTTCTTTTGATATTATAATACATTGTTGAGGTAATTATTTACACACTTATAACATAATCTGTAGGTGTTTTTGTTTTTTCTTCAAATTAATGTATGTAACAATCTCCACTAGAATCCCCGAACAAATAATTCATATAAAAAAGAAGCTGTCAAATCAAATAGGTAGATAGAACTTGTACTGTAGGATGCTCTTTAACAGTTAAGAGAGCATTAACATTGCAATTTGAAACTAGGTGCAAAAAGAGTCAACAAACTTTGTTCAGAGGCTTCTTATTTCAGACTTGAGATTCTTTAACATGCTATAAATCTAGAACACATCACCAATAGCTTTACTTTCCTGCCAAAGGAAGTAATCTCGAAATCTTAGGCAAACAAGATAACCACCAGTCCACTGGGACTGACTCAAATATATCCAATTTTTTTAAAGCCCAGTTCTACATAAAAATAACTATCAAACTAACAGCCCTGACTCAAATCAAATACAAGCCATTTCAGGGATTCTCCACTTTAATTTACCTGATATACTTTCAAAGTCCTATAGAACAACAGTGCACATGCATCAGAGTTTATAGAGCCAGCGATAACCCACCATCGAACCACATATCAATTATCTTTTTTTTTTGTTTTATGTATTTAGACACATTTAAAATGTAACAAACCTAAAAGCTAACTAACTAACTCACACTTAATCTAATTCAATTATTCTAACCTAGGGTGGATCCCATGAAACACCCTTTTTTTCACTCCTTAATAATCGCAACCATCGATAACCCACTGGTTCCAACTATATACTATACTCTCTGGAGAAAATAGCAAGTCACCATCACAATATTTGAATAAATACTTAAAAATTCTAAAATAAAGTTATAAAAATTGTTTTAAATATTTAAAAATGTTACTAAATACGGAAGAAGATTGCTTATGTATAATTGTAGGCTTTCACGGCCGGCGTCTTGATCCATATTTGGTTCGTCTTCCAGGCTTATAGGCCGTGGTCTGGTTGTCTTCATACTCGACGTTTCGTCTACTGCTACGGTAGACCTCATCAGGAGATACTGCGTGCTCTCTGTGAACTCCTGATGAGGTCTACCGCAGCAGTAGACGAAACGTCGAATATGAAGACAACCGGACCACGGCCTATAAGCCCCGAAGACGAACCAAATATGGATACAGAAGAAGAGTTATAATTCACGATAATAAACTGAAAAATTAAGGGTAAATCATTCTAAAGAATAGCCAAGCCATTTCCATTAATGGCAGATTCTGCTTAAAAATAAATTATATTGTTTATTTAGTGTCAGATCACAAAAAGTGTGTCTACAAAATTCTAATTATGTTATCAATGATTTAAAAATTACAAGAAATAGAAAAATGTATTTAATATAAAACTTGTGTATAAGACATGAAGTAAATTAATCTGGTAACCATACACATTCTAGTGCAAATGACAGTCCACAAATCTTGGAATAACACTTAAGAGTAACACTCTGCACAAAATGGACAATTATAAGGTTAGGTGAGTTATTTCGGTTAGATTTTAAGTTTAAGACATATGGAATATTCTTTATCTTTTTTGGAGATTCTAGGCCAGAAGACCACCTACATAAATTGAAATAAAAACCAAAAACCACACAAATTATTGCTCCAGTATGTGAATAATTATGGAGAAAATATATGTTGATTTTTTTCCAAAAAATGCAAGAAATGCCATAATATTGAATGAGAAATTAGGTAATTTTAACCTAAAATTGCTATATTTACAATGGAAAACATGCATTAGTCACTGTTTAAAAATAAGTCGGAAAAATTGCACTTAAACTAGCATGAATATTTTCAGTCCTATAGAATAACAGTGTGTACGCGCCAGAGTTTATAGAGCCAGAGATAACCCACAATCGATTATCATCCTCGATTACTATCCGTTGCTATGAAATATAAATGACCAATCTGTGCAATAAATCCCCAAATCTATGTTAAAGAAATATATTAATATTAAAATTACCAAACGTTTATTAAAAAATGGGTATATACTTACTTATCACTCCCTAACGCTGATCAAAACAACGAGAGAAAAATCATAGACTAAGTAATATACTTTGTGGAGAAAACAGCAGTTAGCATCACAATATTGTCTAACAGTGTCATAATATTTGTGATTTGCATATTTAAATAAATACTG
Source organism: Diploptera punctata (assembly GCA_030220185.1). Lineage (NCBI taxonomy): Eukaryota > Metazoa > Arthropoda > Insecta > Blattodea > Blaberidae > Diploptera > Diploptera punctata. The sequence goes on along the minus strand of JASPKZ010007286.1, from coordinate 2,025,366 downwards.
TCCCGCGCCGTAGCCGAGCGGTTAAGGTAGGAAGCCTTGGCGCAGAGCTACGGGACTTGCGCTGGTTCGAGTCTCCATGGGGGAAGAAATTTTCTCATGGTATTTTCGGCCAGTATGGGACCGGTGCCCACCCAGCATCGTGAGGCAACTGGGTAGCTACAATAAGTAGCGGCTCCAGGTTGAGGAACCAGCAATAACGGCTGGGGGACTCGACATGCTAACCACATGTCACCCCTACACTGGCTGTTGATCATCTACCTCTGTGATTGACACATGTGGATGTGAAGGGCCAGCAGCTGGCTGGTAAAAGGGCAACCGCTGAAAAGTGGAAAGACCCTCAATCGGAAATAAATACTTGAAAATTGTCTAATAATGTTATAAAAATTGTTTGAAAAAAGTTTAAAATATTAAATAATGTTAGTAAATACAGAAGAAGAGCTATAGTTTACAACAATATAACTGAAAAACCAAGCGCTAGCAGAAGTGCAGTTGAGCCAAGAAGTCAACTTATCCCTATGGGATGCCAGATTATCCAATAAATTGTAAAATAAATTGGTGTACACTAACTTGCCCATTTTCTGACCTCGCAAATTAAAATAAATAGGCCTATAGAATATTATGTGATACAAGGACTTAGTAATGAGTGAATAGATTATATAAAAAACAGCAATTTGATAGCAGAAATTAGTATTATCATTGCTAACATGATGCTAGCAATCACTTATTCTCTGTTGGAACATTCAATGGTGTACTCGTGGGATAGAATTGCCATTTTTTGCATGTCCCCATATGTTTTTATACCCATAATTCATAGCTATCTTCCAACTGTACATATTGTTAAAATAGCATTTTAGGTTATTTCCATCTTAATTTCTCATAAATTTTAAGGTACTGTTTGTACTTTTTTGGACAAAAAATGTATATATTACACCATCAAGTTAACTTCACACAGGCGGAGGGGAAGAGTTTTAGCACTAGTGTCGCTGAACTACTGAATCTGTGGAAAGGATGTAGGAGAAGAACATCCAATCACGTACTGAAATGGATCGGTTCTAAGTGTGGGCGGAGAATCCCTAAACACGTGTGAAAGATCTTATATGGTTGTCAAATTAGTCATTTAAGCACAGAATGCTCAAGCGGTCGAATCATTTAAAATCACAGTATTTGTCGTCTCTCCATTACCAGCCTGACAATAAATTACAAGTGGCAACATATAATGAGAAGGGACAGCCCATTCCTAGATGTCAGCCTGACAATAAATTACAAGTGGCAACATGTAATGAGAAGGGACAGCCCATTCCTAGATGTAACACCAATAGTAACAGGGTTGTCAAATTAGTCATTTTGCCATTGACTGCTTAGAAGGACGGACCATAGTATTTGTCAGCTCTCTACCTATCAGACAAAGAACATATACAGAGGGCAGAAAGTAGCAACATAGTAAGGGAGAGAAAGAGAAAGACAGCATGTTACTTAACATATTTTCTGCCTGTGCAGGATACTTGGTGGAGTAATAAGTATGGCTATGTATATTCCTCAAGGAATTCACATGCTGCTACAATTATGTTTCAGTTTTTTAATACATTTTTTCACATTACTGTAGAATATCATTTGGATTATTCTGTCATGAGTCCACCTACACATTTTATGATAAGGTATACTTACCATCGCACATAAATTCTTCTAAGTTCTATAGAATCTCGGTGCGCATGCGCTAGTGCTTCATGTAATCCCAGAAAGATAAATGCAAAATGAACCTCCAGCAGTTGGCGGTATATGTATGTGAAATCAGTATGACCAACATTGACACAACATTCCCAGAACTTGTCTAAATATGTATAATTAACACGAAATGAACTAGTGGAAATATGATTTTACGTGGTAACCGTCCGACATTTTGAATTTTTCATAGAATAACAGATATGAAGAGGTAATTTATTTTACGTATCAAATCACATTTAAAAAGCAAGGAACCTAAAAGCTAACCAAACCTAAATCAATTACTGTAACACAAATCAATTACTCTAACGTAGGTGAAATCCAGGGAACGTGGAAGTGATGGGAAAATAGCAGAAAGTAGCAAGTAAGCAATGTAGCACGATCATGTTTTACGTAAATATATAAATATAAAAAAAATATTGTTGCAACATTGGAAGATGTTTAAAACGTGTTTAAAAGTGTTGCAAAATGTTTTAAATGTGTTTAAAAGTGTTTAGTGCATCAGTGGCATAAGAAATAAGATTGAAAATTTTGTGCGACGGTTTATACACCACACCCACATTTTATTTCGTTGGGTGAGAAAAATGGGCAATTAGTTTACAATTAAACCTGGTACACCATAAGAAAAAATTGGCTATTCTGCTTGAACAATTACTATTGTAGATAGCATGGATAGAATCCCTCCACATTTTATTAAACAGAAATATCTCCACATTTTTTAAACAGAAACCAATACAATCAATATAGAGGAACACAGATGAATAGTACCCTACAAAATTATTCAGTATATCATTTTTAAATTTTTGAAAGAAGTAAACAAAGAATATACACGTTTTTATCGTACATAAAATATGTGTTGACACAATGGTGATAGCACACACTAAAAGTTTTTTTTTAAATATACCTACATGTAAACTTTATTTTTATAGAATAAAATAACATTTTTAACTAAGAAAGTTTACATTACCATTAACAAATGCTGCATCAGGTGTTAACAATTTAATGAATGACAAAAAGTATGATAAAGATAACATGATGAGGTACCCACAATGAAATTAAATTATTAACCATCTTAATACAAATGAACTCAATCTACAAAAAGTGTCAAAAACTGAAAGCGGTCGCTACACTTTCTTAAAGTTTTAAGGTTTCGAAATCTATAATTATAAATTCGCACATTTATTGGCATCTTAAAACTATGAAATCAATAACTTTATTAATGACCGCACATTTCAATTACTTTCATAATCATAACAGATGTACCTTATACACGTTCTTGGCTAATCAACATCAACAACGTACTTATAAATCTCTTCGTTCTGACAGAAGAGCTTCTTCATGTTTCGCACTACCAAGAAATAAATTACATGATACCTACAATAAAAACAATAATATGTAAAACTTACCGAATGCAGAAAGATTTTATAATTTTCACACAAACTCTTGACCCAAAGCAATCAACGGCACCAACACAAAATTTGCACCAACAACATTTATCCAAAGATGGCAGGACCTTCGTTAGAGGTGCATTCACTATTGCTGTAATGCTACGAACCGCTCAGTAATCAGATGGAACGGTAATTTCTCATGAAACGTCATGAAAGGACATAAACCCGCCATTTTTAAATTCTTGTTTATTTAGCTTTTTAACTGCTACGGAGACCACAATTTCTACCACTGTAATCGTGGCCTGTGTACTAGATTTTTAAAATTAGGTCAGGTTTAACCCGACACTAGAATCAATTTTCAAGACGAACAAAAATCATCATCCATGCAAGTATTAGGCCGTGTGGCCTGTTACGGTCTCAAAGAGGAATTTTCCAACCAGCGCTTTTTTGTTCGTCCCAGCGACGAACAAAAATAAAATCTAAAACTAGCACATTATCAACATGCCATTGAAATCAGAAATGCCATGATTATTCCCTTAAAAACGTATTACTTTTATTTGACAATTTTTTCTTTTGTTTCACAAAATGAAGCTGCAACTTCTTTTTGGGGGGGGGGGAATTATTCCTATGACCGCCCATTGTATGAATTTGGGTTAAGTTTAGGTTTAAGGACTTCCCTGGCACATCATTATCCTTCGTCACCTATCATATCATTGGGGTGATGTAACTCTGCTTTCCAGGTGCCTCAACTTAAGAAGCTGGTTACAATTCTGCCAATGCCATGAGAGAATACCAGAAATGTCATACAGACAATCTGGTGGCAGTGATAAAAAAAATTCTGACATGTTATTTTAATTCAGGAACCCAGTTTACAATACAGGTGATCATCTCCTTAGCAGATATATAAGTTACCGTTTCTTTCAAAATTTATCTGATTATTATTCCCATTTAGGTTAATTATCCAAATAAATATCCCCTTTTGTGCACAAGGAAATTAAACATAGACTTAAATTTGAAAATTCGACCCAACTTCTCTAAAAGAAATTAAACTGAAAGTATATAAAATTGTCATTCTCCCAGTAATATTATATGGCTGCAAAACATAAACTCTTACTTTAAGGAAGGAGAAAAGATTAAGATTTTTTATGAGAAGTTGAAATGATAGTCTCTGTAATGTACATAATAGCATGCATCCATCATCATGAACAAATTCGTTTTATGCCATGTGGCCTGTACGGTAAACCTAGCAATGATGGTCTTGATCTTTCCACCGATGTTTTGGTCTTCCTTGGTCCCTATGTCCAGTTGGGGTATATTAGAATGCCAATTTTGGAAGTCTATTTCTTGCCATTCTCCTCAGATGATTTTTCCATTCTTGTTGGTATCTTTGTATGTCTTCATTTAAACTTGTTACTCCAAGTTTTCCTCTGATAATAATGTTCCTTTGGTGATCCAGTCTATTAACTCCTAACAATGATCGTAAGAAGCGCATTTGGCTTACTTGAAGTTTATGAGAGTTTCTTTTATTTAAAATCCAAATTTCACTTCCGTATTTTAGAGCAGCTTTTGATGTGATGTTATGTAATCTTAGTTTTGTCTCTGTCCTCATCTGTTTACCAAAATGTCTTCGTATTACCCCATTCATTTTATTATATTTTTGTAATTTTGAATCAATGTCACTCTTATACTCTGCAAATACACTTCCTAAGTAAGAGAAATCTGACACTTGTTCTATAATTTTTCCATCAATCTCAATTTTCACCCGTTGTATGTTTTTTCCACACATTGCCATTGTTTTGGATTTTGAAGTGGAAATTTTCATATTATATTTGCTGGCAATTTTGAATAATTGATACACTGCTATTTGTAAGCTATCTTCGGAATCTGATAATATTATTTGATCATCAGCATATAATATTGTTTGAATTATTTTATTCCTAGTTATTGAAATTCCACTATTTACTGTTTGTAAATAGCTTGCATTTCCAAAATTAAGCCTATTAAGTCAAAGACAATAAGTCAGACGAAAAAAATACCTTGGTCGGAAGAGTGATCTTTTATCATAAAAATATAACCATCCAGAAAAACCACTGGGGTAAAACACTCCCCCTGCGAGTAGGAACTACTTCATAACATGGGGATATGTTAATTAAATTTGAGTTATTTCCTACATATATTTAATAGGGATATGTTCCTAGAAACATGGAATATTAAGACATTATATAGTAATGGGGCATTAGAAATGTTAACATGGAAATTAGATAATTCTCCCTTGGACTTAGTCGCTTTACAGGAAGTTAGATAGCCCAGAGAAAGAGTCAGGAAACAGAAAGCTTTACATTATAGCTGGGGGTGCGCCGAGAGCAGAATTCGGAATAGGTTTTTAAATCCAAAGGAGGATTTATCCGAGATGTTAGGTTTGTTAGTGATCTAATTGAAGATTTAAATTTTATTAATGTTCTCTATATAAAATTTCTGATAAAGTATTTTTTCTATGAGTGTGGCCTATCCAACACTATTTCCTTCTTCATTGGCTATTCACCAGCTTTATCCCACAAGACTGTTTCTTACAACTTCAGGCCAGTGTAAATTGAATATTCTACACAAACAGCAATTTATATGTGTTTGCATGTTTTATTACATCTTCTTCTTCTTCCTTCCAAGTATTAGGCCAAGGCCTGTTACGATCCTATAGAAAATTTTCCCTCCAGCGTTTCATAGGACAGCCCAGTGATCTTCGTCCTCTTGGTATATAATTATAAACAGCTTTGGGGATCCGATTTGAACTCATTCTTTCAAGATGGTGTTTCCAATTTAGTTGGTACTGTTTAATATATTCCAAAATTGGCATAGTCTTCAATTCTTTTAAGATATCGGTGTTCCTTTTCCGATTCCATCTGGTGTAACCCGCTGTTCTGCGCATGAATCTCATTTCACAAGCCGTTATTCTGCTTTCATGTTGTCTTTTTAGTATCCATACTTCACTACCATAGGTCAACACTGGTCTAGCCAAAGTGTTATATAAACGTAATCTGGTGTTTTTTTGTACAAGGGATGGTTTCATAACTTGATTAATAATTCCTAAACTTTTATTATAACTAGTAACTTTTTCAGGGATATCCTTTTCATCCCAGATAGAGAGATAATATCCAAGATATTTAAATTGATTAGATCTCTCTAAAATTTTATTCTGGAGACAGATTTTACTTTGTATGGGGTCCTTCCCATGAAATGCCATAATTTTAGTTTTGTTAATTGATATTTCCATATTAAATTTGGCACCTATTTTTTGTAAATTATAAATTGATCGTTGCAAATCATTTTCGGAAAGTGCCAGAAGAGCTAAATCGTCTGCAAAAAGAATAGCATCGAGTTTGAGGTTTTATTACATTTTATTGTTAACTAGATAACACCCGGCGTGCGCTGCTACACCTAAATAAATGATGTGTTTTTGCATTTAGTTGAATAAGTAAAAGGAAAAATAAATATCAATTTATATCGTTATTATTTTTAGATACCCTGTGCTGGTTACCCGGTGTTGCCCAGGACTTGCATAAATGAGCTGAAAGAAAAAAATTGTTATATTTATGAGTTATCCATAAAAGAATAGCCGCCCTGCGCTGCTATACTTGCCTGGGAATCTACTTATCCCGAACTTCTTGGCATCAATGAAAGACAATAATGGTTTTTGTGAGTTGTCCTTAAAAGATAAACATACGCTGTCGCGGACTTTTCTGTAGAGGTTTTTAGAAATATTCAATTCTGTGTACAATAATTTTGTGTATTTGTTATGGTTTAGACAGCATAAGCCATTTAAGCTTACAAAAAGCGACTTTTTTTCACGTTTTTCAGTACTGAAGGTGATTTTTAAGGGTGAAGGGCTTTTGGGCATTAAAACTCTCATATAGCCTATAACCTTTCTGGGAAAATCCAGAACATTTTGCAAAAAGCCCCATGACAATCGGATGAATGGTATGGCAGCACATGCTTTCCCAGGAATCTAGTTATCCCAATCTCGGCATCAATGAAAGATAAAAATGGCTATTGTATGTTATCTGTAAAAGATAAACATATGCTGTCACAGACTTTTTTGTAGAGTTTTTTGAGATGTTCAATTCTGTGTACATTAATTTGGTGTATTTGTTATGGTTTAGGCAGCGTAAGCCATTTAAGCGCCAAAATAGGGACTTCATTTCACGTTTTTCACTACAATGGGTGATTTTTAGGGGTGAAGGGGTTGAATATCACAACTCTCTTATAGCCTATGTTCATCTCGGGAATCTTCTGAACATTTTGCAAAAAACCCATCAAAATCGAATCAACGGTATGACCGCGCATAGAATACGAACAAACAAACAAACAAACATTCATTTTTATATATAAGATTAACCAGGTTTGCAATCCATACAGATGACTTACCATTTTGTTTTTGAAGGCCCATTGTCTCACCTCAGTAAGCAACATGTGAGAGATTGTAAACACAAAATAAACACTGCTGTGTTGGATCTGATGCACGATACATCTGTACTCGATTTATGTCACATGATAGGTGTAACGATATTGACCTGTTGGGCCACAATACAACATACAATGTAAATCATATTGTGACAAAACAGAGCTACGTAGCTCTCTTCAATTGTAAAGATGTGATCACAGAAATTCACTTTTTTGAAACTTATTTCACCAGCACAAAACAAAGAAGAATGATCTAATGATTTCTTAGAAATTACATCTTAAATAGAAATGTTTCTGTGCAAATGCAGAAAGTTTCTCTCTCTCTTCATATAATAAAGTTGGGAATTTTTACATTATGAGGTTTTCTTAATAAAAATCAAATGAATCGTGAATTCTTCTTACTTCATACATTTATGTTATTCAACACAGAACCGCAGTATCAGGAATTATCATTCCCATCCTCAGCTGTTGTCGATATTGTGGTTCTGTGTTGAATAACATAGATGTATGAGGTAAGAATTCATGATTCATTTAATTTTTATTTGTCTCTCTCGCTACACATCTGTATCTCTCACACAGTAACTGTCCACAAATGCACAATTATTGTACGTCAGGCCTGCTATAATATTGTATTCAAAATATTTATTCATTTTTCCAAAAATATGTGTGTTCGAATGCCATCCACTGCACTTTACATGCTTGGGGTCCAGCACTAGGCAGATAGGTGGTATTAATGTGGTCTATTTTCCATTCATGTAGAACTTCAGCAGACTACTTCATACAGATGATGTATTCTTGTATTGTGTACAGAGAGAAGTTTATGTCAGGGCCGCCCAAACTTTTTAATGGGCCGGGCCAATAACCGATTGTGCAATTGATCGCGGGCCGGAACATAAATATCGTTGTTACTATTATTGTTGCTACTGCTACTTTTATTACTTACTTACTCACTGGCACTATCGAACCCGTAGGTTCATGGCCACACGGACATAAGCTCTCCATACATCCCTATCCTGAGCTAATGCTTTCCAATCATTTCCTGTGTAATCTACTTCCCTCAAATCATAGTTAATATTATCCTCCCATCTCATTCTTGGTCTACCAACTGGGCGTTTTCCCTCTGGCTTTCCTACAAGAAGCTTCCATGCAAATCTTTCATTCCCCATACGTGCAACATGTCCTGCCCATTGCAGTCTACGAGACTTAACTGTTCTTATTATATCTGGCTTCCTATAAAGACTATGTAGTTCATTGTTATGTAGTCTTCTCCATTCACCTGTCTGTTCATCTCTCTTTGGTCCAAAAATTTTCCTAAGAACTTTATTCTCAAATACTCATAATCTCCTTTCCTCCCTTAAAGTAAGAGTCCATATTTCGCACCCATATAATATAACTGGTAGAATAATAGTTTTATATATTTTCAGCTTAACGTTTTTTGAAAGGAGTTGAGACATCAAAAGTCTCTGTAATGCATAATAGCATGCATTTCCAGAATTGAGCCTATGTTTAATTTCTTTGTGCATCTCATTCCTATTTGTGATTATTGTTCCTAGGTATTTGAATTCAGCCACTTCCTCAAAATTTCCCTCATTTGTCATTAGCTGTCCATTTCCATTATATACTGAATTTCTACGTGTGACCATATATTTAGTTTTACTGATATTTACTTCCAGTCCTAATTTCTTAGTGTTACTCAATAGTGTGTTCGTGTTGTCCTTTAGTATCTCCTCGCTATCGGATGTTTTATAAAATACAAATTTTAAAATTGAAATAACTTATACACACGTCATTCAGTTTACATTATACACACGTCATTCAATTCACAAGGAAAAGCGATCAAGCATCTTTTTCTACTCGAGGTACACTATCTGACTGTGGCCGTGAACTCGTAAACTGCTGAGTCAGCGCACATTTCAGGTCCCGTGACTGCATGTGTAAGCCTTTGTTATCGCATAGCACAAACCCATTATACCAGATTGTAAAAACAAGTCAGTTGCTGCTACAAACAGTTGGAGTATACACCACCGTAGACAACAATGAGTAGCGGAAGCTCAACCTGCAGAAGATGGGAGATAACTTCCGAAAGCGCTCCAGTTAATTTTATATACAATATTTTAACAAAGTTGAGGATGACGGCACCTACCAACAGGTACAATTTAACTTTTAACTTTCATCATATAATTCCGATTGAGGGTCTTTCCACTTTTCAGCGGTTGCCCTTTTACCAGCCGGCTGCTGGCCCTTCACATCCACAGGTGTCAATCACAGAGGTAGATGACAGTGTAGGGGTGACATGTGGTTAGCATGTCGAGTCCCCCAGCCGTTATAGCTGGTTCCTCAACCTGGAGCCGCTACTTATTGTAGCTACCCAATTGCCTCACGATGCTGGGTGGGCACCGGTCCCATACTGGCTGAAATACCATGAGAAAATTTCTTCCCCCATGGAGACTCGAACCAGCGCGTCCCGTAGCTCTGCACCAAGGCTTCCTACTTTAACCGCTTGGCTACGGCGCGGGACTTCATATAATTCACTTACTTCAAATAACAGTTAATACTATTCTCCCATCTCAACTATTGCCCTCCTCCCGGAGGACTTGTTCCTTGGATTTTTCCATCAACCCCAGCTGGGTTTCAACCTGTGACCCTCGGAACCAGAGGAAGGAGCATAACCATTAGTCCACCACAGTCAACAAAAGCTTAAAAGTAGTGCAAAAAGGGAATGAGTCAATGATCCATGCCCTTTTTTTTTACACGGAACGGGAATTTCATGGTTAAATAACTTTAATTTTTGATGCTATGCTCATTTATAACTGCAGCATGTAAACTAATCTCATCATTCAGAATTCTTCCTTCATCAGCTGAAATATGTAATTTGTATATGTCCCACGCCATAGCCGAGTGGTTAAGGCAAGAAACCTTGGCACAGAGCTACGGAACTTGCACTGGTTCGGGTCTCCATGGGGGAAGAAATTTTTCTCATGGAATTTCGGCCAGTATGGGATCGGTGTCCACCCAGCATCGTGAGGCATTTGTGTAGCTACAATAAGTAGCGGCTCCAGGTTGAGAATACCTGCTATAACGGCTGGGGGATCCAACATGCTGACCTCATGTCATCCCTACACTGGCTAGATGATCGTCTACCTTTGTGATTAACACATGTGGGTGTGAAGCCAGCAGCCGGATGGTGAGTCAAGCGCCTTCTAGGCCTGTCGCACTTGGAGTTCTTTTTATTTAATTTGTATACATTTTTTTTTTCTAAAATAATTTGTGTACAGGTTTTTGTAGTACTTCTGGAGAAATTCTGAAGGAAAATGATTTTGTATGTCTGAAAAATAGGAAGTACAGTGCACCATTAAAAGTTCTAAGATTATAATGCTCTGGGAAAGAGTAAATTTGGTTTGTTGCATTGAAATTCAAGTGCCAGTCTTGACTAAATTTGTCTTTTTATTTACTGTAATCAACAAACTATTCTGAAACCTGCTACATTAACACAGTCTGGACTAAATTTAAATATTCAATGTCTCTGTGCGGAGTTGAAATGGGCAAACATATAATATTTTCATGATAAATTACTGCTAGGATTTTTAATTCTCTCTCTGTAATTTATGTACCTATTCAACGCAGAATTGTTGTTCTTGTTTTCAAATGCTGGGCTTTGGCAATGAAGCCATTAGCATTCTTGCTCTCCAATATTTCTCTATGGTGGAATTTAAAACATAACTATAATAAAAGATAAGTACTTACATAAGTTAATTGTTCTGCATACACGAGTTTCACAAATTTGTTCTTTACATAAAAGGTGGATTTATCAACCGAAGTCTAAAAAAAGACCACAATTTTCCGATATTTTATTGTTTCCATAACATCATCCATCCATAGTAATTCTGCCCAAAGGCAGGTCCTTCACTGCAATCATAGCATTTTCATGCTATGCTTGCAGCTTTACTACGGAATTGTAGGTGTGGTAGCTTCCTGTTGTTTTCCACACCAGTGAAGGATGATTATGGTAATGGCCATATGATTTCGGGGACCGTTTGGGCCGTAAAGTTTTCCTGACATTTGTCTTAGAGGTGAGGAAAAACCCCGATAAAAACCTCACCCAGAAAAACTGCCCCGACCAGGGATCGAACCCGGGCCCGCTGCGTGAAAAGGCAGCACGAGACCACAGCAGATAAAAACTGAAAATCTATGGCTGTTATTTACAAAAACAAATGTTTGTATGAATATTCAATAATTTTTATAGGTGTTATGGAAAGAATAAAAAAATTGGAAAACCACTTCAGTTGAGAAATCCACCCAAAGAGCTTTAACATAATCACTAGGTCTAAATATATTTGATATGTAGACTAGTAAGATTAAAATATTAAATTATAGAATATTCACCTGAAAGGTCCGTCTCAACTTAATTATTTAATTGTAGCACTTTCGGGACTTGTCCGATCATTGGCAGATTTCAAAACTGGTGTTTCACTGAAGATCTGGTAGAGGGGGTTACATGTATTGGGTTCGTTTTCGTTTATCAGATGATGGGACAAGTCCCGAAAGCACTACAGTTAAATAATTAATTAAGTTGAGGAGACAGACCTTTTGGGTGAATATTCCATAATTTTATATTTTAATTTTGAATAATACATCAACGGAACACATCATGAATCTTATAAAAGTAGACTAGTAAGAGTGTCTACTGGTAGCACACTACTCTAAATAATATCCTTTGTATGGTACACTTCAAAACACTCCACGACACACAGTCCTACTTCACAATTGCAGCAGTATATGGTGGTGTACTTACGTGCAACCTTTCCTATTCTATGGCGAGATAATAATTCATGCCTTGTTTTAATTTTTATTAAAATCAAATACCATATTTACAGGTGTGTAGGCTGCACTTTTTTACCTAAAATATCCATCCATAGTAATTCTGCCCGAAGGCAGGTCCTTCACTGCAATCATAGCATTTTCATGCTATGCTTGCAGCTTTACTAGGGAATTGTACTTGTGGTAGCTTCCCGTTGCTTTCCACACCGGTGAAGGATGATGATGATGGCCTTATGATTTCGGGGACCATTTTGGGCCTTAAACTTTTCCTGACATTTGTCTTAGAGGTGAGGAAAAACCCTGATAAAAACCTCGCCCAGAAAAACTGCCCCGACCAGGGATTGAACCCGGGCCCACTGCGTGACAAGGCAGCATGCTACCTCAAGACCACAGAAACCGTAAGATTCAAAATTAGGGTGTGGCTTATACATGAAATAGCTAGATAATTGGTACATATCGGGAAGTTTCTGCGCTATTGATGTATGCTGCCGAATTACAAGGTCATGACGTGTTATAAATCACCTTGACCAGCCGTAACTTGCCTTAAATTCATTGCATGGAATTTCCATATTCTTGGCTATCTTAAGGCCTTTTCGAATTGTATGATTTTGACAGATACATAAAATCTGTCTACCCTTGTTTTCCATACGTAATCCAGGAAAAAACTTTCTAACTGTGAATATTTTGCTTTCTTTCTGCGGAAATATTATCAATGTGATGTGTTTTCAAGTGCATGTTTTGTTTGGATCTACCGTTGCACATTTTTTTTGTTCACATCAAACTGTCTTCCTTCTGCCCTATTTCCATGTTCTGCTGCATAGCGCACCACTTGTGGCTTGAATTTGGAGGTATAACTTGCTCTGCTCTGACCCATGTTTACACACAGTGAACAGGAATGACAATGAATACCGCACCTACCAACTGATGTTCCTTTTATCCTTGTATTAATGACTGAGCCACAGCCCGAATGTACCGTTACATAGCCGGCAACAGAAGCTTTGGAATTTACAATGTTGCCAGATGTAAAAATGATGTAGGACTACTTCTGTCCTTTGCACTACTTCTTAGCGAAAATATAAGAAAAATATTTGTTTCCCCAATTTATTATCGCAAAACTTGGATGTGGCCTATACACGCACGTGAGCTATACACATGTAAATATGGTACACCGAACAGTAAAAAAATCATCTCAGTTTTACTGAAACCTAAAAATATGGATTTAGCAAGTTTTTAATGAAATATATCCTTTAACAATTAACTGAGAGGATGCTTAGTGATTTTGAAGTAAGGAGTGGCAGGAATTTCTCTGAGATGTGATGCCAAGCTTTTCCAAGTTCTAAAATTGTGTTTTATTTTAGTAAGTAATATTTTGAGGTCCTTTTAATTAAACTATTTTGAGTTAGACTCAAAATAATCTAAAATTGTATTTCTCTAATGTACAATGAAAAGGAATTAAGTTATGTAGGTAGGAAATAACACTATGAGGTTTATTTTAATTTTGTTGAGTTGTTTCTTGACTAAAAAAAATGAAAAAATAATGTTTCATTAAAGAATATATAGTCAATAAGAATTAAATGAATCATGAATTCTTCTTACCTCATACTTCTATGTTTTTTTAAACACAGCACTGCAGTATCAGCGACCATTGTCACCATCCTCAGCTGTTTTCACAACTGTGAACTTTTTTCTTTTGTCGGTAATTATTTTCTAAACTGCCATCTGTTGTATTTTTGAAGAACTTTGTAATCAAGCTCGGTTCGTCTGAAATCTTGAAGTTCATGGTTCTAGTATGGTTTTTTTAAATATATATCTTTTCCCAAACTGTTAAATCTAAAGATTTGGATAGATGTTTCAAAAGTTTTGCTTCTTTTTCAATTTCTCCATTCTTTATGTTTCTGAAGTTTTCTTTTTTACGAGTTTCCAAGTTCCTTTTTGTTTTTCCTATATATTTTCTGTTGCAATCTTTGCAATCAATTTGATAAATTCCAGATTTTTTGTTGTCTGGGGTGTTAACTTTATTATTAGTTAACAGAAGATTACCCAGGCTGAATTTGTTAATTGGAGCCAATATTACATATATTAAATGGAGGGAAAATTTTCTATAAGATCGTAACAGGCCTTGGCCTAATACTTGGAAGGAAGAAGAAATTTTATGAAAATTTTTTGAAACTTATTATGAACTTCAGGATGGTAAGTAAATTTATTGAATTTTACACCTTTCTTGGAATCATGTTGTAGGGTGGTGTATTCCTGTAAGATTTTCTGTTGTTTAAATTATTTTACTTTATTCTTTATTATGTCTTCATCAAAACCATTTATTTTACAATATGTACAATATGATTATATTCATTATCAAAATCTTGTACATTAAGTGATGATGAATAGTGAGAATTCCTAAAATAAGTAATAATCTCAATACTAATTTCATACATAATTCTATAGCTGTGTGGAGTCACTTCATGTCTTTTTAATGTTGGTTGGTTGGTATCTAATGTCGAGCACTTGATAATGAAATCATTCGCTCTCTTGCACTCCAATATTTAGCAGAAAGGCTGGTCTCTTCTACAAAAGCTGGACAACGGAGGAGATGGTTTCTTTCCATATCTTCATTTAAATTGCAAAAAGGGCATTTAGGTGAATCTGTTATGGCAATTCTGTGTAGGTGTTTATTCAAGCAGTCATGTCCCGTTAGCAGTCTGAATGTTGCTACTGCAGATTTTCTTTGTAATGTAGTAATGTCATAAGCTTGTAGATTTTCCCATTCCTTTCCAGATGTTTTGGTGGTGTATTCTTCTCTAAGTTTATTGATGTATTTATTTGAGATGATTCTTTTGATAGAGTGAAAGGAAACTGGAGCAGAAGTTGGGTTTGAAACAATTTTGCTACCCTTCTTGGCTAGAAAATCGGCTATTTCATTGCCTGTCACTCCACAATGGGCCGGAATCCATTGAAGTACAACTTTTTTATGTAGACGGGATAAATGTTTTATCATTTTGTGACATTCGATAATTTTGATGCTTTTGGGTGTTGTGTCTCGTATTATAGCGAGAATGGCTGCTTTGGAGTCGCATAGAATTACAACTTTTGTAAATTTTTGGATGTGATATAAAAGATTTTGTAAACTTAAGAAAATTGCTAGAATTTCACCATCAAAGTTTGTTGAATTTGTGTTTAGTTTACGATAAAAGGAAAAAAGTGGACATACTGCACCAGCACCAGTGCCACCATCATTTGGTAGGCTGGAGCCATCTGTAAAAATATGTATCCATTCAGGAGCTGGGTATCTTAGATTTATCATTTCCAGTGACATTTGTTTTAAAATATATGGAGGAGTTTCAGATTTCTTGATGTCTTCTGTTAAATGAAGGTTATATTCGATTTCCAAAAATTCTAGAGGGTTGTTTCTCATCTGCATATTTTCTTTTGAATATGGAAGTTGCAATTTCTGTTTGATTTCTTGTACAATGCTTAGGAAGCTTTGCTGAGATTTTAAACATACTTGTGGTTTTCTTTGGGTCCAGTTATTATGGGGTAGCCTTAAAAATTTTTCATACTGTGTGACTGCTGTTTTCTCAATTTCAGATGCTATGTTTGGGTTATTTGTTAAGATTTGCATGGCAGTGATTGGTGTTGTTTTAACGGCTCCTGTTATCAGACGGAGGATTTGGTTCTGCAATTTATTAAGTTTTTCCACTTTAGTAGTTACTAGGATTTCTTCACAATATTGAAGTACAGGTTTTATGTACATTTGGTAGAAGGTGTTTAGGGTTTGTGTGTTGCAACCCCACTTTTTCCCTGCTAATCGTTTTAATAATGGTAACCTTGTTTCTATCTTTGTACATATATTCTCCATGTGTTTCTTCCATGTTAATTTTGTGTCCAGAGTTATTCCTAAATATTTTGCTTCATGTGTTTGAGTTAATAATTCACCCTCCAATTTCAGAGTGATGGGTAGTGGTTTCTTTCTTAATGTAAATAGTTGATAATTTGTTTTCTGTATATTTATCTTCATTAAGTTCTGGGATGTCCAATTCTCTAACTGTATTAGTGATTGTTGGGCTATGGTTATTAATTGTTGACTTTGGTTTTTCGGTTTGGAGACCCATATTACAACATCATCAGCAAAAAGTAGGTTTTCGTTTCGAGCTTTTCTATATGCTTAGGTAGATCATTAATGTAGATATTGAAGAGAATGGTACTTGTTTGTATTGGAGTACAATAAACGGTTACAACTAGTTTATTGTACTCCAATACAAACATGAAGCCTTGTCTTTTTAATGTAGAACCCATTCATTGTGTATTTGTGAAGGATGATTAATTGCATTGAATGTGGGACCAGTAGAGTAAGGTAAAGGAAGGATTTATGCTGGGATGGGAATGAAGCCTGGATTGGCTCAGTGGACAGCACGGAGAGCTGAAGGTTTGGGTTATATTGTATTTGAGTTGTGTATTTTGACTCACCTCATATTTCTTCAAAATACACAACTCAAATATAATTAAAATAAACCTCATAGTTTATTTTCTACATATATTTAATGAAGGTTTGGATTTGATTCCCGGTTCAGGCAAAAAATTTTCTCTTTACTATTGATTACTATTCTTAACTTATTTAAGTAAAATTTCCCGATGTTGATACAATTTTACTTAAATAAATAATATGTCATAGTTTTATATTAAATTAATGTTGGGAAGTAAACATTATGAGGTATAATCATTAAAATTCATCGAGAACATATTGCTTAAACAACTCACCTCATAGGATTCATGCTTCCATGATATCGCGATTTCAAACATAGCTTAATTTACAGATTGACAAATGTACCATTAAACGAAGAAAATTTCAACAAAGAGTTAAACATATCTTAAACACTGCTAGATTAAATGGTTTTGATAAAGAATTAATTATAAATAAGTTGAAGAAATTCAAACACAAAAAAAGACTTAATGAATATACTACTCTACAAAATTGCAAAGAAAAGAAAAAATACAAGAAAATTACTTACCATCCTGAAATGCATAGAAAATTTCAAAAAAATTTTGACAAATACAACATTTCTTTGGCACCGATAAATAAATTTAGTCTGGGTAATCTTCTAAGTACCAATAAAAAAGTCAATGTTCCAGACAGTAAGAAATCTGGAATTTATCAAATAAATTGTGAAGATTGCAATAAAGTTTATATAGGAAAAACAAAAAGGAATTTGGAAATTCAGACAAAAGAACATTTCAGAAATATTAAAAATTGTGAAATTGAAAAATCTGCAATTGCTGCACATAGTTTATTAGAACATCATAAAATTGGAAGAGAAGCTAAACTTTTAAAACAAGTAGAGAAACCTTTGGAATTGACAGTTTGGGAAAAAATATACATTCAGAAAAACAAAAATAGATCAATGAATTTTGATATCCCTAACGAAATTACATTGATTTCGAAGTTCATAAATTCAACCATAGATGGCAGCACTGAAGATGGCGACAATAGAATAGTTGACGGCCGAAGAATTTCATCAGTTGGAGTTATGGCTGAAGATGAACATGACTATGTTTGAAATCGCGATATCATGGAAGCATGAATCCTATGAGGTGAGTTGTTTAAACAATATGTTCTCCAATGAATTTTAATGTCATAGTTTGATGTTATATTTTTAATTTAACACTCTCCAGAATTGGACATAGTTTTATTTAGAAAGAAAAATTAACGCTCGGACCAGGACTCAAATCCCGCATCTATGACTCTGAACGTGAGTAGGATACCAATTACACCATCCAAACATCAACAATTCTTTCCACTTATACAATATCCCGATATGAACGTCAATGGTGGATGGTGTAATCGGTATCAAACTGACATGTAGAGTGAGAGATCGGGGTTCAAGTCCCAGTTTGAGCATTAATTTCTTCTTTCTAAAATAAAAATACCAATGTTAATTCCTAAAAAAAGTTATTCTTGACTTCCCTCCCTCTGATCATAATCCCTCGAAACACCATTTCTCTTGGATCTCTTACATCACAAATTCTACTACAGCCTAGGCTTATCTTTGAAGATGACTGTTATTCATGAATATTTAAAGGAAGTGACACTATGAGGTGCAAGAACAAAAAATTCCATACTGGAAACCTTTGACAAATTGAAAGTATAAAATATGGGCTTGTAATCAATCTAAATAAAACAAAATATTTAAGATGTAAGAGAAATAAAACAAATTTGACTGAACTAACTATAAATAGTGACTGTATTGATCCTCCTTTAAGTACCTAGGTACAATACTAAACGATAATAATACTAAATTTGAAGAGAAAAATTTTCGCCTAGACCGGGACTCGAACCCGGGACCCTTGGCTTTCCAGGCCAAGTGCTCTATCAACTGAGCTACCGAGGCGAGTTACGATCTAGACGCAAATTTTTCTCTTATGTACGTTGTAATTCCCTCGCGCCAAATGCTTGAAACCATAGCTTCTATCTTTGCAAATGGCAGCTTCTTAGTTAAGAAGACATTTATTGGGAATTTAACACTACTTTATAGCCAGTAGGGCTTCTATTGACGATTTTATTATTAATTTAACACTTCTCATTGAAGGATAAATTATATTTGAAGAGAAAAATTTTCGCCTAGACCGGGACTCGAACCCGGGACCCTTGGCTTTCCGGACCAAGTGCTCTATCAACTGAGCTACCGAGGCGAGTTACGATCTAGACGCAAATTTTTCTCTTATGTACGTTGTAATTCCCTCGCGCCAAAATGCTTGAAACCATAGCTTCTATCTTTGCAAATGGCAGCTTCTTAGTTAAGAAGACATTTATTGGGAATTTAACACTACTTTATAGCCAGTAGGGCTTCTATTGACGATTTTATTATTAATTTAACACTTCTCATTGAAGGATAAATTATATTTGAAGAGAAAAATTTTCGCCTAGACCGGGACTCGAACCCGGGACCCTTGGCTTTCCGGGCCAAGTGCTCTACCAACTGAGCTACCGAGGCGAGTTGCGATCTAGATGCAAATTTTTCTCTTATGTACGTTGTAATTCCCTCGCGCCAAATGCTTGAAACCATAGCTTCTATCTTTGCAAATGGCGGCTTCTTAGTTAAGAAGACATTTATTGGGAATTTAACACTACTTTATAGCCAGTAGGGCTTCTATTGACGATTTTATTATTAATTTAACACTTCTCATTGAAGGATAAATTATATTTGAAGAGAAAGATAGAAGCTATGGTTTCAAGCATTTGGCGCGAGGGAATTACAACGTACATAAGAGAAAAATTTGCGTCTAGATCGTAACTCGCCTCGGTAGCTCAGTTGATAGAGCACTTGGCCCGGAAAGCCAAGGGTCCCGGGTTCGAGTTCCGGTCTAGGCGAAAATTTTTCTCTTCAAATATAATTTATCCTTCAATGAGAAGTGTTAAATTAATAATAAAATCGTCAATAGAAGCCCTACTGGCTATAAAGTAGTGTTAAATTCCCAATAAATGTCTTCTTAACTAAGAAGCCGCCATTTGCAAAGATAGAAGCTATGGTTTCAAGCATTTGGCGCGAGGGAATTACAACGTACATAAGAGAAAAATTTGCGTCTAGATCGTAACTCGCCTCGGTAGCTCAGTTGATAGAGCACTTGGCCCGGAAAGCCAAGGGTCCCGGGTTCGAGTCCCGGCCTAGGCGAAAATTTTTCTCTTCAAATATAATTTATCCTTCAATGAGAAGTGTTAAATTAATAATAAAATCGTCAATAGAAGCCCTACTGGCTATAAAGTAGTGTTAAATTCCCAATAAATGTCTTCTTAACTAAGAAGCCGCCATTTGCAAAGATAGAAGCTATGGTTTCAAGCATTTGGCACGAGGGAATTACAACGTACATAAGAGAAAAATTTGCATCTAGATCGTAACTCGCCTCGGTAGCTCAGTTGATAGAGCACTTGGCCCGGAAAGCCAAGGGTCCGGGTTCGAGTCCCGGTCTAGGCGAAAATTTTTCTCTTCAAATATAATTTATCCTTCAATGAGAAGTGTTAAATTAATAATAAAATCGTCAATAGAAGCCCTACTGGCTATAAAGTAGTGTTAAATTCCCAATAAATGTCTTCTTAACTAAGAAGCCGCCATTTGCAAAGATAGAAGCTATGGTTTCAAGCATTTGGCGCGAGGGAATTACAACGTACATAAGAGAAAAATTTGCGTCTAGATCGTAACTCGCCTCGGTAGCTCAGTTGATAGAGCACTTGGCCCGGAAAGCCAAGGGTCCCGGGTTCGAGTCCCGGCCTATAGGAAAAAATTTCTCTTCAAATATAATTTATCCTTCAATGAGAAGTGTTAAATTAATAATAAAATCGTCAATAGAAGCCCTACTGGCTATAAAGTAGTGTTAAATTCCCAATAAATGTCTTCTTAACTAAGAAGCCGCCATTTGCAAAGATAGAAGCTATGGTTTCAAGCATTTGGCGCGAGGGAATTACAACGTACATAAGAGAAAAATTTGCATCTAGATCGTAACTCGCCTCGGTAGCTCAGTTGATAGAGCACTTGGCCCGGAAAGCCAAGGGTCCCGGGTTCGAGTCCCGGTCTAGGCGAAAATTTTTCTCTTCAAATATAATTTATCCTTCAATGAGAAGTGTTAAATTAATAATAAAATCGTCAATAGAAGCCCTACTGGCTATAAAGTAGTGTTAAATTCCCAATAAATGTCTTCTTAACTAAGAAGCCGCCATTTGCAAAGATAGAAGCTATGGTTTCAAGCATTTGGCGCGAGGGAATTACAACGTACATAAGAGAAAAATTTGCATCTAGATCGTAACTCGCCTCGGTAGCTCAGTTGATAGAGCACTTGGCCCGGAAAGCCAAGGGTCCCGGGTTCGAGTCCCGGTCTAGGCGAAAATTTTTCTCTTCAAATATAATTTATCCTTCAATGAGAAGTGTTAAATTAATAATAAAATCGTCAAAGAAAATATAGTTAGTTTCATCAAATCCAAAAGATTACAATGATTTGGACATACACTAAGAATGCCAAAGGGAAGATTGCCGAATGATATTTCGAATTGGAAGCCACAAGGAACAAGACCAAGGGGAAGACCCAAGGATCGATGGGAAGATGACGTAATTGAAGATTTGAGAGAAATGGGGATTTTTTATTTGAAATCCACTGCACAAGATAGGAAGAAGTGGCGTAAACTGGTTGAGAAGGCCAAGACATTCCACTGGAAGTCGTAGAGCCTGACGAAGAAGAAGACACTATGAGGTTTATATTAATTAATACATAGAGTTAGATTTTTTTATGACTCACGTCATAATTGTAGATTTCTTGAAGACTATAGTTTCAATACACTACGTATAGCAAAATAGAAAAATATCCAATAAGAATCAAATGAATCATGAATTCTTTTACCTCATACTTCTATGTTTTTTTAAAACACGAAAACAGCTGACGATGTGGAAGATTTTTCTCCGATACTGCGGTGCTGTGTTTAAAAAAACATAGAAGTATGAGGTAAGAAGAATTTATGATTCATTTGATTCTTATTAATAAAACCTCATAATGTTAAAATTCCCAAATTTATTATATTAATCTGCAATAGCTGCACATGCATGGTCAGAAAAACACAGAATCGAAACAGAGACCAAGTTTTAAAAATACAATAGGAAGTAACATTAAGAGGTTCTATTTAATAATTAAGATATTTGGTCTGTTTATACTTACCTGTGACAGTTATTTTTGTTGAACATATGTTTCAAGGCTTCTGAGCCCCATCATCAGCAATTACAGACACATGGTCTGTTATCACTGATGATGAGGCTCAGAAGCCTTGAAAAAAACCATAAAAGGCCAAGTTAGATAAATCTAAGGAACTCACAGTTTGGGAGAAATTTCACATCCACAAAAATAAAAGGAAAATCATTAATTTTTAAATTCCCAGGGAAAAAGATTTAATTTGGAAATTCATAAGTCAGCCAACAGAGGAAGCAACCTACAGGATTGCCAACCACCAATTCAACACTTAGATGGAATTGATAATGATACAAACGTTTCTGGAAATGTGTGCATTACACAGACTCTTGACGTCCCAACTCCGTTCAAAAAATATCAAATTGAAAATATATAAAACTATTATTCTACCAGTTATATTATATGTATGCGAAACATGGACTCTTACTTTAAGGGAGGAAAGGAGATTACGAGTATTTGGGAATAAAGTTCTTAGGAACATTTTTGGACCAAAGAGAAGTGAACAGACAGGTGAATGGAGAAGACTACATAAAAGTGAACTACATGGTCTTTATAGGAAACCAGATATAAAAAGAACAGTAAAGTCTCATAGACTGCGATGGGCAGGACATGTCACACGAATGGGAAATGAAAGACGTGCATGGAAGCTTCTTGTAGGAAAACCAGAGGGAAAACACCCTGTTGGTAGACCAAAAATGAGGTGGGAGAATAACTAACTATGATTTGAGGGAAGTAGATTATACAGGAAAGCATTAGTTCAAGATAGGGATGTATGGATAGCTTATGTCGGTGTGCCATGAACCTATGGGTTCAATAGTGCCAGTGAGTTAGTTAGATTAATGATAGAAACATAGTGTATTGAAACTAGTCTTCAAGAAATTTACAATTACGAGGTGAGTCGTAAAAATCTAACTATGTATTAATTTTGTTTATTTTTTATCATTTCACTCACCTCATACTTCATAATTTATAGCAGACCCAGGGTTTCTTCACATAATTCGTGACATTGTCAATGCTGCGTCATGTTCACTGACGCAGCATTGACAATGTCACGAATTACGTGAAGAAACCCCTGGGTCTGCTATAAATTATGAAGTATGAGGTGAGTGAAATGATAAAAAATAAACAATATTAAAGAACCTCATAGTGTTATTTCCTATCTACATAACTTAATATGTATTAATTACTGCTTTTGTTTTGAAATTTATCGAAGGAATGAGATAAAAATTTAATTGAGAATAAATTAAGGAAGCGGGATATTAGAATTAAGATGGAAATAAAGTAAAGAAAGAGCTTCTTATAGAATATGGTAGGTAGGTAAATTGGAGGGAACCTAACTTCAGGAGTAATGCACATTAATACAAAACATTTTATAAAACCAGTTTAGTACACTTCATGTTTTAATCAAACATAATATTAATATAGGATCCGAGAAGCCAATGTAGAATAAATTTAATACAGGAAAATTAAAGTCTATACTAATTATAGGTCATGTAACGGGGTGTGGCTGAGAATTTAGCATATGATTTGATAACTTTGTTTACAGCTTCCAAAAAGTCCTTTTCTGTAGCTACTTTTCTTCGAGCCCTGATCGCAAACATGCCTGCTTCAGTACACACACTTCGAATTTCAGCACCTGTCAACAATACAAATTATTACATATTTTATACCATTCAAAATTAAAAACCTGTTCTAACAATAAGTTTTAAAATGATGAAATACCTGTGCTATTGGGACACAATCGTGCTAGCAATTCAAAACGTATATCTCGTTCCACGCTCATTGACCGTGCATGAATCTTGAATATATGAGTACGACCTTCCAAGTCTGGTAATCCAAACTCAACTTTCCTGTCAAGACGTCCAGGTCTCATGAGGGCAGGATCTAGAGTATCTGGACGGTTTGTGGCCATCAACACCTGAAAATTAAATTAAAAAAAAAGAAAGAAGAGAAAATCATTATTCCACTTCCTAGTGCATGTAATATTTTATTTAGATTAACCCATTCCCTTCAGGCCTGTTGCACCATGGAGATTTTTCATTCTCTCAAAATCCTTCTAAGCCCCTCATTTTCCTTCTATCTGCAGGTTTAATTTATTGATTATAAAAAATATTTGAATTTTTTTTTTTAATTAATTAAAACATTTTGTCTGTTCATTCTTACCTCTTAGAGTTGTTTTTGTTAAACATATGTTTCAGATTTGAAGAGAAAAATTATACGCTCAGACCGGTCTGAGCGTATAATTTTTCTCTTCAAATATGATTTATCCATCATTGAGATGTATGAAATTAATAATAAGAATATGTTTCAGAGCTTCTTAGCCCCATTGTCAGTGATTACAGACTGCTGACAATGGGGCTAAGAAGCTCTGAAACATATATATATATATATATTAAATTAATGTTGGGAAGTAAAACATTATGAGGCATAATCATTAAAATTCATCGGAAAACATTTTGTTTAAACAACTCACCTCATAGGATTCATGCTTCCATGATACCGCGGTTTCAAATACAGTCGTGTTCATCCTCAGCCATAACTCCACCGGCTGAGAATGAACACGACTGTGTTTGAAATCGCAGTATCATGGAAACATGAATCCTATGAGGTGAGTTCTTTAAACAAAATGTTCTCCGATGAATTTTTCTGAAACATATATTCGACAAAAACAACTGTAAGAGGTAGGAATGGACAGACAAAAAGTTTTAATTATTAAACAAACCTCTTAATGTTACATCCTATAGTATTTTAAAATAAGATTTGAATTATTTATTTTACTGAAAAATGTATTGTTAATACCTTGATGTTTCCTCGAGGATCAAAGCCATCCAGTTGGTTGATGAGTTCTAACATTGTTCTTTGTACTTCATTGTCTCCACCAGCGCCGTCATCAAATCTTGCTCCACCAATTGCATCAATTTCGTCAAAGAATATCAGACATGCCTTCTTACTGCGAGCCATTTCAAACAGCTCTCTCACCATTCTCGCTCCCTGTTAACATACTAACATCTATCAAGAACCGTTTCATAACAAAACACACAAATAAGTAAAATATAAATAAAAAATCCACTTGCCTCTCCAACATATTTCTGCACCAG
The DNA here is from genome assembly GCA_030220185.1 of Diploptera punctata. Classification (NCBI taxonomy): domain Eukaryota; kingdom Metazoa; phylum Arthropoda; class Insecta; order Blattodea; family Blaberidae; genus Diploptera; species Diploptera punctata. The sequence continues at coordinate 2,000,174 of JASPKZ010007286.1, read as the reverse complement.
CTCTGAACCAATGACACGAATAAAACAAGCATCCGTCCTGTTTGCCACTGCTCTTGCACAGAGTGTCTTTCCTGTTCCTGGAGGTCCAAATAACAACACACCTTTTGGTGGTTCAATCCCCAGATTCACAAACTTCTCTGGCTAAACATTAAACATATTAAATAAAATAAAATTATATTAAATTAATGTTAATATTATTCGTTTTTAAACAACTTAATGATGGACAAATTATATTTGAAAAGAAAAATATACGCCTAGACTGGGGTTTGAACCCAGGACCTTTGACTTTCTATGTCAATGCTCTTATATATGAGCCACCTAGGCCTCCAATCTAAACGCGTATTTTTCTCTTACACATAGTTAATTTCCTAACCCCAAATGCTACGATTTTTGCAAAAATTGTAGCAACGGCTCGTAGCATTTGGGGTTAGGGAATTAACTATTTGTAAGAGAAAATACACGTTTAGATTGGAGGCCTAGGTGGCTCAGATGGAAGAGCATTAACATAGAAAGTCAAAGGTCCTGAGTTCAAACCCCAGTCTAAGCGTATATTTTTCTTTTCAAATATATATTAAATTAATGTTGGGAAGTAAACATTATGAGATATAATCATTGAAATTCATTCGAAAACATTTTTTTTCAAAACTCACCTCATAAAGAAGAAGATTTCCAGGCTGTAGGCCATGGTCTTGAGGCTAGAAGTTCCCCGACGTTTTGCCAGAGACTGCCTCTGGCATCCTCAAGGGTTGTCTTGAGACTGGCAATTTTGTCCACTGTCTGTCCTATTTATACCGTTCACCACGATGTGTTTTCTGCACGGTCCGTTCCTTCATAAGTTATATCTGCCTTCTGATTGGTCAGCGCTAGGGACCTATATTGCTCCAATGAGGTTGCTGTTTGATGGTTTAGTAGACTGTTCTTGTAGAGGTTTGCATTCTGTGTTTTTTAGAACCGGTTCTCAAGACAGCCCTTAAGGATGCCAGATGCAGTCTCTGGCGAAACGTTGGGGAACTTCAAGCCTCAAGACCATGGCCAACAGCCCGGAAATCTTCTTCAAGATCATCATAGCAACTCCGGCCGTGAAAGCCTAAGTCAATACATTCACCTCATAAATTTTGTGTTTTTCACAAGACCGCGGTTCATACATAATCACGTCCATCATCAGCCACAACTCTGACACGATGAAATCCTTCAGCTGCCAAATCTTCTTTTGTCACCATCTTCAGCGCTGCCATCTATGGTTGAATTTATAAACTTCAAAATCAAATTTTGTTTGTTAGGAATATCAAAATTCATTGATCTATTGTTAATTTTTTCTTTCACTCACCTCATACTTCATAACTCCTCGCAGACCTAGGTTTCATCACATCATTTGTAACATTCTCAATGCTGTGTCAAGTTCACAACTGACGTCCAACGGCCTTCTATCCTGCAGACTGACCTCCGCGCCATCTGATGGCTGACCGACAAACTTCCAAATCAATCCCTTCTCCTTATAACCGGGTATTTCAAAATTCATAGTTGTGTTTTCATTCTTGCATATGTAATTTTTTTCCCAAATTGTGAGTTACTTCGGTTTTTCAATTGTTTAAGTAATTTTGTTTTGGTTTCTATTCTATGTTTTTCTGACCAGGCAAGTGCAGCTATTGCAGATTTTTCCGTTTCTCCATTTTTAACATTTCTGAGGTGTTCCTTTAATCTTGTATTTAGATTCCTTTTTGTTTTTCCTATGTATATATTTTCACAATCTTTACAATTAATTTGATAAATTCCCGATTTTTTGCAGTCTTCGATCTTTTCATTTTTGTTGGTTTTTATTAAATTACCTAAGTTGTAATCATATTTCGGTGCTAATTTAATGCTGAATTTGTTGAATATTATTTCGTATCTACATAACTTCATTGACCTATATTTATTTTTCTGAATGTATATCTTATCCCAAACTGTCAATTCTAATAAGTAGGAAAACCTTTAAAACTGACAGTTTGGGAGAAGTTATATATTCAGAAAAATAAAAATAGATCAACGAATTTTGATTTTCCTAACGAACAAAATTTGATTTTGAAATTGATAAATTCAACCATAGGTGGCAGAGCTGAAGATGGTGAACAAAAGAAGAGTTGACGTCCGAAGAATTTCATCAGTCAGAGTTGTGGCTGACGATGGACGTGATTACATCTGAAACTGCAGTCTTGCAAAAAAAAAAAAAAAAAAAAATTTATGAGGTGAGTTTAAAAAAAAAAAATGTTCTTCGATGAATTTAGAAAATTAAATAAATGGATTTATTGGATAAATGATGAGAAATAAAATATTCATTAACTCACGTGAAGCAGCGGAGTTTCCACAACTTCACGTAGTTTCTCAATCTGTTCCTTGCAGCCTCCCACATCACTGTATGTCACATCTGGTTTCTCTTCCACTTGCATCATTGTCACAGTTGGATCAATCTTGGGTGGAAGCGGTATGTGGATCTGGTATTTGTTGCGATCCACTCTGCATACAACAAATACAACACATTGCTATTTACAAGAATATATTTGTATATGACCAAGCTTAACCCATTGGCTTATTAATATTTTCCTCCATTGTTGCACCCATATTTACCATTTAATTTTAAGAAAATTAGCTTCTTCTTCCTTCCAAGCATTAGGCCAAGGCCTGTTATGATCCTATAAAAAATTTTCCCTCCAGTGTGAAAATTAGCTTCTTCGAAAAACAATGACTTATAACTCGCGATCTATCAAGAGAAATCTATTTTGTTGTACGCCATTGAATAGATCGTTCTCTCAGCTTTCCAACGGTATATAACATGTCATGCCATCTATTGACAAAACTAAAGAACACTAAGAAGAAGCTACAGCTGCTCAGTCCGGCTCACAGCCGTCTGTGTAAGAATGGGCTTCACTTGATCAGCCGGCTGGGAACCGTCTGTGTAAGCCAATGGGTTAAAGCTTAATACATCACCATTGTGCAACCCTTGCTGGAAGTCGACTCAAAGCTTGATATACAAGGAGTAACATCATAAAAGGCTGTCTGCTCTTAAAGTGATCCTCATGAAAAAAAACCATGTGACCTGCTCGCTTTTCATTGGTTATGGACAACGACGTATGATGTAGAAGCAAAAGTATGCAAAAAAATAATTCCCTTCATTAAATTAAAAATATGTCCTCTGAATTTACTTCTTATTCTTTGTGAATGAAAATAATAATATTCAAAACATAGAAAATATTCTAAAATATACCTAATCAATAATTACAGCTTAAAATAGTTTATTACATATGTGAGGGGGCACGCCGTAGTGTAGTGGTTAAGGCACTGCGCCACAAGCCGGAAGGTCAAGGGTTTGAGTACCGGTGGGGGTCAGGATTTTTAAACTGACCCAAACTCTCAGGCGGCTTCATGGCCCTGGGGTCGATTCAGCCTCTAACGGAAATGAGTACCAGATGCTGTTCTGGGGGTAAAGGCGGCCGGCTGACATCAAGTGCTGATTGTCCAGAAAAGGTGGAAGCCTTAACCTTCCACTACCCCAAGGGCCTCTCGAAGCCTGTTGTGGGACTTTACTTTACTTTTACATATGGGTTAGGCATTTGAGTCATGCCTCAGTCAATTCTCATGAAACAAAATGGCTGAAAGTGTCGAGTCTTCTATTGCTGTGTCGCCATCTCCTTGCATAAATGTAACAGTAAATGACCAATATTTTGACGATTTTATTATTAATTTAACACTTCTCATTGAAGGATAAATTATATTTGAAGAGAAAAATTTTCGCCTAGACCGGGACTCGAACCCGGGACCCTTGGCTTTCCGGGCCAAGTGCTCTACCAGCTGAGCTACCGAGGCGAGTTACGATCTAGACGCAAATTTTTCTCTTATGTACGTTGTAATTCCCTCGCGCCAAATGCTTGAAACCATAGCTTCTATCTTTGCAAATGGCGGCTTCTTAGTTAAGAAGACATTTATTGGGAATTTAACACTACTCGCCTCGGTAGCTCAGTTGGTAGAGCACTTGGCCCGGAAAGCCAAGGGTCCCGGGTTCGAGTCCCGGTCTAGGCGAAAATTTTTTCTCTTCAAATATAATTTATCCTTCAATGAGAAGTGTTAAATTAATAATAAAATCGTCAATAGAAGCCCTACTGGCTATAAAGTAGTGTTAAATTCCCAATAAATGTCTTCTTAACTAAGAAGCCGCCATTTGCAAAGATAGAAGCTATGGTTTCAAGCATTTGGCGCGAGGGAATTACAACGTACATAAGAGAAAAATTTGCGTCTAGATCGTAACTCGCCTCGGTAGCTCAGTTGGTAGAGCACTTGGCCCGGAAAGCCAAGGGTCCCGGGTTCGAGTCCCGGTCTAGGCAAAAATTTTTCTCTTCAAATATAATTTATCCTTCAATGAGAAGTGTTAAATTAATAATAAAATCGTCAATAGAAGCCCTACTGGCTATAAAGTAGTGTTAAATTCCCAATAAATGTCTTCTTAACTAAGAAGCCGCCATTTGCAAAGATAGAAGCTATGGTTTCAAGCATTTGGCGCAAGGGAATTACAACGTACATAAGAGAAAAATTTGCGTCTAGATCGTAACTCGCCTCGGTAGCTCAGTGGTAGAGCACTTGGCCCAGAAAGCCAAGGGTCCCGGGTTCGAGTCCCGGTCTAGGCGAAAATTTTTCTCTTCAAATATAATTTATCCTTCAATGAGAAGTGTTAAATTAATAATAAAATCGTCAATAGAAGCCCTACTGGCTATAAAGTAGTGTTAAATTCCCAATAAATGTCTTCTTAACTAAGAAGCCGCCATTTGCAAAGATAGAAGCTATGGTTTCAAGCATTTGGCGCGAGGGAATTACAACGTACATATAAGAGAAAATTTTGCGTCTAGTATCGTACTCGCGCCTCGGTAGCGTCAGTTTTGGTAGAGGGCACTTGGGCCGCACTTGGCCCTGAAATCAAGGGTCCCGGGTTCGAGTCTCGGTCTAGGCGAAAATTTTTCTCTTCAAATATGACCAATATTTTATTTAAATTATTAACTTTTATTGTTAATGTCTTTTTATTTACGTATAATTTTTTTTTGCAGAATTTGAGTATTTTTTTCTAATCGAAAGCATTTATTAACCACATTATTAAGATTAGAATTTATTGTACTTTCGCTTTACCTTATCTTATATTCTTAGTTTAGTTTTTGAATTACTAATTCAACACTTTAGAATAGTAGTTGGTTTACTCTTTTTCTGTATGTGAAGGAGGTTTTGGGGCTAGCCCAATTTTTGTGTGTATTACTATAATTCCAAGATATGAAAATTATTTTTTTAAAATTCTTATAGAATATTGCAATGTTAATAGTAATTCTCATTGAGCTACAAGCCAGAGGGTCGAGGGTTCAAGTCCCGTTGGGGGTCAGGATTTTTAAACTGACCCAAACCCTCTGGCGGCACTATGGCCCTGGGGTCGACTCAGCCTCTAATGGAAATGAGTACCAGACGCTTGTTCTGGGGTAAAGGCGGCCGTCATGCAGGGCTGACAACCCAGCTGACATCAAGTGCCGATTGTCTAGAAAAAGTGGGAGCCTTAACCTCCTACTACCCCAAGGGCCTCCTGAGGCCTGTTGTGGGATCACTTTACTTTAATAGTAATTCTTCCTTCAAGAAAGGCAGAAGGATGCAATTGGCATTTGTTTATGTTAGGATCACTCTAAGAGACGGATAAGGTATAGTGCATGGAAAAGCAATCTAAATTAGTGTCCCAGGTTTTAAAATTGTAGGCAATTTAACTATCACATAGGTCAATTTTAATATTATTACATCATAGTGTGTCCCCACGCCGTAGCCGAGTGGTTAAGGCAAGAAGCCTTGGCGCAGAGCTACAGCACTTGCGCTGGTTCGGGACCGGTGCCCACCCAGTATCGTGAGGCATTTGGGTAGCTACAATAAGTAGCGGCTCCAGGTTGAGAAGACCAGCTATAACGGCTGGGGGACCCGACATGCTGACCACATGTCACCCCTACACTGGCTTATGATCGTCTACCTCTGTAAATAATACATGTGGACGTGAGGCCAGTAGCCGGCTGGTAGGCCAAGGGCCTTCAAGGCCTGTCGTGCTTGGAGAAAAAAAAATATCGTAGAGTCATAAGTGTATTATATAAAGGCCTTTGACCTTCCAAATAGCTGTGGGTCTCACATCCACTTGGAAGAATAGCCAATACAGGGGTTACATTTGGACAGCATGTCAGTTCCCCAGCCATTATAGATGGTTTTCTTAACCTGAAGCTCCTAACTAACTGTAGCTCATGATGCTGGGTGGGTACTGGTTCCACACTGGTAATATACACTGAACATATTAACACAGTAAGACAAATTTTTGCCATTTTCAAGTGGAGATTGTGACCTGCAGTATGTGGCAGTCAGTCTCCTTTGCTGGCGATTACAAGTAATCACCAGCCCGGGTTCCTGTCTTAGTGACATTAGCCCCAGATTAATAGTCAGTAAGTTGGTATGTTATATTTGAAGAGAAAAATTTTCGTCTAGACCGAGACTCGAACCCGGGACCCTTGGCTTCCCAGGCCAAGTGCTCTACCAACTGAGCTACTGAGGCAAGTTGCAATCTAGACGCAAATTTTTCTCTTATATACGTTGTAATTCCCTCTCACCAAATGTTTGAAACCGTAGCTTCAATCTTTGCAAATGGCAGCTTCTTAGTTAAGAAGACATTTATTGGGAATTTAACACTACGTTATAAAGCCAGTAGGGCTTCTATTGACAATTTTATTATTAGTTAACGCTTAAATTAATAATAAAATCGTCAAGTTGGTATGTAACTACTTTACCAATTGCTTCCCAACACATGACACTGATTTTAAAAGTGTTTTCACATAAAAAGGTTAACTAGTAAAAAGTAAACGGCTGATGTATCCATTAGGCACAGTGAGAATTGTTTCCAAGTCCGAGACAGACACCATGCACATGCACCAACAGGATTTTATTTTCAAATTATTTCCCACCATTTACAACAAATTTCACATTTTTTCTAACGATTATTTGAACATATTTTTCTATGATATTCAACTATATACGTAACATGAAGACGTGTCAGCCATATTGATTTTAAAGAATATTCTATACAACAGTGCAGCCAACATAAATTATGTACTTCAGAATTTGAGAACTTACAATTTATTTTTGGGCGTTGCTTTCTTTCACAGGTTAGAGTACTTAAATTGTGTTAGATTAGCTTTTAGGTTTTGTTAAATAGCATGTATAATGTTGGCTGCATCGCGATATTCCATAGAGTAAACTGCTTCGCGTTTGTTGGTGCATGCGCATGGTGTCTGCTGGGGCTTAAAAAAAGTTCTCACTGCGCTTAATGGAAAGATTATCATAAATAATGCCACAAGTGATTTCCAATTTATCTAGAGAATTTGGAAATCAAGAGTGGCAATTGTTAGGACTATTTAACGAATAAAATTAAGCTGTTTACTCACAAATCATTATTTAACTATAGTTATTTTAAAATATTTATATATTTAATGTAAACGGCGATGTTTGAAAACAAATGAGAAACGATAGGTACGCTTCATCTGCTTCTTTTGTTTATCACTGCAACCAGATCATACTATTTATTGCCAAAGGAACGCAATATTGTAAGAATGCTCTCTAGTGGAGAAAAAATGAAACACATCAAACTGTATATTAATTCATTTCTGATGTCGTATGATGTAAATATGACAATTATATTTTTCTGGATTATTACCTGGGAAAAAATACATTTAAGAAAGTGCAAACAGTGGTTTCTTTTTTTGGTGGTATAATAAATTGCTACAAATGTTTTTATATTAACTCCTGCAAGCGCTATGTGTTGACATCTATGCACTATATATACAATCTGGTAGCCGTATTTCTTACAGGCTCAGTCACTGCAAAATAATGGTCAGACCTGTTCAGAATATTAAAAAGGATGAGCTTTCTTTAATATGGTAAATTTAACACTGATAAATATTTCGTGAAACACGATTCTGATTGGTTGTAAAACAGAAATCATCGAAACGTGATTGGTCATTGACTCCCATTTGGGGCATGAGTTAAATAGTCCAAGTAAATGATTCAGGTAGACAAGTTTTGGAAATTACAGACTAAAAGCATGTTTTAAGTCTTCTGATAACTGGTGTCAAATGCATGTACACTTACCCAACTCTCATGCCCTCCTCTATATCAGTTGGTGCAACTGAGTCGGCAAGATCCACAACAAATTTGGCAAATTGTTTTACATTGATTATGTATTTAGGATCATCAGAATCTGCATTGATGATCTTGGGTACAGCGAGCTACCTGTAGGGGCTGTTCATTCTGCAATGTCTGTTTGTCTGCTGCTAGATCCCATAATGCAGGAGCTGCCAGACCTGTATCTGACTCTTTAATACCCGTCAGCTCATTTACACGTTTTATCACAGTCTGGATGTCGTCTTCAACTCCTTTAATACTCTTCGTATACTGTCCTTGACCCTATATTATAACATGAACAAAATAACAATACTGCATATTAATGCTATACAATTTAACATGTTTCTACTAAAATTTGCTCCTGCTAACTTTCAAAACTACACCTGCATACTTTACTAAATTTTAAAAAAATTGGATGGTCTAAAGTTTTCTTCTGCCTTGTTATATCTACTGTATTTTACGGACTATAAGACGCTATGGACCATAAGACACACCTTAATTTTCAAAGCAGTTTTTTTAAATAACATTTTTACCATTTTTATTATTAGATTGTAATGCCAGACTAAAAAAAATCTTACTTTATCTTCTTCTTCTTCATCACGGTTTAGGCTTATTTACTAGCCTGTTCCAGCTCCAAATTGCTGCTCTTTCCATCTTTTCTTTGGTCTTCCCAAACTTCTTCTTCCTCTTGGTGAATAGCTGTATGCTGCTTTTGGTATTCTATTCTCAGTCATCCTTGACAAGTGTTCTTTCCAGTTTGTTCTGCATTTCACTATTGTTGTGTTTAATTCCTCTACTTTTAGTTGTCTTATTTCTGTGTTATGTTTTTTGTCTGTTCTTCGACTGATGTTATGTCGATCGGAAGAAACTCTTCTTCTTCTTCCCTCTGTTGGTGGACCGATGATCTTCTCTGGATCAAGTCGAAATTCCTGCAAATTTTGACCTGATCCAGAAGTTCATCGGTCCACCAACAGAGGGAAGAAGAAGAGTTTCTTCCGATCGACATAACATCAGTCGCCAAGAAGGTACTGAGGATGAGACAGTTATGGTCTCGATATCGCGATCTACTTAGAAGATATATATGAGGAGAGGTAAGAAACATTTAATTTCACCATCCTGTTATTGGTCTGAGGAATCTCATTTCAGCAGCTTGTATTCTGGCAGATTGTTGTGTTGTCACTGTCCATGTTTCGGATCCAAAAGTAATAACAGGCACTGCCATTGTCTTGTATAATCTCATTATAGAGTCTTTGCTGGCTTTATTTTTCAAAGTTCATTTTAGTATTCCTGTTATATAATTAAATTTATCTAGTTTGTTATTTACGTCTGTTTCCGCTGTGTATGATATTTCGCAACCTAGGAAGTTATATCTTACCACTTGTTCTATTGGTTTATTTCTTAGTTTATAAAACTTTAAAATCCCTGAAAATCATCTGAACTTTCTTCTTCTTCATCGTCATCATCGTCCTCTTCATATATGAGATGGTCTTCACTGCCATCGAGAGCGTTACTCATGCCACACTTCTTGAAAGATTTAACAATAATGTATTCTCTCACTCTAGACCATGACTGGTTTATCCACTGACACACTTGTTTGATTGTATGTAATTTTAAAGCTCCCTTCGGTGTGAATTCATATTGGGTTTCATCCATCATCTATTTATTCAAGTTCACTGACATCTTAGACTGCAATGACGCATCATAGGCTAGACAGTGTTCTGGGTTTGAGATGGCGGGGCAGAAGGGAGACAGTGATAGCAAGCTTGTGAATCCCCGCAACTTATGTTCATTGCATCGGTGCAATACTGATGCCAGTTGAATCCAATGTTGCCAGATACAGATAATTCCTGCGACATCAAATATATGGCCATTTTTATATTAATTTTGAGTATAAGACGCACCTCAATTTTGGAGGCAATTTTTCGAAGAACGTCTTATAGTCTGTAAAATATGGTACTGGGTAGCATCCAACGTAATTGTAAAAGTATTTTTAATTATTCAATAATCAGCTCTATCCATAAAAATCACTATTATTTTTTAACAAAATATTTAATATTTTAACAGTTGCACTTACATATGTCTTCAGAAGGGCAATATCTCCCTCATCCAGAGCTACAAAAATAAAACACATTCACGTTATTTGTTACAATATATTATGAGGTAATATGAATAATGGGCTGAGATCCATTAAGTGGCGCACACAATTTTACACTTACATTCTTATGCCACTGATGCACTAAACACTTTTCAACCATTTATAACATTTCATACTATTTTAAACATTTTGGAGCCATTTTATAAACATTTTTTACAATTTTTAAATATTTATAAATTACACAAAATTTGTGCATCGGGTTCTAGAGACACAGAAATGCTTTATGTAACATCTGCTAGGTGGCTCTCAAATCAGAGTTACCAACATTTGAAAATAATTTCAAACCATATTTAGTGTTAGTGAACATAAAATTAGTTTATTAAATAATACGCATGTAAACTGTTTTGTTAGGTTAGGAAATGGGAAGTTGGTTTACGTCCATTTTTTTAGCATTTGGGAATAAATAATATACATGTAAATTGTTTTCTTTGGTTAGGAAATGGCAAGTTAGTTTACGTCCATTTTTTTTAGCATTTGGGAATTTATTCCCGAAGTTGGTAATGCCAACTGCAGAGCCATCTACCGGAACCTACATTAACCATTACAGCAACTCCCGCTTATGCACACTGCGATTCTGTGGAACTTAGAAGAATTCGCATGCGCCAATTACTGGACTTTTACCAAATAATGCACCCTCCACCTGTTTTTTAGTTCAATCTGAATCATTCATTTGTTTGAATCATTCAAATGAACAATTCATATTGTTAAAACTTAGCTTATGCTATGTGGGAGTCAAACTGAACCCCTACCCCTAGGGCAAAATTTCTTTCTCATGTGAAAATCAAAGCACCTAAACTCAAAATGCTTCATCTTGAAATCAGTGATAAATATAGTGACATAAGTACAGTAAAGACTCGTGTCATAGCCAAGTGGCCAAGGCAGGATGTCTTGGTGCAGAGCTATGGGACTTGTGCTGGTTTGGGTCTCCATGGGGGAAGATATTTTCTCATAGAATTTCGGCCAATCCTCATAAAACTTGTGCCTCATATAACTTCCACTAGATGGCAGTGATACTGGTGTTACTAACATTCATAATTAATTCAAAGTCATATTAAAAAAAAAAAACTTTATTTGTTAGGTTCAGATGGGACAAGTTTTGTACATAAGATTAGTTTGTAGTTTATTAAATAATACGCATTTAATTAATTTTGTTAGGTTAGGAAGAGAGAAGTTGGTTATGTGTCTATTTCTTATAAACATTTTGGAATTTATTGCAAAAGTTGATAATACCAATTTCACTGCCAACTAATGGAAATTACATTAAGGATTCGTGCATATGTACAGCGATTCTGTAAAACTTAGAAGAATTTGTGAGAGTTGATCTTGGCCACTCCAACCGAGTCAATTACCAAACTGTTGTTTTCAAATGCTGGGCCTTGGCAGCGAAGCCATTAGCGTTCTTGCTCTCCAATATTTCTCTATGGTGGATCCAACAGGTAATACTTCACAGGTTTGTAGGTGTTCTTCGTTCATTTCTTCGTCTTTGTTGCATAGAGGACAATTTGGATTCGTGTAGATTCCTATTTTATATAAATGTTTGGCCAAATAGTCATGTTCTGTAAGCAGTCTAAATTTTGCTACTGTAGTTTTATGTGGAATTTCTGGAATAATATCTGGCTTCTTTACAAAAATATTCCATTTTTTGTCTTTGGTTTTATTACATAGGTCTTGGTTTTGTTTGATTTTATATTTGTTTTTAATTATTCTTTTCATGGATGTGAAAGGTCTGTCGCACTTGGAGTTAATATTAAGTGAAATGCAACATCAATGTATGTAGGCCTACAGAACAAAAAACGGCTCAACTGCACTTCTACTAGCGCTTGATTTTTCAGTTATATTGTTGTAAACTATAGCTCTTCTTCTGTATTTATTAACATTATTTAATAATTTAAACTTTTTCAAACAATTTTTATAACATTATTATGCAATTTTGAAGTATTTATTTAAATATGCAAATCACAATATTATGACACTGTTCGATAAAATTATGATGCCGACTGCTATTTTCCCCACAGAGTATATTACTTAGTCTATCATTTTTCTATTGCTGTTTTGGGTTATCGCTGGTTAGAACGGCTAATGCCGTGATAAGTGTACACCCATTTTTAATAAATGTTTGGTAATTTTAATATTATTAACATATTTCTTTAACATAGATTTGGGGATTTATTGCAAAGATTAGACATTTAAATTTCATATTGACGTGCTGCCATCTAGCATAAGCGGTATGAACTTCAGTATATCGATATGAGGCAAGGATGATAATCGATGTGGTTCAATGGTGGTTATCGCTGGCTCTATATACTCTGATGCATGCACACTGTTGTTCTATAGGACTTTGAAAATATATCAGGTAAGCTAAAGCGATGAATCTCCGAAATGTTTAAAGAGTCATTTCAAAATAGTATGAAACATTATTACAAAATGGTAAATGTGTGTAGTGGCATAAGAATCTAGTAATGAAAATTGTGATCAACAAATACTATACTTGAGCCCAGGACATATCTGCAAAATTGGAATGACCACATACCTACATAATTCCAAAACACATTTTAAGAAATGGACATTTACTCATTTCGTTAGGTCCCAATGGGACAAGTTAGTGCACACCAGATTAGTTTATGTATGTAATTTGTTTCATAGGTTATGAAAGGGCAGAATAGTGTTCATTTTTTTAAAACATGTATGGACATTTGTTAGAAGGTACGTTTACCGATTTCACAGAAATGTGGTTCCATCTGGCGCAAATTCCATAAACGTTTGCGCATCGCGCACGGCTAATCGTAAATAAGAAAAATTCCGTGATCGAGCTAAAGGGGTTCCAATGTGGCTTTGTTAATTTCTTCTAATTACTTTTACATTGCATAAGTGAACTAGTTCAAAAGCAATACCGGCTATCTTTCACCACAATTACCAAAATTTCAAATGAACGTAATATTTTATATATAACCAAGAAAAATACAGAGATGAAAAGACCCACATAAAATCAGAAGCAGCACAGGAGGCTATCTTATAAATTAAAAATTTTTGCTTACACTTTATTTCCTTCTCTTCTTCCTTATCATCTTTCTTGACTTTTCGCATTTCATCTCCTAGATAATCAGGCATTTTGACGTTACTAATAAAAAATAATATTAAATAGATATATTTTAAAATATACTAGCTGACAAGCAAATTTCTCGACGAAAATAACGATACCAATCCAACTTTTCCAAATATAAAATATCCCTACGTTCGTAATTGCAAAATACAAAATTTTCTTTGCATTCAGTGGGTTATCGCCATAGAGAACGAAGATTATCGCTGCATCCTGATAAACCATAGAGAACCGAAGCTGATAAACTGTATACAAAGTGCTAAACGGCTAATAAATGCGCCCATTAAACAGAACTGATTATTTCAGTATCCATCCATAATAATTCTGCTCGAGGGTAGGTCTTTCACTGCAATCATAGCATTTTTAGGCTATACTTTGCAGCTTTACTAGGGAATTATAGGTGTGGTAGCTTTCCGCAGAGATAACCCGTTTTCCGTTGCTTTCCACACCGGTGAAGGATGATGAAGATGGCCGGATGATTTTCGGGGACCGTTGGGCCATAAGCTTCCTGACATTTATCTTACAGGTGAGGAAAATCCTCGAAAGAAACCTCACCCAGGAGCAGAGATAACCCACTAAATCCAGGAGCGTGTCCCGATCGGGAATCGAACCTGGGCCCGCTACCTCGAGACCACAGCGGTAGACTCTTTCAGTATATATGAACATATATTTTTTTTGTACGACGATTCATTCCAACGAATAGATTCTTTCGATTTCTTTTTTCTGAGTCTATCGAATTAACGATTCAATAGCTAATCGGCCCATTCATGGCTGAATCGTAGTCTGTTATCCCTTAGCGGGTTATCTGCTGTTACCTATCTCTAATGTATATTGGCAGCATTGTGTAATTAAAAATATTTTATCCACTTTCATATGCTGGCGCTGTGCTGGCGAATGCTCATGGGTGGGGGGGGATTTCAGTGATCCCAGTTGGGCAAACCAGGAATCCCTGGGCAAACTATCCAATCGTATCCAATTTTCTATTGTATGTATTTGGCGCAATTTTCGTAATTTTTTTTTATACTGAGTTTGGTTTGATAAATTGTGTAAGATGAAACGTAGACGAAATAAATGCAACGAAGACAATGGATTTGCTTCCTGGGTAAATACTTTTCATTACGAAAGCAAATAGTGATAAAATGTTATTAATCAGAGTTTATTAAGATTGACAGTATATTTGTACATTTAAGAGTAAATATATAATTGAAATTCTAACCTATAACCCAACCATTAAGCCAATTCTAGATATGTACTTCATTGACCTAACTAAAAAAAAGGGTGAAAATTTAGGATGAAGTATTTCAATAGATTTTTTTAAAGTTCAAGATCAAATTATGTTAAAACTTAAATATGAATGGGTGAAAACCATAATGGTATAAGTTATATTTAGATCATTTAGAGAAAAATGAATTTAAACATTTGCTGTAGTTATCAAACCAAGAAAACGGTTGTATCCAATCGTTGCCAGACAGCAGTAGTTGACAGCGTATACTTGAATCTCAATTTTCATTTGAAAGTAGGACCTAGTAACATGCAATAACTATACTTAACTCAATTTTCACAAAATTGTCACTTATACCGTTTTGGTTTTCACCCATTCATATGTAAAACTGCATCTGCTTCATATATACATATTACCATGGTTACACCTCATATTGCATAATACTTTTAAAATAATAATAGAAAGTGTCCCAAACTAGTTCAATTCGGCAAACAATTAATTTGTATGCAGTGCCAGTCCACATAAAATCCCCGGCTCAACTGCACTTCTACTAGCACTTGATTTTTCAGTTATATTGTTGTAAACTATATCCCCTTATCTAACCTAATGTAATAGATCAGTTTTTAGATATTTTTGGGTCATGAAAATCCTAAAATGTTTTATGATTTTACAAATATTAAAATGAAGCATATTTATACTGGTATATGGTAAATATCCTATCTACCATAAAGTAATTGGGCACTCATGATTTTAGTTAATTTTACTGATGTCTTTTAATGAGCAAGAGAACCAGCTGAGAAAGAGATGGTACGTGGTACAGAGTTAAGAGTCTTTTATACGGGCATAATTGTGAGCTGCCACCTCAGTGGACTCTCTAGCAAGTTAAAATAGATCCGAATCAACAGTAAGTCAGCCACAGTGGACTAGTGGTTATGCTCCTTGCCTCTGATCCCAAGGATCGCAGGTTCAAACCCGCTGGGGTCGATGGATTTTTTTAGGATGGAAAATCCAAGGAGCAAGTCCTCCGGGAGGAACTTTAAGCCATGGGTCCCAAGTCGGAAGATTTTCAGGCTTGTAAAAGATCCTTACTCTATTCCTGGCACGACAGATCTAGAAGGCCCTTAGCCTACCATCTGGCTGCTGGCCTCACACCCACATGTGTCAATCACAGAAGTAGATGATCATCCAGCCAGTGTAGGGGTGATATGTGGTCAGCATGTCTAGTCAATTAACTTATGAACCTATCTACAATATTTGACTGATCATTTTTGTCCCTTTAGAACTTCATTGAACCACTTCTTCTGCTGTAACAGCAGTAAACTTGTCAGGTGTGCTCTCTACTAGTAGTGCAAGATTACTACGTTCATCGAGTGTATGAACAAAATCTATTTTTTTCATAAAATTGTGAATTACTGAATACATTTTTGCCGAGTTGCCTGTTAAAATTCGGCCGCCAGTATGTTTAATTAAAATATAATGTATTTATTTATTCAAAATAATTTGATTCACTTGTTATTAAAGTAAATTATAATCCAGTTTGCAGAAATTGATGTATAGAGCTTGAAAAGTTTTGGTTGCCATTGCAAACTTGGCCGTAATCTCCTCGCAGCCAGAAGTAAAACCACTGCCCTTTATGTATACTATGTACGATGTATATACAAAAATATATCCAAAAGGTAGTGTTAATATACATTATATGAAACAAATCACAGCATTTTAAATGAACTGAACTTTATTTGAAACAATATAAAACAATAAATACGTATACTGCCATTTTATTACTGATTGGTGTCACAGCCTGCTTGTAGCCGCGAGGAGGTTTACAGCCAAGTGTGCAATGACAACCAAAACTTTTCAAGCTCTATACATCGATTTCTACAAACTGAATTATAATTTATTTTAATAACAAGTGAATCAAATTATTTCAAATTAATTAATTAATTATATTTTAATTAAACATACTGGCGGCCGAATTTTAATAGGCACCTTGGCAAAAATGTATTCAGTCATTCACAATTTTATGAAAAAATAGATTTTGTTCATACACTCGAACGTAGTAATCTTGCAGCCGGATCTTGGACTACTAGCAGAGATCACACCTGACATGTTTACTGCTGTTACAGCAGCAAGAAGTTGTTAATGAAGTTCTAAACGGGCAAAAATGATCAATCAAACATTTTAGATAGATTCATAAGTTAATTGTGGGAAATAACATTATGAAGTTCTTCATTTAATGAATCAATTCTTATCTTACCTCATACTTCATGTTTTTTTTTTAACACGGGAACTGCAGTTTTCAAGAGTTGTTCCTCTCATCCTCAGCCAAAACCATGGCTGAGAGGGACACATCTTGAAAACTGCAGTTTCTGTGTTAAAAAACATGAAGTATGAGGTAAGATAAGAATTGATTCATTAATTTTAGATAGGTGCCCCATTTCTTTTTTGATAGATAGTATATAGATAACTTATTGGTGAATAATTGTTATGCAGGGCTGACAACCCGGCTGACATTAAATGCCGATTGTCTAGAAAAAGGGGGAGCCTTAACCTCCTTCTACCCCAAGGGCCTCCTGAGGCCTGTATTGGGATCACTTTACCATCAGTGAATACTTAATTTACTTCATAGCTCATTTTAATAAACAATTCATTGATATATGGTAAAATCAAATGTTTCCTACCTCTCCTCATACAAATCTTCTAAGCATATCGCGATTTCGAGACCATAATGGTCTCATCTTCAATACTATTTTGGTGACTGATGTTATGTCGATTGGAAGAAACTCTTCTTCTTCTTCCCTCTGTTGGTGGACCGATGAACCTCTGGATCAGGTCAGAATTTGCGGGAATTTCGAAGTTCATAAGTTTTCCTTTGTTTTTCTGTATGTGGATTTTTTTCCCAAACCGTGAGTTCCTTTTGTTTGTCTATTTGTTTAATTAGACTGGCTTTTGATTCAATTAAATGTGAAATAATTCATTGATAACTGTTGATTTTAAGGCATTGAGGCCAAATAATAAAGTTAAGGATTTGATGTTAGCTTTTCAAGACTAAACAAGATTCTGTCAGGATACCCAAACAAATGTTAAGATATCAACCTGCAGGAAGAAGAAGACTAGGACGTCCACTCAAAAGACTTCTGGATGGTGTTTCTGTTGAGGCCGAAACAGGTCAACAAATGGCCTAAATTCGTGAATGTACTGTGATGATGAACAAGATTTTGTCATTCTTACTAAAATCTAATTTAAAAGCAGCGAACAACAATCCTGGTTATTAGTTTTTCACTGAAATGAACTGTGAAGTGTAAATACTGTTTTTTTTTCTTTTTTAGGGAGGTTATATGGCTGCAAAAAAATCCAAACTTCTGGATCAGTTTTCAAAAGATGCTGCAAGACAGGTAGAAGAAAAGAGTGATATATTCTGTGGAGTATCGATATTTGTAAATGGCTACACTGTTCCTTCAGCCGATGAGTTAAAGTGTTTGATGATACAGCATGGTGGAGTGTATCATCAGTACCAGTCAGAAAGAACAACACATGTTATTGCCTCTAATCTACCTCATGCCAAGATGAAACAAGTAAAAACAACAAAGATTGTAAAACCAGATTGGATTGTAGAAAGTATCAAAGCAGGTCAACTTCTTGATTATCGACAGTACCTACTGTACAATTTACAACCAACATTAAATTTTGATCAAACAAAGGTTATTGCTTTTATTTATTACTTAACTTTCATATATTGTCTTTTAAATGTTTAAATATTTATACCGTCAACCGCTGTGGTCTCGGGGTAGCGTGCTGCCTTGTCACGCAGCGGGCCCGGGTTCGATCCCCGGTCGGGACAGTTTTTCTGGGTGAGGTTTTTATCGGGGTTTTTCCTCACCTGTAAGACAAATGTCAGGAAAACTTTAAGGCCCAAACGGTCCCCGAAATCATATGGCCATCGCAATCATCATCATTCATATTCATCTTAGGTTAAGTTTAGGATTAGGGACTCTCCTGGCGCACCACTATCATCATCATCATCATCACTCATATCATCAGGGCAACGTAACCCTGCCTTCCAGGTGCCCCAACCTCAGAAGTTGGTTAGAAGTACGCCATGCCAGGAGAGAAACCAGGAATATCGAAAGACAAACCTGGGGCATTTAAAAAAAAATAAATAAATATTTATACCAACAGTTACTAGTAGTTAGGTATATATCACAAGTTATATTTGAACAGAAAAATTTTTGCCTAGACCGGGACTCGAACCCGGGACCCTTGGCTCTCCGGGCCAAGTGCTCTACCAACTGAGCTACCGAGGCGAGTTACGATCTAGACGCAAATTTTTCTCTTATGTACGTTGTAATTCCCTCGTGCCAAATGCTTGAAACCATAGCTTCTATCTTTGCAAATGGCGGCTTCTTAGTTAAGAAGACATTTATTGGGAATTTAACACTACTACTCGCCTCGGTAGCTCAGTTGGTAGAGCACTTGGCCCGGAAAGCCAAGGGTCCCGGGTTCGAGTCCCGGTCTAGGCAAAAATTTTTCTCTTCAAATATAATTTATCCTTCTATGAGAAGTGTTAAATTAATAATACAATCGTCAATAGAAGCCCTACTGGCTATAAAGTAGTGTTAAATTCCCAATAAATGTCTTCTTAACTAAGAAGCCGCCATTTGCAAAGATAGAAGCTATGGTTTCAAGCATTTGGCGCGAGGGAATTACAACGTACATAAGAGAAAAATTTGTGTCTAGATCGTAACTCGCCTCGGTAGCTCAGTTGGTAGAGCACTTGGCCCGGAAAGCCAAGGGTCCCGGGTTCGAGTCCCGGTCTAGGCGAAAATTTTTCTCTTCAAATATAATTTATCCTTCTATGAGAAGTGTTAAATTAATAATAAAATTGTCAATATATCACAAGTGTTAACTACTGCATTTAGAACATATACCTTTCTGCCTCTGGATTCCAAGAAATTAAAATCCACTGACAAGCATTAATTGAATAAGATTTTATGCTCACCTCATATTTTGTATCCTACCAAGACTAGTTTCAAGAAAATGATACAAAATACGAGATGAGATGTAAAATCTGATTCTTTTGATGGTTATTAAATAAAATCTCATACTGTTACATCGTAAAAATATATATATTATTTCACTGACCATGTCTGAAAACGTGATCAATAATAAAAATTGAATTAAAAATGGATTGTGCTCTTGGTTTGCCATGTTTTAGCAAAAGGAGAAGAAATATATATTTATATTGTCTGAAATTTTCAATTGGTCAAACATCTGAATACTGGAAATGACTTACCGCTATACGAAGAATATCCAAATTTTTTTCCAATGTTATTCAGTTTTATAAACTGCATTTTTTTATATGGAAAATGAGTCCTAAATCAAAGTATCCTAATTATAATAATAACACCTTTTAAAATACATTAGAATGATGCACATAAAAGTTTTAATCATATTTATATTATTTGTTGTTTCTGAACTATAAAAGTGTTATATTTTTAATTTTTTATAAATTTAGATCATCATAACCAAAAACCTATAAGAAATAAAAATTAATATTTGGTATGCATGTGCTTATAATTATATCCAGTTTATTTAGGGATCTAAATATCCATCCATAGTAATTCTGCCCAATGGCAGGTCATTCACTACAATCATAGCATTTTCATGCTATGCTTGCAGCTTTACTAGGGAATTGTCGGTGTGGTAGTTTCCCATTGCTTTCCGCACTGGTGAAGGGTGATGATGAT
This sequence comes from Diploptera punctata, assembly GCA_030220185.1. Classification (NCBI taxonomy): domain Eukaryota; kingdom Metazoa; phylum Arthropoda; class Insecta; order Blattodea; family Blaberidae; genus Diploptera; species Diploptera punctata. The sequence continues at coordinate 1,979,751 of JASPKZ010007286.1, read as the reverse complement.
AATTATAAGGATGATGATGATGATGGCCATATGATTTCGGGGACCGTTTGGGCCTTAAAGTTTTCCTGAAATTTGTCTTCCAGGTGAGGAAAAATCCCGATAAAAACCTCACCCAGAAAAACTGCCCCAACCGGGGATCGAACCTGGGCCTGCTGCGTGACAAGGCAGCATGCTACCTCGAGACCATAGCAGTGGACGATCTAAATATATAGGCTATAATAAAACATTAATTTGCAACAAATTTTACTCTCTGATTTCATATGGAATCCCTCTGGCAACTTACATCCTTTTGAATTAGGCATTTAATGTGAAGTCAAATACATCAAGATAGATGACTTCTCTCACTGGACAATAATGAACAAGTAGTGAGTTCTGTGCCATAGCCGAGCAGTTTAAGGCACCATGCCTTTTGGTGCATAGCTACGGGACTTGTGCTGGTTTGAGTTCCCATTGGGGGAAGGAATGTTTTCTTGGAATTTTGGTCAGTATTGGACAGGTGACCTACAAGCATTGTGAGGAATTTGGGTAGCTACAATAAGTAGTGGCTCCAGGTTGTGGAAACCAGCTATAATGGCTGGGGACCCAACAAGCTGACCACATGTCATCTCTATTCTCTATAATTAACACATGTGGATGTAAGTCACCAGCCAAGGGCCTTTTAGGACTGTCATGGTATGGAATTTAGTTCTTTTAGTCTATGTCGATGTTCTAAAGAAATGTGGTATCTTGCTGTTCTTTTATGTAATTGAACTTTATAAAATACGCATGTGTGCAAAAAAGAACATATAAATATTCCCAAATAAATGTCTTCTTAATAAAGAAGCCACCATTTGCAAAGATAGAAGCAAAGGTTTTATAGCGTTTCCATCCATCTGATGGCTGATTGGCTCAAATTTGAGTTTTGGCCTCCCTTAACTTCTGCCTCCAATCATTTCTATTTTGCGCAGCCTCCAGTTGCAACACTTAAGTAGGTTTGCAGCATCTTCCTTAATACCATCCTCCCATCGTTTTTTCGGTCTTCCAACCCGTCTGTTCCCCATAAATCTTGCTGTAAGCACCTTTTTTGGTGCTCGGTCTGTTGAGAGCCTTTGTATATGACCAGCCCATTCTAATTTCTTCAACTTAATAAAATTGATAAGGTCAGGTTCATTGTATTTGTCATACAGTTCTTTGTTGTATCGTATTCTCCACTGATCATTAATATTTATTGGTCCAAATATTTTCTTGAGTACTTTTTTTTTTCAAAATTATTTAGGGCTACCTCTGATCTTTTAGTGAGGCTTCATGTCTCACTACCATAGGTCAAAACTGATCTTATTAAAACTTTATATAGCTTTATTTTAGTTGCTGAGTGTATGTTATTACTCTTCATTATTTTATGAAGTGAGTAATAAGCTTTGTTGGCCAGTTTCAGTCTTCTTTGTACTTCAATGTATTGGTCGTTATTATCTGTAATACATGAGCTTCATAGCATTTGGTGTGCGAGAATTTACAATGTATATCCATCCATAGTAATTCTGCCCGAAGGCAGGTCCTTCACTGCAATCATAGCATTTTCATGCTATGCTTGCAGCTTTACTAGGGAATTGTGTAGGTGTGGTAGCTTCCCGTTGCTTTCCACACCGGTGAAGGATGATGATGATAATGATAATGGTAAGGATGATAATGATAAGGATGATGGCCATATGATTTCGGGGACCGTTTGGGCCTTAAAGTTTTCCTGACATTTGTCTTACAGGTGAGGAAAAACCCCGATAAAAACCTCACCCAGAAAAACTGCCCCGACCGGGGATCGAACCCGGGCCCGCTGCGTGACAAGGCAGCATGCTACCTCGAGACCACAGCGGTGGATTACAATGTATATAAGAGAAAAATTTGCGTTTAGATTGGAACTCACCCTGGTAGCTCAGTCAGTAGAGCATTGGCCCGGAAAGCCAAAGGTCCTGGGTTCGAGTCTCAGTTTGGGCGTATAATTTTTCTCTTCAAATAAGAACATATTACTTTGTCAACATAAATTAACCAGTGATGCTGATCATAATTTATAATCATAATTACAAATTTTTATGTGCATCTTGCAGATTCCACTGTACTTGTATACTTTCATCCCTTTACTATAAAGTGGCATTCTAAATATATTGTATTGTTAATTATTGTTGTTTTTATTGTTAATTTAACACTTCTCACTGAAGGATAAATTATATTTGAAGAGAAAAATTTTTGCCTAGACCGAAACCTGAACCTGGGACCTTTGGCTTTCTGGGCCAAATGCTCTACCAACTGAGCTACTGAGGCAAATTGTGATCTAGATGCAAATTTTTCTCTTTATACGTTGTAATTCTCTCGCGCCAAATGCTTTGAAACTGTTGCTTCTATCTATGCATATGGCGGCCTCTTAGTTAAGAAGACATTAATTGGGAATTTAACACTACTTTATAAAGCCAGTAGGGCTTCTATTGATGTTTTCATTGTTAATTTCACACTTCGCACTGAAGGATAAATTATATTTATCCAAAGTTTTCCAGTTGCTGTTACTCATGCCAAGGGAAAACATCCTTCCAATCGTACTGGTGCTAGCCGAGCATTTGAGGTTAATCACTATCGGCAGAAAGCAGGACTAGAAACTGTTGAAGACGTGGATGAAACAGAATCATTGTCAGAAATTGCATCTTGTAACTAAGAGGCCAGGAAATATGGACTGAAAAACAGGTTTGTGTCTCGGTCTAGGCAAAAATTTTTCTCTTCAAATATAATTTATCCTTCAGTGAGAAGTGTTAAATTAACAATAAAAACATCAATAGAAGCCCTACTGGCTTTATAAAGTAATGTTAAATTCCCAATTAATGTCTTCTTAACTAAGAGGCCGCCATATGCATAGATAGAAGCAACGGTTTCAAAGCATTTGGCGCGAGGAAATTACAACGTATAAAGAGAAAAATTTGCGTCTAGATCGCAACTCGCCTCGGTAGCTCAGTTGGTAGAGCATTTGGCCTGGAAAGCCAAAGGTCCTGGGTTCGAGTCTCGGTCTAGGCAAAAATTTTTCTCTTAAAATATAATTAATTATTGCGTTTAAAATAACTTGTTATAAATATATTTTTTTATTATTTTAATTTCAGTCTAAAGAAACTGTTGTCCATGAATTGATTCCTGATATTACTGAACCAAATAAAAATTGTCCTCAGTCTATTACGAAAACTGCTGCAGAGCCAGATTTTCTCTCCGAGTTCTACAGTAACTCAAGACTTCATCACATTTCAACAATGGGTGCTATGTTTAAACAGTATGTGAATGAACTGAGAGAAAGAACTAATGGCAAATTTCCAGGTAGAGATCTGCTCCGAAAATGGAAATTGGAATGTCCTGGTATGAGCTCATCCTCTATCAGTAACAAAGTTATCATGCACATTGATATGGATTGCTTCTTTGTTTCTGTTGGACTACGAGATAAACCTCATCTCCAAAGTTTTCCAGTCGCTGTTACTCATGCCAAGGGAAAACATCCTTCTATTCGTACTGGTGCTAGCCGAGCATTTGAGGTTAATCACTATCGGCAGAAAGCAGGACTGGAAACTGTTGAAGATGTGGATGAAACAGAATCATTGTCAGAAATTGCATCTTGTAACTACGAAGCCAGGAAATATGGACTGAAAAATGGAATGTTTCTGGGAGCTGCACTTAAGTCGTGTCCAAACCTCAAAACTATTCCTTATGATTTTGAAGGTTACAAACAAGTGTCCTACTGTCTTTATAACACAGTAGCAAGGTGAGATGGATATCGTTTTGCAAGTTGGTAGCATTTCTGCCTCTCACTGGTGGGTCTTGATTCAAAATTTTTATTCTTGAGTCTAGGAGGAGTGTTAGTGTAATATTTCTAAACGTTAGATTATGAATCAAATTGCAAATATATTTAACTTTTATAGGAATTAATCACTATGAGGTTTAATTTATGGTGAAATTAAATTTTTCTTACCTCTCCTCATATAAATCTTCTAAGTAGATCGCGATTTCGAGACCATAACGGTCTCATCTTCAGTACTTCTTTGGCGACTGATGTTATGTCGATTGGAAGAAACTCTTCTTCTTCCCTCTGTTAGTGGACCGATGAACCTCTGGATCAGATCAAAATTTGTGGGGATTTCAAAGTTCATAAGTTTTCCTTTGTTTTTCTGAATGTGGAGTTCCTTTTGTTTGTCTATTAGCCAGTCTAATTAAACAAATAGACAAACAAAAGGAATAATCAATTGAGTTGGTGTTTACTTGATGAAAATCCATATTTATTAATTAAATAAAAATAAAACTACGTTTTATTTTTATTTAATTAATAAACAAAAGGAACTCACGGTTTGGGAAAAGATCCACATTCAGAAAAACAAAGGAAAATTTATGAACTTTGAAATTCCCACAAATTTTGACCTGATCCAGAGGTTCATCGGTCCACCAACAGAGGGAAGAAGAAGAGTTTTTTCTGATTGACATAACATCAGTCGCCAAAGAAGTACTGAAGACGAGACCGTTATGGTCTCGAAATTGGAACCTACTTAGAAGATTTATATGAGGAGAGGTAAGAAACATTTAATTTCACCATTGCAAATATATGTTGAAATGGCAAATGATACTCACAGCAATTTATCCTTTGGATAGGGATGTATAACCTGATGTTCCCCTTGGTGCTTTTTGATAGGAGTAGGTGGGTACTATCATGTCCCCCAATTTAAAAAAAATTAATATTTGGTTTTTTATTATTCATTTCATACATCTCAATGATGGCTAAATCATATTTATATTTATCCATCATTGGGATGTATGAAATGAATAATAATAATAAAAAAACATTGAAAGAAGCCATATTGGCTTTATAATGTAATGTAAAATTCCCAAATAAATGTCTTCTTAATAACGAAGCTGTCATTTGCAAGATAGAAACAAAGGTTTCATAGCATTTGGTGCACAGGAATTAACAGCGTATATAAGAGAAAAATTTGCGTTTAGATTGGAACTTACTCATGTATTTAACTTTTATAGGAATTAATCACTATGAGGTTTAATTTATGGTGAAATTAAATGTTTCTTACCTCTCCTCATATAATGGTCATGTAGCTCAGTTGGTAGAGTATTGGCCTAGAAAGCCAAAAGTCCTGGGTTCAAGCCCCAGTCTGAGCGTATAATTTTTCTCTTCAAATATGAAAGCCTAGTTTTCCCATAAATTATATTACTTACATATTGTAGGTTAGTTATAGCTACCATTTAAATAAGTAAAAATTGCTTATTGTTTATTCTCCATCCAATTTCCATTGAATCTAAACAAATTTGCAAAACATAAATAACAAAACATATTCATAAATTAATGAGTCATTTTTACATCTTACCTCATATTTCATGTTTCTTTAGACACAAGAACTAGTTTTCAAGAGAAAAATCTCTCTCATTTTCAACGGACATTATGACTCTTGGTCCGCATGCAAATACATTAGTCTCTACTCATATTACTTCCAATCACTGGTGAGCTGACTCACCGTGAGCAATTGCTGAGATCGAATTCACACCGACTTACCGGTCATTCATGAAAGTCCGACATTTTATTGTAATATTTGGCAACGAATTAACCAGAATTCTCAGCGATAAAACCACTTCCGTTATTTTTGTCTGCTATAGAGGAACGCATTTACGCTTGCGTCCCACAAATAATACCATATACAACAATGTCTGCATCGCGCAATATTACGCCGATTCTCCTGTTCTTCCAGTTGAATTCTTTGGTAGACTCTATCAAAATTCCTCTTCTCTCGGGTATATCGAAAACATGATCGAAGTCTTCAAGGTCCGACATCTTGGATAAAGCGACAAGATTTCAACCTACATCGTTTACCATCGGGATTCTCACGATAAATTTCTATCTTGAGCTAATGGATCTTAAAAGTTATCTTGTCAGGTAGCTACCAATTATCATCGGCTGGGAATAGATTTCTGAGTAAGCAAATAATATTAGGATAAAACTTTCTCAGCAGAGAATGCCTTTTACGATCTAATGCGTTTATAAATTCGACCCTTAATGTCATATTGTCGGTTGAAAATGAGAGAGATGTTTCTCTTGAAAACTAGTTCTCATTAAATTTGAAGAGAAAAATTTTTGCCTAGACCGGGACTCGAACCCGGGACCCTTGGCTTTCCGGGCCAAGTGCTCTACCGACTGAGCTACCGAGGCGAGTTACGATCTAGACGCAAATTTTTCTCTTATATACGTTGTAATTCCCTATCGCCAAATGCTTTTGAAACCATTACTTACTTACTTACTTACTCACTGGCACTATCGAACCCGTAGGTTCATGGCCGCGCGGACATAAGCTCTCCATACATCCCTATCCTGAGCTAATGCTTTCCAATCATTCCCTGTATAATCTACTTCCCTCAAATCAAAGTTAATGTTGTTCTCCCACCTCATTCTTGGTCTACCAACTGGGCGTTTTCCTTCTGGCTTTCCTACAAGAAGTTTCCATGCACGTCTTTCATTCCCCATACGCGCAACATGTCCTGCCCATCGCAGTCTACGAGACTTAACTGTTCTTATTATATCTGGCTTCCTATAAAGACCATGTAGTTCATTGTTATGTAGTCTTTCTCCATTCACCTGTCTATTCATCTCTCTTTGGTCCAAAAATTTTCCTAAGAACTTTATTCTCAAATACTCGTAATCTCTTTTCCTCCCTTAAAGTAAGAGTCCATGTTTCGCACCCATATAATATAACTGGTAGAATAATAGTTTTATATATTTTCAGCTTAACGTTTTTTGAAAGGAGTTGGGACATCAAAAGTCTCTGCAATGCATAATAGCATGCATTTCCAGAATTGAGCCTATGTTTAATTTCTTTGTGCATCTCATTCCTACTTGTGATTATTGTTCCTAGGTATTTGAATTCAGCCACTTCCTCAAAATGTCCCCTCATTTGTCATTAGCTGTCCATTTCCATTATATACTGAATTTCTACGTGTGACCATATATTTAGTTTTACTGATATTTACTTCCAGTCCTAATTTCTTAGTGTTACTCAATAGTGTGTGCGTGTTGGCCTTTAGTATCTCCTCGCTATCGGCCAATAGTACTACATCATCAGCATAAACTAACAGCTTATTAATACCATTCAGTTGTAAGCCTTCCTCATTCTCTAAAGATTTAATGGCATGCTCTAGTACAAAAATTAAATAGTAGAGGAGATAGTGCATCTCCTTTGAAACCATTGCTTCTATCTTTGCAAATAGCGGCTTCTTAGTTAAGAAGACATTTATTGGGAATTTAACATTACTTTATAAAGCTAGTAAGGCTTCTAATGATGTTTTTATTATTGATTTAACATTTCTCAACGAAAGATTAATTAAATTTGAAGAGAAAAATTTTCGCCTAGACCGGGACTCGAACCCGGGACCCTTGGCTTTCCGGGCCAAGTGCTCTACCAACTGAGCTACCGAGGCGAGTTACGATCTAGACTAGTTCTCATGTTTAAAGAAACATGAAATATGAGGTAAGATGTAAAAATGGCTCATTAATTTATGAATTAAGAACCTCTGTTATTTCCCATATTTAACTATGAACAAAATTTCAACTAAAGCATTCCTAAAAATGTCATGTATGGGCAGAATTTTATTTTTGTTTACATCACAATAAAAATTTGGTTATACACTAATTTAACTTAAAAAATAGATTTATGCATATTTATTTTTGTTATGTGCATTTTTTTATAGTTTTACACTTGACATAGAAGCTGTGAGCTGTGATGAGATGTTTATAGACTGCTCTGATGTACTTCATGATACCAACACTACACCACTTGAATTTTCTGAATTTTTACGTCAGCAAATTAAGGTAAAACACTTTTAATCATAAAATTGATAGCAAGTAATACTGTTGGGTATTCTATCAGATAAATTTAATCAGTTATTTACACCACCAAATTGGTTTATGGCTGAAGATAGAAGAAAATTTCCTTTGAAATGTGTTCAGATGAATGAGTAAAATATGAGGTGAAGTGTGGATCGACACCAGTCCCTTAAACTGGTCAAAATTCCGTGAGGAAATTTCTTTCCCTATGGGGACCCGAACTAGCTTATGTCCATAGCTCTGAACTAAGGCATGATACCATAGCATGTTCGCAATGTATCAAACAAGCATGAAATAATAAATCAAGAGATTGAATCACCTCACCTCATAATCTGATTTCTCACCAACTGATTTCTAGCTGATATTTTTCAGTGAGAAAACAAAATATGAGGTGAAATGTAAATTACCAAATCAATTTCTTGATAAATTAGCTCATAGTGTTACTTCCTCCCAAATTTTAGAACGAAATAATACATTTAAATAATTGACGATTTTATTATTAATTTAACACTTCTCATTGAAGGATAAATTATATTTTGAAGAGAAAATTTTTTGCCTAGACCGGGACTCGAACCTGGGACCCTTGGCTTTCCAGGCCAAGTGCTCTACCAACTGAGCTACCGAGGTAAGTTGCGATCTAGACACAAATTTTTCTCTTATGTACGTTGTAATTTCCTCGTGCCAAATGCTTGAAACCATAGCTTCTATCTTTGCAAAGCATTTGGCACGAGGGAATTACAACGTACATAAGAGAAAAATTTGCGTCTAGATTGCAACTCACCTCGGTAGCTCAGTTAGTAGAGCACTTGGCCCAGAAAGCCAAGGGTCCCGGGTTCGAGTCCCGGTCTAGGCGAAAATTTTTCTCTTCAAAATATAATTTATCCTTCAATGAGAAGTGTTAAATTAATAATAAAATCGTCAATAGAAGCCCTACTGGCTTTATAAAGTAGTGTTAAATTCCCAATAAATGTCTTCTTAACTAAGAAGCCGCCATTTGCAAAGATAGAAGCTATGGTTTCAAGCATTTGGCGCGAGGGAATTACAACATACATAATTTGCGTCTAGATCGCAACTCGCCTCGGTAGCTCAGTTGGTAGAGCACTTGGCCCGGAAAGCCAAGGGTCCTGGGTTCGAGTGCCGGTCTAGGCGAAAATTTTTGTCTTCAAAATATAACTTAAATAATTACCTTTTATCTCATAATTCTCTGTTTTTTTAGGAAAAGACTGCTTGTACTGCTTCAGCAGGATTTGGTTCTAACCGACTGCAAGCTCGTCTTGCTACAAAAAAAGCAAAACCAAATGGACAGTTCTATCTTGAACCAACTGCTGTGCCAGCATTTATGTTGGACATAAAGGTGCAGGATCTTCCAGGTACAGAAAATTATAAAAGGTGTCATACAAAATATCAGTTTTTATTTATTTTTTATTTCTTTATTAGATTCCACAAATAACCAGAGCCTTATTTAAGTAAATATTCTTCTTATTTTGAGTCTGTATTATCTTATCTCAATATTACAGACTCAAAATAACTTGATTAAAAATACCGCAAAATATTACTTCCTAAAATAAAACATTAATTATCGAAAAATATCGATAATAATTTTTTAAAAATGTTGATGATGCGTTGAAATTCCTTAATCTACAAGATGTATCAATTAAATTTACCAAAGAATCAGAAATTGAAAACCAAATTCCGTTTTTGGATTTATACATAATTAGGAATGAAAAAACTCAAAAAATTGAATTTGATGTATATAGGAAGGGTACACATACTGATAATTATATCAAATCAATGGGTTTCTATCCTCTGGCTCATAAACATGCAATATTTAATAGCCTCTTATATAGATTGATAAAGGTCCCACTAAAAAGAGAAAATTTTAAGAAAGAATACGAGAATATCCTAAATATAGGCAGATTAAATGATTTCAATAAGACTATAATATCTAACAAATGAAAGAAATTCAAAAAGATAAAACAACTTAAAGAATGCTCTACCCTACAAATTATTAGTAATGAAAAGAAGAATTTCAAGAAAATTACTTACCATCCAATAGTACATAGGAAATTTCAAAAAATATTTGACAAACACAACATTACTTTGGCACCAATAAATAAATTTAGTCTGGAAAAACTTCTAAATACCAATAAAAAAATCAACATCCCAGACAGTAAGAAATCTAGAATTTATCAAATAGATTGTAATGATTGTAGCAAAGTATACATAAGAAAAACAAAAAGGAATTTGGAAACACGCACTAAAGAACATTTTAGAAATATTAAAAATTGTGAAATTGAAAAATCACCAATTGCTGCACATAGTTTGTTAGAACATCATAAAATTGAAAAAGAGGCAAAACTTTTGAAACGATTAGATAAACCGTTGGAATTGACAATTTGGGAAATGATATTCATTCAAAAGAATAAATGTCAATCTATGAATTTCGATATTCCGGTGGATAAAAATTTAATTACAAAGTTTATGATTCCAACGAATGATGGCAGCACAAGAGGTGGTGTCCTTAGAGAAATCAACAACCATAGAATTTCATCAGTGGAAGCCATGACTGAAGAGGGACAAGATATTGTCTGAAACCGTCGGTATCAAAGAAATTTGAAATTATATGAGGTGAGTCGTTAAAAATATATTCTACACTCACTATTTTTTTTTTTACTCCTGGCGCGACAGGCCTAGAAGGCCCTTAGGCTACCAGCTGGCTGCTGGCCCCTCACATCCACATGTGTCAATCACAGAGGTAGATGATCATCAGCCAGTGTAGGGGTGACATGTGGTTAGCATGTCGAGTCCCCCAGCTGTTAAAGCTGGTTTCCTCAACCTGGAGCCACTACTTATTGTAGCTACCCAAATGCCTCACGATGCTGGGTGGGCACTGGTCCCATACTGGCCGAAATACCATGAGAAAATTTCTTCCCCCATGGAGACTCGAACCAGCGCAAGTCCCGTAGCTCTGCGCCAAGGCTTCCTACCTTAACCGCTCGGCTACGGCGCGGGACTACACTCACTATTAAAGATATAAATTAATCAAGTTTTTTTTGAGACTGGAAAACATCTTACCTCAAATTAATGTTGGTTCAGTTTGAACATGTTTCAATATAATATTCTATAACATCGTCAGCTTGCCCAGACTTCCTAAAATAAACCATTAGATATAAATTAAACTGGCTAGACCATGTAAAAAGAAAGGATAATTCAAGATTCCAAGAATGATGATGCAATATAAACTCGAAGGCATCATCGACCAGGAACACCTCTTAAAAAGACTGCTAGATGGGGCCAAAATAGGTCTACAAAGGCTTAATTTGTGATGATGATGAATAATTGAAATATTAATACAATTATCCATGATTTTGGGTCATACCGTAGCGTAGTGGTTAAGGCACTGAGCTACAAGCCAGAGGGTCGAGGGTTCAAGTCCCGTTGGGATCAGGATTTTTAAAACTGACCCAAAACCTTCTGGCGGCACTATGACCCTGGGGTCGACTCAGCCTCTAACGGAAATGAGTACCAGACGCTTGTTCTGGGGGTAAAGGCGGCCATCATGCAGGGCTGACAACCCAGCTGACATAAAGTGCCGATTGTCTAGAAAAAGTGGAGCCTTAACCTCCTACTACCCCAAGGGCCTCCGGCCCTGTTGTGGGATCACTTTACTTTGTCCCGCGCCGTAGCCGAGCGGCTAAGGCAGGAAGCCTTGGCGCAGAGCTACGGGACTTCGCTGGTTCGAGTCTCCATGGGGAAGAAATTTTCTCATGGTATTTCGGCCAGTATGGGACCGGTGCCCACCCAGAATTGTGATGCATTTGGGTAGCTACAATAAGTAGTGGCTCCAGGTTGAGAAAACCAGCTATAACGGCTGGGGGGACTCGACATGCTGACCACATGTCACCCCTACAATGGCTGATTATCATCTACCTCTGTGATTGACACATGTGGATGTGAGGCCGGCTGGTAGGCTAAGGGCCTTGTAGGCCTGTCGTGCCAGGAGTTTTTTTTTATCCATGATTTTGTATATTAGACTCCTAAAGAAATTTTATTTTACAGGTGTAGGTTGGAGTTTGGCCGGACGACTGAATGCCATGCAGATATATACATGTGCTGATCTTAAGTCCCGTCTACTCTCACAGCTCCAGAAGGAGTTTGGGGCAAAAACCGGGAATGCTCTATATAAACATTGCCGTGGACATGATGACAGAGATTTAAATTTTGGACATGAACGTAAATCAGTGTCAGCAGAAGTGAATTATGGTATCAGATTTACGTGTCAGGACGAGTTAAATACTTTTTTGCTCCAGTTATCTGCTGAAGTAGCAACTCGACTCAAAGCTGTCAAATCCAGAGGTCGTTGCATTACTCTAAAACTCATGGTAAAATACCATCTTTTTCTTATATCTTTAATCATAAATAAATAAGGAGAGTCTGTTCATCTTACCGTATTTACGCGTGTATAGACCGCATTGCATGTTTAGGCCGCACCCAAGTTTTGTGATAATAAATTGGGGAAAAAATATTTGTCTCATATTTTCGCTAAGAAGCAGTGAAAACTACAGAAGTAGGCCTACACCATTTTTAAATCTGGCAATGTTGTAAATTCCAAAGCTTTTCTTGCCGGCTATGTAACAGTACATTCGGGCTGCGGCTCAGTCATTAACACAAGGGTAAAAGGGACGGTCAGTTGGTAGGTGCGGTATTCATTGTCATTTCTGTTCACTGTGTGTAAACATGGGCCGGTAACACAAAACACTTGGAAGATAATTTATTATACATATTTATACTCATTATTTTAAAACTATATCCTTTTCTCATTTAATCTATATAATAACATTTGTGTTGTAACTATGACATAATTTGAATTATATTTATTCTTTTGTACATCTAGGTACGTGCAAAGGATGCTCCTATAGAAACTGCAAAATTCCTAGGTCATGGTGTGTGTGATCATATAACAAAATCTGCAACTCTTAATTTACCAACTGAAGACAAAGATGTGATAGCAAGGTAATTTAGTATTATAGAATGGCCAGTTTTTAATTTAATTTATATAATAATTAAATTAATGTTTTTATTACCTCACCTCATATCTTTTTTCTTCTATACTGCAGTTTCGGAGCTTATCTCCATCGTCAGTAGCCTCTGGTCGACCGGTGTTATGTCGTTTCTTGGCGGTTTCCTTCTTACTTCTGTCGGTGGACCGATGAACCTCTGGATTAGGTAAAATTTGCGGGAGTTTCAAAATTCATGAGTTTTCTTTTTTGTTTTTTGGATGTGGATTTTTTCCCAGACTGTGAGTTCATTTAGTTTATCTGTTTGTTTGATTAGGCTAGCTTCTGTATCTATTAAATGTTTTTCAGACCAAGCATGGGCTGCTACTGCTGACTTGTCCACTTCCCCCTTTTTTTACATTTCTAAGGTGTTCCTTCAATCTAGTTTTTAAATTTCTTTTTGTTTTTCCTATATAGATTTTGTCGCAATCTTGACATTTGATCTGATATATTCCTGATTTATATTCTTGTCCAATTTTTTCATTTTTGTTGGTTTTAATTATCTTGTTTAGGCTGTATTCATTCTTTGGGGCCAATCGAATGTTAAACTTATTGAAAATTTTCTGGAACTTGTGGTGTTTTACAGGATGGTAAGTGAATTTTTTGAATCTTATGTTCTCTTCTGTTTGTTTTTTAAGTGTGCTTTCATTAATTAGTTTTTGCCTTTTGAACTTATTTATTTCTTGTGTACCATGTTCTCTTCATAACATTTTCTATTGCTACTTTAATTATGTATTCTTTTTCTTTTTCATATTTTTCACGGTTCAGGGGTACATTCACCAATCTGTGTGTTAGGCTATTGAATACAGCTTCTTTGTGAGCGAAATGGTTGAATCCTGATGCCTTAATGTAGTTATCTTTATGTGTGTTCTTTCTGTATATTCCAAATTCTATTTTGTTTTTTTCGTTTCTAGTTAGGGTTAGATCCAAAAATGAAATTTGTCTTTCAGTTTCAGTTTCCATTGTGAATTTTACAGTTTTGCTCTGAAGGTTCAGGAGTTTTAAGGCATCTTCTATTTGTTTATGGTTTATAATGGCTATTATATCGTCAACATATCTGCGCCAAAATTTATATACATATTTTTAAAAATTGATAAGATAAAGTTTTCCATTAATAAGTCATAAAGGTCCATGTGGAAATGAATGCAAGTATCATGATGATTAGCCAAGACGAAAGAAGAAGACTGCCTCTTCCTGAGGTCATAACTCCCTATGAAAGTTTTTGGTACTCATTTCTTTGTAGTTCATCCTCTGTTTTTTGCTATTAAAATCTGGTCATCTGCAAAGGCTACTGTTTCTATTACTTTGTAAGTTATGAATATGAATATATTAAATTAATGTTGGGAAGTAAACATTATGAGGTATAATCATTAAAATTCATTGGAGAACATTTTGTTTAAACAACTCACCTCATAGGATTCATGCTTCCATGATATCGCGATTTCAAACATAGTCATGTTCATCTTCGGCCATAACTCGAGGTGAGTTGTTTAAACAATATGTTCTCCGATGAATTTTAATGATTATACCTCATAATGTTTACTTCCCAACATTAATTTAATACAGTTAAAGTATGTCTAATAAAATTAAATTTTTATAGAGAAGTTATGAAAATATTTGGTCAGTTGGGAACAAATCCTGTTGATCTGCGAGGGATTGGCATTCAAATCTCTCAGTTGGCGAAAGGAGTCTGTAAGAAAGGTGCTATTGATGCATTTTTAAAACCTGCTACTTCACTCAATAAGTCATGTGAAAAAATATGTGTTCAAGAAAAAGATAAACATGCAGAAACACCTTATAAAAAAGTTGTTCAAGCACAGAAAATTCCGGAAAAAACTCAGAAAATCCAGAGTCCACAACTTGAGACAAATATTTTAAATAAAAATGTTTCACGTAATGATTCAGAACAACAGTGTGTAACACCAGAACATGTAAGTATATAAAAACAACATTCTAGTAAGTTTGAGAGAAAGTAACATAATCTATGTCTTATTAGTCATCAATCAAATTAGTCATAGGGTAACTCATCTTAAAACCCAAAGAAAGATAGGATTTTTAGAGTGAAAATCTAATATATAAAAATGAATGTTTGTTTGTTTGTACTTTATGCGCTGCCATACCATTGATCTGATTGTGATGGGGCTTTTTGCAAAATGTTCAGGATATTCCCAGGATGAACATAGGCTATAAGAGAGTTGTGATACTCAACTCCTACACCCTTAAAAATCGCCCTTTGTAGTTGGAAAATGTGAAAAAAGTAGCTCTTTGTATGATTAAATGGCTCACGCTGCCTAAACCATAACAAATACACAAAATTAATGTACACACAATTGAATATCTCAAAAAGCTCTACAAAAATGTCCTTGACAGCATATGTTTATCTCTAACGAATAACTCACAATAACCATTTTTGTCTTTTGTTGATGCCAAGAAGATCGAGACAAGTACATAGATTCCTGTGCAAGCATAGGATCACATGACGGGTATTCTTTTACGGATAACTCACAATAACGAATTTTGTCTTTTAGCTCATTTATGCTAAGAAGATCGAGATAAGTAGATTCTCGGGCAACACCGGATAATCAGCATAGGGAATCTTAAAAAATAATTACGATATACATTTATAATTATTTTTCATTTTACTTATTCAACTAATCATAAGAAGTATATTAATGTTTGTCTTTCAGCTTATTTATGCCAAGAAGATCGGGATTGGTAGATTCCCGGACAATGCCGGGTAAACAGCACGGGGCATCTAAAAATAATTACGATTTAAATTTTTCCTCTCACTTATTTAACTAAACATAAAACACATTAATCGTATTTCAGCTCATTTATGTCAAGAAGATCGGGGTAAGTAGATTCCCGGGTAATCAGCACGGGATATCTAAAAAATATAAATTTATTCATAGTTAAATATGGGAAATAACATTATGAGGTTCTTAATTCGTAAATTAATGAGTCATTTTTTTAACATCTTACCTCATATTTTGTTTCTTCAAATACGGTAACTAGTTTTCGAAAGAAGGATCTCTCTCATTTTCAACCGACATTATGACACCGGATTTTTGTTGGAATCTTCATCAATAACACCAGATGGCAACGTTATTGATGGAGATTCCAACGAAAATCCGGTAGTCATAATGTCGGTTGAAAATGAGAGAGATCCTTCTCTCAAAAACTAGTTTCCGTGTTTGAAGAAACATAAAATATGAGGTAAGATGTTAAAAAATGACTCATTAGTTTACAATATAAATTTATAATTATTTTTCCTTTCACTTATTCAAGTAAACATAAAAGCACATTAATTTTCATTTATTTAGACATAGGAGCACACACCGGGTTTTAGCTAGTAATTTAAATTAATAGTGGAATGCAGGCTTTCACGGCCGGTAATCATGGTAGTAAAAGATTCCGGGCTATGTGGCCGTGGTCTATAACTGGCGTTTCTTCCAGACGTTTCTCCCTCAACTGCGGAGGGCATCTTCAGTGGCGAGCGCTAGAAGCTGTTGTTTCCCTGTCGTAGACTCGACTGCGAATGGTAGTAAAAGATTCCGGGCTATGTGGCCGTAGTCTATAACTGGTGTTTCTTCCAGACGTTTCTCCCTCAACTGCGGAGGGCATCTTCAGTGGCGAGCGCTAGAAGCTGTTGTTTCCCTGCGAATGCAGTCGAGTCTACGACAGGGAAACAACAGCTTCTAGCGCTCGCCACTGAAGATGCCCTCCGCAGTTGAGGGAGAAACGTCTGGAAGAAACGCCAGTTATAGACCACGGCCACATAGCCCGGAATCTTTTACTACCAATTTAAATTAATGTTTGGAAAAACATCTGTACAGATTTGGCATTGTACAATCGCCTATTGCCAACGAATCATAATTTAAAGAAGTGTGTTTCTTTGGAGGGATGTTTAAAAGATATTGTTTTCATGTTACAGAGATTTGTGGCACATTAAAGAGACCATGGATAAGAAAAGGATATCCATGACAAAGTTTTCAGGTGTATGTACTAATAGGCAACTATGAAAAAGAAAAAGAACACATAATTAATGTTGCAATATATAACGGTTATGAAGAAAATATGGTACACAAGAAAATAAATAAATTTAAAAGACAAAAATTAATTAATGAAAGCACACTTATAAAAGAAACAGAAAAAATAAAATTCAAGAAATTCACTTACCATCCATTGAAACACCATAAATTAAAAAAAAAAAAAATTTAAAGTTTAATATAAGATTAGCACCAAAGAACGAATACAGCCTTAATAGGATAATTAAAACCAATAAAAATGAAAGAATTGAAGATGAAAACAAACCAGGAATTTATCAGATCAAATGCAGGGATTTGTGACAAAATTTATATAAAAAAAACAAAAAGAAATTTGAAAACAAGGGTGAAAGAACATCTTAGAAATGTCAAAAATGGAGAAGTGGAAAAGTCAGGAGTAGCTGCTCATGCTTGGTTCGAAAAACATTTAATTGAATCAAAAGCCAGTCTAATTAAACAAATAGATAAACAAAAGGAACTCACGGTTTGGGGTAAAAAAATCCACATTCAGAAAAACAAAGGAAAACTTATGAACTTCGAAATTCCTGCAAATTTTGACCTGATCCAGAGGTTCATCAGTCCACCAACAGAGGGAAGAAGAAGAGTTTCTTCCTATCGACATAACAACAGTCGCCAAAAAAGTATTGAAGATGAGACCATTATGGTCTTGAAATCGCGATCTAAGAAGATTTATATGAGGAGAGGTAAGAAACATTTAATTTTACCACTAATAGGCAACATTAAACAAATAGATAGTTTTGTGTCCTGATGAAGAAATCAGGGGCATAACTATTACGAACAAAATCCTGCAATGCAGGGGACCCCGATTATTTTAAGGGGCCCTCCATTTTGTCTTAGTATGATACCTTATAATATAAACATAAATAATTTTAAAATTCTTTAAAATTAAATAACAGATAATCATTCAATTATGGTGAAATTAAATGTTTCTTACCTCTCCTCATATAAATTTTCTAAGTAGATCGCAATTTATATGAGGAGAGGTAAGAAACATTTAATTTCACCATAAATTAAACCTCTTAGTGATTAATTCCTATAAAAATTAAATCATTCAATTATCTAAATTTTTTTGTGATTAAATTAAAATGTTTCATACCTCACCTCACATCCAGTCTTCTAATTATACCGCGGTTTCAAAGCCTTGGCAGCTTCATCTTCAGTAATTTCTAGTCGAATTATGTTATGTCGATCAGAAGAACTACTTCTTCTTCTTCCCTCTGTTGGTGGACCGATAAACCTCCGGATCCAATCAGAATCCACGGGAATTTCAAAATTCATAAGTTTTTCTTTCTTGTTTTTTTGAATGTGAATTTTTTCCCAAACCATGAGTTATTTTTGTCTTATCGGTCCTCCAACAGAGGGAAGAAGAAACCCTGAGCACTCCAATCTAAATGCAAATTTTTCTCTTGTATACACTGTTAATTCCCAAGTGCCAAATGCTACAAATCCTTTGTATCAATCTTGCAAATGGCAGCTTCTTTATTAAGAAGACCTTTTATTGAGAATTTTACATTACATTATAAGCCAGTATGGCCTCTTTCAATGTATTTATTATTCATTTCATACATCTTAATGCATTTGCAAGATTGAAGCAAAGGTTTTGTAGCATTTGGCACTCGGGAACTAACAGTGTATATAAGAGAAAAATATCAAAGTTTATCAAATCAACACCAGATGGCAACGTTATTGATGGAGATTCCAACGATTCCAACAATAATCCGGTAGTCATAATGTCAGTTGAAAATGAGAGAGATCCTGCTCTTGAAAACTAGTTCCCGTGTTTAAAGAAACATAAAATATGAGGAAGATGTAAAAATATGACTCATTAATTTAAGAAAAATTTGTGTTTAGATTGGCGTGCTCAGATAGCTAAGTCGATAGAGTATTGATGTAGAAAGTCAAAGGTCCTGGGTTCAAATCCCAGTCTGAGCATATAATTTTTCTCTTCAAGTATGATTTATCCATCATTGAGATGTATGAAATGAATAATAAAAACATTGATCATAGGATTTGTTTGTTTGTTTTTAGAGAGCAGAGCCACCCGTGAGTTTATATAACTCTGTAAGTGAGAAGGAAGTTCGTGCTCTGGTAAGGGAGTGGATATTATCTCAAGATGTACCTCAGGATTGTGATGTTGACATGTTAGCAGATTATTTAGAAAAACAAGTCATTAATCAAAACATTGAAAATCTTAATGTTATTGTTAGATGTTTATACAGGTGAGTTAAAAAAAATACTCTAATTGTTCATACATTTTTTGTGTCCAAAATAGATTTATTACACATGTGAAAGGTTTCATATCAAACATAATTGTTTTAATATTTTCTTTTTATCCAACACCCCAAGTTGTCATTTCGACATTTCTGGTATTCTCTCCTGGCATTGGCTTAATTGTAACCAACTTCTAGATGAGAACATAATATTCAGATGGATTTTAGAAAAGATTTAGGGTCATATCTATGAACGTATTAGACCGTAAAAATCGTTCTCTGCTGAGAAAGTTGCATCCAAAGACTTTTTGCGTACTCAAAAGTCTGTTCATGCAATAATAATTGTCGAAATTCCTAAGCTACCTGGCGAGGTGACTTTGCAGAGAACGAATCGTGAGCAACCCGATGGGAACCGATGGTAACCGATGTACTTTGAAACCTTGCTGATTTATTCAAGATGTCGGACCTTGAAGACTTCGATCATGTTTTTGGTATACGCGGAGAAGAGGAATTTGATAGAGTCTACTAAAGAATTCAACTGGAAGAACAGGAGAATTGGTGTAATATTGCACGACACAGACATTGCGTCCCGCAAATAAAACCATATACGGCAATGTCTGTGTCGTGCGATATTACACCAATTCTCCTGTTCTTCCAGTTGAATTCTTTGGTAGGCTCTATCAAATTCCTCTTCTCCGCGTATACCGAAAACATGATCGAAGTCTTCAAGGTCCGACATCTTGGATAAAGCTGCAAGGTTTCAAACTACATCGGTTCCCTTTGGGATTTTCACGATAAGTTTCTATCTTGAGCTACGATCTTAAGGTACCTCGTCAGGTAGCTTACAATTATTATCGCATGAATAGATTTCTGAGTAAGCAAAATGTATTTGGATAAAACTTTCTCAGCAGAGAACGCCTTTTACTGTCTAATGCGTTCAAACATTCGACCCTAAAACACCTTTGGTTATATTGTGTCTAGGTTCTTCAAGGAAATACATTTGAAAGCAAAGAACATTTATATGACATCATACTGAAAAATTTCTGTCTCTCTCTATTCTAATTTTTCTTCTGAATGAAATATTGTGCAAGATAAAATAGTAAATTATATATCAACATTGTATTGGATTTAAAAAAAAAAGTAAGTTTAAGTAAAGATGAATAAGACTAATTTTTAGATTTTAATGTTTGCTGATTCATATTTTTAAATAATTTTACAGGTGTATTGATAAGAAACAAAACCAGACGTGGATTGAAGTACAAAGTAAATTAATGGACAGAGTACAACATATGATGATGATTATATATGGAGCAAAGCTGAAATTACCAGATTAGTGAAAATATAGTCTGTTTGTTCAATTAAGAGAATCTTTCCACATATATTTTCAAACGGTTGCTGCACGGCCAGTCGGAGAGTGGGAGCAACTAGCCAAAGTTTCTAAAATATGTTAACACTCATCGTTGAGAAACATACTTCACGTAGCACAATTCATACGTCAACTCACCACTAAATGTAATACAAAAGTGTACAATACCTTCGAAAGAAAGAAAGAATTTCCGACCCTTCCTATACCTGACACTGGCCTTCAAGTAGACAGAGAATTCACCCCCGCCCCTAATCCCTTCAAATATTTGCGCAGGAAGATTCTCTTAACCTTTTGAACGCCATGCCCGGCGTGCGCCGGTGAAAGTGTGTGTACAGCGGTACGCCACGCCCGGCAAGCTCCGGTTTTCAATCTTATTATTTTAAATATTTTTTTCCTGAAGTTCTTACTTCAATAAACTAAAATTATTTTTCGTGCTGTGTTTGTACATCCTTTCTTAGCAATACTTTGCACATCCCTTACAGAATAACGGTACAGGCTAGTTGTAAATGTGTTTTCTAAAGGAGGGTGTACATTCATGTTTCAAGGCCTTTTTTTTTTTTTTTGGCTATGGAATATTGCAACTTCAGGATTTTCTCTTTATTTATTTTATTTTTAGTTGAAAAGATACCTGGCCAAGGGGTAGGTCGTGCTGTGAAACACAGGGATTCATGTCTCGAAGTTGACGAAAATACAATACGCGAGTTTATTGTATCAGTTTTATCAGAAGATGAGAGTGACAGTAACAGTTCATCAAATGGTTATTCGTTTGACGAATGTGATAGTAGTCCTGTTTCTAAGAGAATATTATTACAATCTAAGCCTGTAAATAGTAAAGCAAGTGATGTAGACCTAAATGAACAGGGAGTGAGTGACAGTGGTGGGCGTGTCGCGCCAGACGAAACACGTGGCATAAAACAGCTGTTTGACTGGAATGAATTCGAACCCAGGACCATAAAAAATGTTCAACAATTTGAATATTATAAGTGTTTAGTGATAATGCCATCAAAAGTATTCAATAGGATAAATGTTTTAGTGATAGTGATAACAAATTTCTATGAAGACACCGTGCTGAATTCGAACCTGGGATCTTTACAAGTGGAAGCAACACCACATATCCTTCAAATAAATGTATAATAGTGAGTTTAAATTCAATTTAGCATGACATGTAGACAGTTAATTATACTTTATAAAGGTTTATATTATATAGTATGGCGTAGCACTTTAAATTTAAAAAACCTGGCACCCACAGCCCAGCTGGCAATAGGGAAACTCGGCGGTCAAAAGGTTAATTGAGCAAATGCACTATAATAGTCAACTTATCATGTTAACAGCATTGTAATATTATTTGCAGCAAATTCCCAGTTTTCTGATTTAATAGAACTTAAAGATTCCCTAGATAAAAAATATTGATGATAAAAATATAAATAATATTACTGGTATGGACAATGGACATAAGAAATCATTAATATAATAAATTTGGGAATTTTTACATTTTAAGGTTTTCTTAATAAGAATTAAATGAATCATGAATTCTTCTTACCTCATACATCTATGTTTTTTTAATACAGAACTGCAGTATCGGGAAAAATATCATTCCCATCTTCAACTGTTTTCACGACTGTCAATTTTTCATTATGCTGGTAATTTTCTTAACTGCCATCTGGTGTACTTTTGAAGAACTTTGTAATCAAATGAGCAATAGCAGCACATAGTTTATTAGAGGATCATAGAATTGAAAAAGAAGCAAAACTTTTGAAACGTCTATTTAAACCTTTGGAATTTAATAATAATAATAATAATAATAATAATAATAGCTTTATTTTACCTGGCAGAGTTAAGGCCTTAAGGCCTTGTCTGCCACTCAACCAGGTTTTAAAAAAATACAAAAAAAATAGTCTTACATCTAAATTACAATAAACATAAACAATTACATGTTATAAATACAATACAATTAATATTTATAATGTATTTTGATTTACTCTAGACTTAACAAATTTAATGCATAATATTTAATTTTAGTAAGTTATATTTTGAGGTTATTTTAATTATATTATTTTTGGTCTGGACATCTTACCTCAATATTAATATTGATATTAATATTGAGGTAAGATGTCCAGACCAAAAATAATATAATTAATGTATAATACATACAAGATATATAAAAAAATGGGAAAAATTATTAATGACATAGTATAAATTTCAGTAAATAGAGAAAAAATAATTATTAGACAACAGGTAACTGCATAAGCGTTACTTAAAAGTGCCAAGTGTGCGGCAACCCCTGATATCTTGAGGAAGGAAATTCCAGGAGCGGGCAGAGGCTACTGTGAAGGTAGAAGAATAAGAGGAAGTGCTATGAAGAGGGATTGTTAGCAGACTGTTATCTTGTGATCTAGTGTCAATATTGTGGTAAGAGGATAACTTCTCAAATCTGGGCGCCAGGTAAGTAGGAATGTAGGAATTCAGAAGCTTGAAAAGTAGTGAAAGAGAGTGCAATTTATGTCTGTCAGTAAGACGGAGCCAAGAGAGGTTATTGAAGTGTTCGGAAATATGGTCATAATGGCGGATATTGAAAATGAATTTATAGTTTGGGAAAAGATATACGTTCAAAAAAACCATACTAGAACCATGAACTTCGAGTTTCCAGATGAACCTAATTTGATTACAAAGTTCTTCAAAAGTACACCAGATGGCAGTTTAAAAAATTACTGACATAATGAAAAAATTGACAGTCATGAAAACAGCTGAAGATGGGAATGTTATTTTTCCTGATACTGCAGTTCTGTGTTAAAAAACATAGATGTAAGAGGTAAGAAGAATTCACGATTCATTTGATCCTTAATGGATAACCAAGTTCTTCATAGTGCACAGAAGGTTTGAGACATGATCACAGTTCATTTAACTCATTTTGCCACTTTTTTGACTTAACAAATTATACCATATGACCACAGAAATGACAGTAAAAATTTGTATTAATTAGAACAACTAAACAGAGAAACATTATAAAATTTTGTACTTAATCCTGTAAAACTCATTCAATATTCCATTCCTGAAACTATAGCATTTATTTAGGTAAATTTTTTTATCACTCACATCATATTCTTCTTCTTTTTTTAAACTAGTTTCAGAAGTTTACACTCTCTGTACCAACAGAGGGAGCGAAAGACGGCTCTTCAAGACAGAACAATGTTCATGAAATTACCGAAGATGGAACTCGAGTGTAAAATTCCAAAACTAGTTTAAAAAAGGAAGAAAGTGATACAAAATTTTATCTAAATAAATATACCTTATAGTGGAAATTCCTAAAAAAAAAGTCACTATACTACAGCCACTGATTCTTCGGCTTTGACGTTTTCACAACAGTGTTGCCGATATGGATATTCAGTGGGAGTGGCCGCTTAATGTATGCGGTTAGCAGACATACAGCTGACAATATCTCAGCAATTTCAAACCTTACCAGCATGCTATAGCTGCATCAAGAGCAGTGATTGGTTGTGGCAGACATCTACTCCCACTACAACTTCAGAGTTGGAGATATGACGGCTTGGGTATATAGCATTAATGTTTTCATTATTAATTTGACACTTCTCACTGAAGGAAATTACAATATATATAAAGGAAAAATTTGTATCTAAATTAGAACTCGCCCTGGTAGCTCAGATGGTGAAGCATTTGGTACGGAAAACCAAATGTCCCGGGTTCAAGTCTCGGTCTGGGCGAGAATTTTTCCCTTGAAATAAAAAATTTATAGCATTTATGTTAAATTTTCTGTGTATATTATAAAAGTATTTTCTATTAATAACTTATTTTTATAGTTTTATATTGAAATAATGTATATAATATTATTGTTTTAATAAAGATTATTTTCATTAAGTACCTAAAAAAAATTCACTTGTAAGCCTATATACTTGTGATTATTATATTTTAATCTTTATCCTTTTTATTATTAACCAGCCAATTGCCTGACATTGTTCGGGTGATTTTTATTTCAAACTTCTTGGCACTAGCCAGCTTAGTGGCCCTGAAAACTATGGATTCAAACCTATTCTGGAAAATTTGGGCATTTTATAAATATATGGTCATGCATAGAAATACATTAGTAACAGGCCTTGGCCTAATACTTGGAAGGAAGAAGAAGAAGAAATACATTATCTTATGGAAATGTACAACTAATGACAAATGAGGGAAATTTTGAGGAAGTGGCTGAATTCAAATACCTGGGAACAATAATCTTGGCGCAGAGCTACGGGAATTGCACTGGTTTTAGTCCCCATGGGGGAAGAAATTTTCTCATGGAATTTCAGCCAGTATGGGACCGGTGCCCACCCAGCATCGTGAGGTATTTGGGTAGCTACAATAAGTAGTGACTCCGGGTTGAGAAGACCAGCTATAACGGCTGGGGGACACGACATGCTGACCACATGTCACCTCTACACTGGCTAGATGGTCGTCTACTTCTGCGATTAACACATGTGGATGAGAGGCCAGCAGCCAACTGGTAGGCCAAGTGCCTTCTAAGTCTGTCGCGCTTGAAGGAGGAGAGGAGGAACAATAATCACAAATAGGAATGAGATGCACAAAGAAATTAAACATAGGCTCAATTCTGGAAATGCGTGCTATTACGCATTGCAGGGACTCTTGACATCCAAACTCCTATCAAAAAACATTAAACTGAAAATATATAAAACTATTATTCTACCAGTTATATTAAATGGATGTGAAACATGGACTCTTACTTTAAGGGAGGAAAGGAGTTCTTAGGAAAATATTTGGACCAAAGAGAGATGAGCAGATAGGTGAATGGAGAAGACTACTTAACAGTGAACTATATGGTCTTTATAGAATAACAGTTTCATATATTTTCAGTTTAACGTTTTTTAAAAGGAGTTGGGATATCAAGAGTCCCTGCAATGCATAATAGCAAGCATTTCCAGAATTGAGCCTATGTTTAATTTCTTTGTGGATCTCATTCCTGTTTGTGATTATTGTTCCTAGAAAATTAGATAAACTACAGATACAATTTTAGATAGACCGAAGTTTTATGATATATTTTAAATAAAAATTTTACTTTAGAACATGAATGATATCTAAATTCCATTGTTATGTATAAATATTCTAAAATGAATATTTGGTTCCATAAGAGATAAGAATGGGGAATGGCAGAAGTTTTCTACTGAAGTTTTGCTGTTGTTCTGGTATTGCCAGAGTTATTAATTCTAGCAGATTGAGATTAGTAAGTCATATAGCTAAAATGAGTGACAGTAGAAATTTGGATTTGTGGAGAGTTTATGTCTGTGCGGCCATGAACCTATGGGTTTGATAGTGTCAGTAATTTAGTTAACAATAAGGTAGAATCTAGTACTTTTTTTTAACAACATTCCTTAACATTATGGGTCATTAGTGTTGAAAGGGCTGCAAATTTTCTGCACTCTTTTTTTTTTCCCATGGTGCGACAGGCCTAGAAGGCCCTTAGCTTACCAGCTGGCTGTTGGCCTCACATCCACAAGTGTCAATCACAGAGGTAGATGATCATCTAGCCAGTGTAGGGGTGACATGTGGTCAGCATGTTGAGTCCCCCAGCCGTTATATCTGGTTTTCTCAACCTGGAACAGCTACTTGTAGCTACCCAAATTCCTCATGATGCTGGGTGGGCACCGGTCCCATACTGGCCGAAATACCATGAGAAAATTTCTTCCCCCATGAAGACTCGAACCAGCGCAAGTCCCGTAACTCTGCGCGAAGGCTTCCTGCCTCAACCACTCGGCTACAGCATGGGACTAATAACTAAAGAGAATAATTTCTGCCTAAAACGGGATTTGAATTCATTTACCTCCAGCTTTACATGCCGGTGCACTAAACCATTATATGCTACTTATGCAATCCAAGAAGAGACACAATCTTTCTCTATTTGAAATTCCCGTATACTTACATTCACATTACAACAGGGTCACTTCTACTAAGGGCTAAGGAGACATTAAAATGGGAATTTATTTTGTGCTATTAAATTAATTACAAAGTAATACTGAAATTAATGTACTGTTCACATCCAATGGTTAATACAACTAAAGAGAAAAAATTAAAGTAGAGAAATATTTGTTTCTTTTTTCCTGGATTGCCTGAGTAGCACAATGGTTTAGTATGCCAGCGCGTAAAGCTGGAGATATTGGGTTCAAATTCTGGTTTAGGCAGACATTTTTTTCTCTAATATTTGTATTAGATAGCTTATGTCCAAAAATTCAAGACAATAGACTGGCTAGTCAAACTTTTCTACATCTATCCTATCTGGTCTCACGCACACACTATTGAGTAACACTAAGAAATTGGGACTGGAAGTAAATATCAATAAAACTATACGGTCACACGTAGAAATACGTTATATAATGGAAATGGACAGCTAATAACAAATGAGGGAAATTTTGAGGAAGTGGCTGAATTAAAATACCTAGGAACAATAATCACAAATAGGAATGAGATGCACAAAGAAATTAAACATAGGCTCAATTCTGGAAATGCATGCTATTATGCATTGCAGAGACTTTTAACTTCCCAACTTCTTTCAAAAAACGTAAAAATATAAAACTATTATTCTATCAGTTATATTATATGGATGCGAAACATGGACAATACTAATAAAATTCATATCAAATTCTGTTGAGGTGAATAGTCATAAGATAAAAATTAAAATGCACCTGTTGGCAGGTGCCGTCGGCCTTCAACTTTGTTAAAATGGTGTATATAAAATTAACTCTTACTTTAAGGGAGGAAAGGAGATTATGAGTATTTGAGAATAAAGTTGTTATGAAATTTTTTTGACCAAAGAGAGATGAACAGACAGGTGAATGGAGAAGACTACATAACAATGATCTACATGGTCTTCATAGGAAGCCAGATATAATAACAGTTAAGTCTCGTAGACTGCAATGGGCAGGACATGTGGCACGAATGGGGAATGAAAGATGTGCATGGAAGCTTCTTGTAGGGAAACCAGAGGGAAAATGCCCAGTTGGTAGACCAAGAATGAGGTGGGAGAATAACATTATCCATGATTTGAGGAAAGTAGATTATACACCATACAGGGAATGATTGGAAAACATCAGCTCAGGATAGGGATGTGTGGAGAGCTTATGTCCGCGCGGCCATGAACCTACAGGTTCGATAGTGCCAGTGAGTTAGTTATGCTATCTGGTCCACATTTTAAAAAAGTATACATACTAAAAACTTTTTATATAATTCTCAAAATGTGATCGATATTGGAGTATTTATATCCGGGATTATCTCTATATATTGATCATTGTCTTACATTGGGGAGGCGAGAAGACATATTCTAGGAGAATACTGACTGAAATCGTACTAAAAATATTTTCATGACGTGCACACACATTCCTTGGGAAGTTTTGAGAGAATATTTATGATTTACTGGAAAATCCTCCTGAAGAGCGTGACCTCGCGTCTAGATCTTCATGTGGGCGTGACTACAAGAGCGATATATACACCGGTCAGGTAGATACCGACTCCAGTCAACAAGATGGCATCCGGTCGTCTTCTCCTTGCTATAGCGGCCGTCATTTGCTGCACTTTTTATGTAGTCGGTAAGTAACATTATCAATCTGTCAGTCTTTGTATGAAAAATCCCCAGATGACAGCCGTTTTCTGTATAAGGCGCATGCAATTTTTTTTTTGTAATCAAATCTAGAAATATTGTCGCTATAAAAATAAATATTTATACCTACATGAATGTTACTAGTAAATAGTACATTATGGGCTACTATCCGGGTTTTACTGCATTCATAGTTTATTCGCTGACACTTCAAAACCGTTCTGTTTGACGGAAACCGAGTTTTTTATTTATCCAGTTGATTCATTTATTTTAATGAGCGCCGTGGAAGTTTAACAATACTGGTCATCAATACCAAAAGCGAATATTATATTACGATGCGAGGTTGGGAAGTGGCTTTTACAGAATCGAGGAAAATTTTAATTTCCGAAATTCTGTAAAACATTTCACAAACGTGCGTTGTATATTATTTCTTGCGCGATGGTGTTTTCATAATAATAAATAATAGTAAAACAATAACCTTATAGCAAGCCAGATATAATAAGAACAGTTAAGTCTCGTAGACTGCGATGGGCAGGACATGCTGCACGTATGGGGAATGAAAGACTTGCATGGAAGCTTCTTGTAGGAGAGCCAGAGGGAAAACGCCCAGTTGGTAGACCAAGAATGAGGTGGGAGAATAACATTAACTATGATTTGAGGGAAGTAGATTATACAGGGAATGATTGGAAAGCATTAGCTCAGGATAGGGATGTATGGAGAGCTTATGTCCGCGCGGCCATGAACCTACGGGTTCGATAGTGCCAGTGAGTAAGTAAGTAAGTAGAACAATAACCAGTTATATTATATGGGTGCGAAACATGGACTCTTACTTTAAGGGAGGAAAGGAGATTGCAAGTATTTGAAAATGAAGTTCTTAGGAAATTTTTTGGACCAAAGAGAGATGAACAGACGGGTGAATGGAGAAGACTACTTAACAATGAACTACATGGTCTTTATAGGAAGCCAGATATAATAAGAACAGTTAAGTCTCGCAGACTGCGATAGTCAGGACATGTTGCACGTATGGGGAATGAAAGACTTGCATGGAGGCTTCTTGTAGGAAAGCCAGAGGGGAAACGCCCAGTTGGTAGACCAAGAATGAGATGGGAGAATAACATTAACTATGATTTGAGGGAAGTAGATTATACAGGGAATGATTGGAAAGCATTAGCTCTGGATAGGAATGTATGGAGAGCTTATGTCCGCGCGGCCATGAACCTACGGGTTCGATAGTGCCAGTGAGTAAGTAAGTAAGTAAAACAATAACATCTTTGATGGAAATATTTGCGTTCATTATAAAACAATTGAGTAACGTTAACAGTGTGGGCATTGTTTATTAGTTCAAAGTACAGGAGGCCGTGAGACCATTATTATTGATAGAATGACCGCAAGTACGTATTTATTGTTTTATATTGTTTCATATAAAGTTCAGTTCATTTAAAATGCAGTGATTTGTTTCGTATAATGTATATTAACACTACCTTTTGGATATATTTTGTATATACATTGTACGTAGTATACATAGTGGGCAGTGATTTTACTTCCCGTACGTGGGTGTAAATGTAATATTACAGTATAGTTATTTAGGTTGACAATCCCGAAATGTAGGAAGTTGAACTTTCAATCATGGTCGCCATTGCTGTAAGTACGACAAAACACACCATCGCGCAAAAAATAATCTTAAACACCCAGGATCACCCAGTTTGACATACCAGCTCACTGCAGAGCCTAACAAGAATACTACAAAATTCCAATAGAATATTTTTTTACAAGGAAATTAAACATAGGCTCAATTCTGGAAATGCATGCTATTATGCTTTACAGATACTCTTGACTTCCCAACTCCTTTCAAAAACCGTTAAACTGAAAATATATTTAAAAAAATCCTAGGCCTACCAGTTACATTATATGGATGCGAAACATGGACTCTTACTTTAAGGGAGGAAACGAGATTACGAGTATTTGAGAATAAAGTTCTTGGGAAAAGTTTTGGACCAAAGAGAGATGAATAGAGCTAGATTATTTTAATCTCTTGTAAAAGTTAGGAAAATGGTCTTCAGGTTTGTTTGTTCCGAAACCCATAGCTTAAATACATGTTAATATTCTATGATATACTTACTTATTTACTCACTGACACTATCGAACCCGTTAGTTCATGGTCGCGCGGACATAAGCTCTCCATATATCCCTATCCTTATCTAATGCTTTCCAAACATTTTCTGTATAATTATGGTTAATGTTATTTTCCCATCTAATTCTTGGTCTACCAACTGAGCGTTTTTCCTCTGGTTTTCCTACAATAAGCTTCCATGCACGTCTTTCATTCCCCATTCGTGCCACATGTCCTGCCCATCGCAGTTTACGAGACTTAACTGTTCTTATTATATCTGGCTTCCTATAAAGACCATGTAGTTCACTGTCATGTAGTCTGCTCCATTCATCTGTCTGTTCATCTCTCTTTGGTCCAAAAATTTTCCTAAGAACTGTATTCTCAAATACTTGTAATCTCCTTTCCTCCCTTAAAGTAAGGTCCATGTTTCGCATCCATATAATGTAACTGGTAGAATAATAGTTTTATATATTTTCAGTTTAACGTTTTTTGAAAGGAGTTGGGATGACAAAAGTCCCTGTAATGCATAATAGCACGCATTTCCTGAATTGAGCCTATGTTTAATTTCTTTGTGCATCTCATTCCTATTTGTGATTAGTGATTATTGTTCCTAAGTATTTGAATTCAGCCACTTCCTCAAAATTTCCATCATTTGTCATTAGCTGTCCATTTTCATTATATTATAATGTATTTCTATGTGTGACCATATATTTAGTTTTATTGATATTTACTTCCAGCCCCAGTTTCTTAGTGTTACTCAATAGTGTGTGTGTGTATATGTTGAATACTTTAAATTCATTAATATAAATTTAACCCTTATAACATTATAAGGTAGCGTCGTACGCAACTGAAAGAACAACTGTTAAAAAAATACCAAGTTGAGGAAGTCAGTACCTTATAGATAATAATTTTATAATTTCATATTTAAAATTGTATAATTCCTGATCGGAATTCTATCAAGTATTTAATAGTGTAGATAATATGCCTACATATAAATAGCTCTATTAAAAAAAAAACATTTCCCTGATTAATTTTAATATCCAACTCGGCCAATTTTAATTCCTCTAGAATTGTTCTTGATTCCAGCAACCTGTATTACCAGGTAATTTACTCCTCTTCCCTGGTCACCCACTTCCTCCGGCACCACATAATTAATAAGAGAACAAAAATATTACTTTTCTTATGGTACTTAATCAAGTATCTTGTGGAAGTGGTTGTAATGATAGCCTATACAGCTGGATACATCGATTACAATTATATATACACTAGCTAATACCCGGTGTGCTGCGCTGCTACGCCTAAATAAATGAAAATTACAGTAATATAATGTACGGTTAAAAACTATAAAATAGTTACCTTGTAGGTCCGTCTCCTCAACTTAAGTTCTTTTAAAACTCTATAGGCATTTCGGGACTAGTCCCATCATCAGCAGAATGCATTAGGTCCGTTCTTGTTGACCTTTGTTGAAGCACTGACTTGGTTGTGAGAATTTTGTACAGAGGATTGTGTGGATTAGGTGTGTATTCATTGAGAATCAGGTTGTTGATTTCTCTTAGGATTGCGATTTCCTCCAGTATATTTATTCTCGTTGGAATGTTTTTTGTCCAACGAGAATAAATATACTGGAGGAAATCGCAATCCTAAGAGAAATCAACAACAACCTGATTCTCAATGAATACTCACCTAATCCACACAATCCTCTGTACAAAATTCTCACAACCAAGTCAGTGCTTCAACAAGGGTCAACAAGAACGGACCTAATGCATTCTGCTGACGATGGGACTAGTCCCGAAATGCCTATAGAGTTTTAAAAGAACTTAAGTTGAGGAGACGGACCTACAAGGTAAATATTTTATAGTTTTTAACCGTACATTATATTACTGTGAACTAATACCTCACCGGAAACTCTCCATGAATTTTACTAGTATCGAAAATGAAAATTAATGTGCTTTTATGTTTAGTTAAATAAGTAAGAGGAAAAATAATTATAAATATATAATTTTCAGATACCCCGTGCTGTTTACCCGGCGTTGTCCGGGAATCTACTGATCCCGATCTTCTTGGCATAAATGAGCTGAAAGACAAACATTAATGTACTTCTTATGATTAGTTGAATAAGTAAAATGAAAAATAATTATAAATGTATATCGTAATTATTTTAAGATTCCCCGTGCTGATTACCCGGTGTTGCCTGGGAATCTACTTATCTCGATCTTCTTGGCATAAATGAGTTAAAAGACAAAATTCGTTATTGTGAGTTATCCGTAAAAGAATACTCGACATGTGCTGCTATGCTTGCACAGGAATCTACTTACTTGTCTCGATCTTCTTGGCATCCACAAAAGACAAAAAATGGTTATTGTGAGTTATCCGTAAGAGATAAACATATGCCGTCGCGAACTTTTTTGTAGAGATTTTTGAGATATTCAATTCTGTGTACATTAATTTTGTGTATTTGCTATGGTTTAGGCAGCGTAAGCCATTTAACGTCCAAAAAAGCTACTTTTTTTCACGTTTTCCACTACAAAGGGCGATTTTTAAGGGTGTAGGAGTTGAGTATCATAACTCTCTTATAGCCTACGTTCGTCCCGGGAATCTCCTGAACATTTTGCAAAAAGCCCCATCACAATCGGATCAACGGTATGGCCGAACATGAAGTACAAACAAACAAACATTCATTTTTATGTATTAAGATTTTAAATATCGCATATACTTCTAAGAGAGTTTCAAGGATCGTGGTTTTTTTGCAGAAATCTGTTATTTAATACAAAATGATAGATAACCTTGGTTTCGCAACTTCATGATTAATATTTATGTAATTAAGCCTGTTAGCGTTGCTTAACATCATCTTGCCATCATTATCATAATCACTTAATTAAATACAGCAAAACTTGTTCAAAGCGGAATCGCATGGGACCAATATCTTTTTCCACATTAGACAACATTCCGCATTATTAAAAAAATATTAACCAATCTTAGATTATAGAGCACCGTGTATGCCTTTTTATACACCTTGGATTAATTGTAGTTCCCCTGCCGTTGGAAAGTTAAGTGTAGTATATACGAGTAACTGCGACGATAACGTGCGAAAAAAAGTCCCGTTTCGTCAGCGTTAAAAACGTCTCTTAGGCGCGTATCCTGAAATTAAAGTTTCGGTTTCCACTCACAAACTACACTTTCGTCCACATCCTTTGATTCCCCGGAAATTTCATTCTACACTACATTGTGTTGTCTTTTAAAATTGTCCACAACCAACCTGAAGATGCCTTGAAATCGTTATTCCCTAGGGATACAGCAACAGCTAGAGCTTCACTTTCGAGCATTTTATTTTTAACAATTTCCTTGCATCCATCCATTCATTATCTTTTCTTTGTGTTTTAAAATAAAATCACTAACAGAAACAACTCACTAATACTACTTTTTTAAGAATTAATAATGCGTTTTTTGCATTATTTAATAACAATAGACTTAGGATTTGTTAATATATTTACCTAATGCCTTGTATAAAAAGCGTAGATTAATTCATTGTAGTTTATTACTTTCTTTGTATTTTTTTTTCTCTTCTTTTTATGCATAGTAGATTCGAGCTGTTATTCCTTTTTTTATTCATTGTATCATTAATTTAATTTTAATTGCATTTAGTTTCATTCTATTATTAGACATTAATTTCATTATTATTCAATATGACAGATAATTAATTGTTCAATGACTATTATTGTAACTTTTTTTTGTATTCATATGTAACATGTTTGTCCTGTTTAATATGACTATTATTGTAATTTTTTTGTATTCATGTGTAACATATGTTTGTCCTGTTTTATATGACTATTATTGTATTTTTTTTGTATTCATATGTAACATATGCTTGTTCTGGTGAGTGGAAGAGAAGGCCACATGGCCTTAACTCCACCAGGCTAAATAAATATATTCTATTCTATTCTATTCTAAAATCTCATAAACTTGGGTTTTTCCACATTTAAATTTAGTCATTATATCGCGTACTGAGAGTTTGTTTTTTCAATCACTTTCACTTTCTCGTTTAATGACAATGATACATACGATTTAGCCATCTTTATTCCGTAAATTCAGACGCTACCTGTGGAAGATACGTTCGCAATCGGTCTCAGATCTTAAACTAATTTAAGATTTTACAGTGCACCGGTTATTTGGTAGACAGATGTCACATGCCAAATTTTTGTTAAACGAACCTGCATTTCACAAAACAGGTGTACAGTGAGGCAGAAAGAAAATTCCAGGTGCAGGTAGAAACTCTACTTCACCCAGTGGCAAGAATCATCACTTATTGTTAATGTACCTAACGGGAATTGAATGAAGTGGAAACTAATTTATTTTTTCTCTATATTTCCGCCTCATAAACATTTATTTTATGAATTGTGTAGAAATATCCTTCCGTTTCCGCGTTGGACAGATTCCGTTTTATACAAAATAAATACACGTAAATTACTATTAATTTGCCGGGACCAATACATTTGTTCACATTGGACAGGTTTCCGAATTATTCACGTTCCGGATTAAACAAGTTTAGGATTAAGGCCTCTCCTGGCGCATCATTACCATCGAGATCACCCACTGGGCAGCGTTATCCTGCCTTCCAGGAGCTCCAACTTTAGAAGTGGGTTGCAATACGCCAATGTCATCAGAGAATACCAGAAATGTCGAAGATAACAAACTGATTGTACTGAATTTAAAAAAATGAACGGCCTAGATGGCCCAGACAGTAAAAATTACTACTCGTACACGCCTTGTCTGACAATACCATTGCTTGGGCTTAATCCTCAAATTGGCAACACTGATTTCTCGTGTCAGTTATTTTAATGTGGCGGACCGCAGTGAAAACGAAATTAACCATAACTCTTATTATTAAGTCTTCTTCAACCCTCAAATTGGCAACACTGATTTCTCGTGTCAGTTATTTTAATGTGGCGGACCGCAGTGAAAACGAAATCAACCATAACTCTTATTATTAAGTCTTCTTCAACCCTCAAATTGGCAACACTGATTTCTCGTGTCAGTTATTTTAATGTGGCGGACCGCAGTGAAAACGAAATCAACCATAACTCTTATTATTAAGTCTTCTTCTTCTTCTTAAACTTGATTTGTAGGATTTTCATCCTGTTTATTTCCAAAATCACTCCTCGGAGGAAGACGTATTGGATGTTCATTCACTGTCTATCCATCTCTTGGCTGATCTTCCTCTTGTTCTTCTCTCGTCCATTGGTCTATCTTCTTTAGCTCTTTTTGCAAGTCGGTTTTCTTCCATTCTTTCTATATGACCCTTCCAATATTTTCGTCTATCTATAATAAATTTGGTTATGTCTTGAATATAACAGTTGTCCCTAATTTCTGTGTTGTGTATTTTATCAAATAATGTTTTCACCTCAATAGTTCTTAAGATTTTCATTTCACATGTGTTTATTATTTATTTATTATTATTTATTAAATATATTGTGTATTTCGACACACAAACAAGTTATTTCTATTCGTTTATTTTCTTCTGTTTCATTAAAAATAATTAAATAAATTAAATCAATTGTTGTATCCTATAGGATATATTGCCAATTTAAGGGTTAGTTTAAAAATTTAAAAATATATATATTTTAGGATTAATAATTAAAAACACAAATTGACTAGGTTTTACTAGTTTTCTCAGTCATGAATGCAAACTCTGAGTTAGAATTTAATTTAATATCGTCGTTTCGCCATTACTGTTTATTCTATTCTAAATAAAATTGTCCAGGAATGGAAAAAACTAAACCCCCCCTGGAGTAAAAATATGTAGAGGAAATCAAATAGAAACAATAATCTTCGCAGATGATCAAGTACTTCTAGCGGAGAATGAACATGATTTGCAGAGATCAGTGTTTAAATTGCAGAACACCCTGGAAAAATAAACATGAAAATATCTGAAAATAAAACCAAATCCATGGCAATCACTGGAAAGGGACTTTCGAGAGTAAAAATAATAATAAATAATAAACCAATATAACAAGTAACACACTTTAATTATTTAGGTAATATTATATCACAGTTTCATAATCAAAAAGATGTGGAAACAAATTTAGAAAAATATAACAGATTAAATGGTATAATTAGGAGAAATTTTGTAAAACAAATGAGGAAAGAAATCCAATTGAGATTTCATAATGCCATAGCCAAACCTGCTCTACTATACGGAAGTGAATGCTGGACACTTCGAGCAAAAGATAAATCCCGCATTAATAGTTCACAAATGAGATTCCTCCGATCACTAACTGGAGTAACATTAAGGGATAGAATGAAAAGTGATGAGATAAGGATGCAGTGGAATAGTAGGGAAATGGTTGAACATATACAAAATTATCAGATTAAATGGTTCCAACACGTCCAGAGAATGTCAAATTCCCGTTTACCAAAGATGATTTACCACCTCAACCCTAAAGGCAAAAGAGACCTCGGAAGACCCTTCAACCGATGGAAAGATCAGTTTTTGTAGTCGCAGAACGGGCATCATCACCCAATACTGCATTCGGAAGAAGAAGAAGATCGTCGTTTCGCCTTCAAATCAGCTATGTAAAAAGCAATTACAGGAGAAAAAAAAACTTACTATAAATAAATATATATATATATATTAATTTTATTTTTTAAATATATTAAATCCTTTTGTACCCTCATTTGTTATAGGAGTTTTACCGCGAAAGAATTGTTAATATTAGCTTAATTAGAATTTCATTATTTTATAAAACACATGATTGATTTTGATTGCGTCTATTACGTCACATAGCGGAATCTGGGTTACAATACATGAGATTTACCTGACCAAAATATGACAAAAAAAATCGTGGTATATTGTAAAGATCAATTTTATTTAATTCCAATTGTTATAATGTTTTCAGGCTCTGTAATAAATAATTGGCTGAAAAAAAATTACCTCTGAACTAATTTAATTTCAGTAAAAAATTGTCACACGTAGAAATACATTATATAATGGAAATGGACAGCTAATGACAAATGAGGGAAATTTTGAGGAAGTGGCTGAATTCAAATACCTAGGAACAATAATCACAAATAGGAATGAGATGCATAAAGAAATTAAACATAGGCTCAATTCTGTAAATGCATGCTATTATGCATTGCAGAGACTCTTGATGTCCCAACTCCTTTCAAAAAACGTTAAACTGAAAATATATAAAACTATTATTCTACCAGTTATATTATATGGGTGCGAAACATGGACTCTTACTTTAAGGGAGGAAAGGAGATTACAAGTATTTGAGAATAAAATAGTTAGGATCTTTTTGGACCAAAGACAGATGAACAGACAGGTGAATGGAGAAGACTACATGACAATGAACTACATGGTCTTTATAGGAAGCCAGATATAATAAGAACAGTTAAGTCTCGTAGACTGCGATGGGCAGGACATGTTGCACGTATGGGTAATGAAAGACTTGCATGGAAGCTTCTTGTAGGAAAGCCAGAGGGAAAACGCCCAGTTGGTAGACCAAGAATGAGGTGGGAGAATAACATTAACTATGATTTGAGGGAAGCAGATTATACAGGGAATGATTGGAAAGCATTAGCTCAGGATAGGGATGTATGGAGAGCTTATGTCCGCGCGGCCATGAACCTACGGGTGCCAGTGAGTAAGTAAGTAGGCAAGTGTTTTCGCATAAGCTCATCGGTAGCAATTTCTAATTATGTAATAATTAAATGGAATGTGAAATTATCCGTTTAAACGTTTCGTGAAAAACTGATACAATATTCTGAGAAACGTGTGGGTCGGAATCCAAGTGGTTCGTATTAATCATCGTTACGTCACATCCCTGACCTTGCTGAGTAGAAATTCCCATAACGTGGTTACCGATCTACGGACTGCACGCGCCAAGCTTTTAGGGCCCAATTTACCATATGTTGCAACACCTTTTATCCTTGCAGCCTTCTTGGAACAGCCACAAGGGCATGTCTGAAACCGGTTAAGCATCCGGGACGAGACACCACACACTATTTCTTCCAGTCGCTCCAAGGGCCAATGTACTCATGTCTGTTTCTGCAACATATTGTAAAATATAGAATATTATTCATCGGATATCTGCACCGTCGATCAAGGTCTATAACCTTTCTGGCAGACTTCCATTCTAGGACTCCTTCACGACGTGGATGATCGTTTGTGTGCGACCCTCGTACACAACATTCCTCTAGGGCAAGGCATTTAATGACCTATAAATTGGCAAAAAATGCATTTATGACCTAAAAATACAAAAAATGACGAATAATATAAAAAAATGAATAAAAAGTTAAGAATTACCAAAAAAATACTTCTTCTTCTTCTTCGTCAGGCTCTACGACTTCCAGTGGAATGTCTTGGCCTTCCCAACTAGTTTACGCCATTTCTTCCTATCTTGTGCAGTAGATTTCAAATAAAAAATCCCCATCTCTCTTAAATCTTCAATTACGTCATCTTCCCATCGAACTTTAGGTCTTCCTCTTGGTCTTGTTCCCTGTGGCTTCCAATTTAAAATATCATTCGGCAATCTTCCTTTTGGCATTCTTAGTGTATGTCCAAACCATTGCAATCTTTTGGATTTGATGAAACTAACTATATTTTCTTTATTATTCTTGAGGTATAATTCGTTATTCCTTCTTAACCTCCCAAGTTCCATTTTCCTTTACTGGACCTAGCACTCTTCTAAATATTTTCCTCTCAAACGTTAATAGTCTTAATTTACCTGCTTCTTTTACTACCCAGGTTTCAGCTCCATAACATATGATTGGTCTTATTATTGCTGTATATAATTTGAATTTAACATTTATTGATATTAATTTGCTTTTGAATATATCGAAATTAGCAAAATATGCTTTATTCCCTTGCGATAATTACATTAAATACTCACTTGATTATTGAATTACATAAAATTTAACTTCACACCAAAATATTAAAATAAAAGTATTTAAAAAATACATATTAGGGTACCTTTTATTGCAGAAAATCCATTTGAATTATACAGTGCACTTTTACAACAATTTTGAATTGCAGTTAACAATCAAAATAGGGGTAGAAGCTAGCATAAGCTCTAAGAAATTGAATAAAATTCCTAGAAGTGGGCAAGTTCATTATGCACATACCTTGAAAAATAGGGGTAGTAGTTAGCAAAACATCTACTTCATCCCAAGAAATTGTATTGACAAGGAAAAATACTGAATTATAATAAACATATCAAATCAAACACAAATAATGTCACAGCCTTCCGGAAAAGTATAAAAAAATTCTCAAAATGATCTAAAAATTGCCAAAAAATGACCTATCCCTAAAAAGTTAAGAAAATGCAAAAAAATGTCCTAACGAATTGCTTTTATTTAATCCGTTTTTTAATGCCATACATTTTTATATATGCAAGCAATGTTTCAACTCTCATAAGAAAAAGATGCAAAATCATTAATTGCCTTGCTCTACTCATAAACATAGATAAAACAATGTTAGCTCTTTTAGGCCGACAACTAGAAATAAAACGGCGAAAATATATCTGAATTACGACCTTCCTTTCCCTCATAGTTCTTTCAATCACCAATCCTCATAAATACTATAGGAATTAGAACGGGATGTTTAGTTCAGAAGATGGTCTACAGAAAGCACTCTTTCAATTAAATAACATTATACAGAATTATAATTTCAAAATATCAATAAGTGAAACAAAAATCTTAGCTTTTAACCCGTAAATTCGTAATGTATCTTTTTGCATACATCAGTTGGTTCAATTAATTTAATATTTTAAATAAATCAGAAGAAAACGAACAAATATAAGCCACTTAGATGTGTGTATAATTATACAATATATATATAATAATGACAATTATTCAAGATTCCGTTTTCACTGCGGTCCGCCACAATTAAATAACTAACAGAAGAAATTTGTGTTTTGCCAATTTAAGGGTTAAAGGATCAGGTACTGTAAGAGCTGAAAGAATTGTGCAAGGGAAACCCATTGAACAAGTGAACCATTTTAAATACCTGGGTTATGAAATCTCCTAATTTAAAAATGAAGATCTTTTTAACAAACTTAATAAATTTAATTATACACATGGCACAATTAAGAGAATATTGAAAAAATACAAGAAAAGAAACAAAACTAAAATTTTATAAAGCAGTGGCTGTCACATTACTATTGTATGAAAGTGAGTTTTGGGTTTTAACTAAAAGAGAAGAGAAGATCATAGAAGTAGCTGAAATGAGATTTCTGAGAAGTGTGGCTGGCTGCAAACTTCTTGGACAAAAGAAGAAATGAAGATTAGGCCTATTAGAAATAAGCTAAATATTTTTAAACTTTTAAATGAAATGAAGTAATATAGAAAAAAACTGGAGAGAATATGTGCAAAGAATACCAAAATCATCATCATCATTCAGGGATTAAGCCTGTTGGCTCGTTCCGGTTTCATGAAAGCTAGAGTTGTTAAAATTGTTCAGACCATCTTCTGTGAGGGCGTCCAACATTTCTCCTTCCGTGCGGTTTATAATTTAGCAATAATTTTGGAAATCTTCCTCCTGACATTCTATCAATATGTTCTTTCCAGTCGTTCCTATATTTAATTATTCAGTCTGTAAGTTTGAAAATATTTAGTTCCTTTCTTATAACTTCATTTCTTTTCTTATCCAGCAGAGTATATCCTGCTATATTTCTTAAAAATCTCATCTCAGCTGCTTCCAATTTTTGTTCTTGTATTTTAGTGATCGCCCAACATTCTGATCCATACATCAATA
Source organism: Diploptera punctata (assembly GCA_030220185.1). NCBI lineage: Eukaryota > Metazoa > Arthropoda > Insecta > Blattodea > Blaberidae > Diploptera > Diploptera punctata. Next base: position 1,938,724 of record JASPKZ010007286.1, on the reverse strand, counting down.
CAGGAACAGCCATTACTTTATAAAATTTAATTTTTGTTTCCCTTCTTGTGTTTTTAACGAATACCAAAAATTATACTTAATTACTTACTTACTTACTCACTGGCACTATCGAACCCGTAGGTTCATGGCCGCACGGACATAAGCTCTCCATACATCCCTATCCTGAGCTAATGCTTTCCAATCATTCCCTGTATAATCTACTTCCCTCAAATCATAGTTAATGTTGTTCTCCCACCTCATTCTTGGTCTACCAACTGGGCGTTTTCCTTCTGGCTTTCCTACAAGAAGTTTCCATGCACGTCTTTCATTCCCCATACGCGCAACATGTCCTGCCCATCGCAGTCTACGGGACTTAACTGTTCTCATTATATCTGGCTTCCTATAAAGACCATGTAGTTCATTGTTATGTAGTCTTCTCCATTCACCTGTCTGTTCATCTCTCTTTGGTCCAAAAATTTTCCTAAGAAGACTTTATTCTCAAATACTCGTAATCTCCTTTCCTCCCTTAAAGTAAGAGTCCATGTTTCGCACCCATATAATATAACTGGTAGAATAATAGTTTTATATATTTTCAGCTTAACGTTTTTTGAAAGGAGTTGGGACATCAAAAGTCTCTGCAATACATAATAGCATGCATTTCCAGAATTGAGCCTATGTTTAATTTCTTTGCGCATCTCATTCCTATTTGTGATTATTGTTCCTAGGTATTTGAATTCAGCCAATTCCTCAAAATTTCCCTCATTTGTCATTAGCTGTCCATTTCCATTATATAATGTATTTCTACGTGTGACCATATATTTAGTTTTACTGATATTTACTTCCAGTCCTAATTTCTTAGTGTTAATCAATAGTGTGTGCGTGTTGGCCTTTAGTATCTCCTCGCTATCGGCCAGTAGTACCACATCATCAGCATAAACTAACAGCTTATTAATACCATTCAGTTGTAAGCCTTCCTTATTCTCTACAGATTTAATGGCATGCTCTAGTACAAAATTAAATAGTAGAGGAGATAGTGCATCTCCTTGCTTCAACCCATTCTGGATTTCAAAAGTGTCTGAAAAACTGTTTGCCTACACGCACCCTACTCTTTGAGCCATTTAGACACATTCGTATAAGTCTAACTAACTTTTTGGGAATTCCGAACTCCAGCAGGATACTATATAACTTCTCCCTCTTAATTGAATCATATGCTTTTTTTTGAAGTCTACATATAGTTGATGTACAGTACCATTATATTCCCATTTCTTTTCTAAAATCTGTCTTATACTAAAAATCTGATCTGTTGTAGACCTGTTTTCTTCTAAATGCACATTGATGATCTCCTAGAATGTCATCAATATAGGGAGCAAGTCTGCTTACTAATATATTTGTTAAAATTTTGTACGAAGTTGAAAGTAATGAGATGCCCCTATAGTTGTTGCAATCAGTTTTATCTCCTTTCTTATAAATTGGTACGATAATTGATTCCTTCCATTCATCTGGAAGAGCTTCTTTTTCCAAATCATACTAAGCAACCAGCGTATCTTGTCCATCAATTTTTCTCCCCTGATTTTATCAGTTCTGCTGGGATCTCATCTGAACCTGATGCTTTATACATCTTCAATTTTTCAATTGCCATTTCAACCTCTAATGCACTTGGCTCTGCGACTAGCATTTCTGCTGTCTGTAACTTATCCTCCTCAATTTCCTGTTCTGTATGTACATTAATAGCTGATTAAAATAACTTTTCCATCTATTTAATATACTCTTGGAATCTGCAATCATATCCCCATTTTCATTCCGAATTATGTTTGTTCTAGCCTGAAACCTTTCTTCTCTATACTAATTCCCTGATATAATTCTCTAATGTTCCTATTTTTTGCATTCATTTCAAGATCATTAATCTTCTCTCTCAAATATTCCCTCTTTTTACTCTTTAGTAACTTGGTGGTTTCCCGTCTAACACTACCCAATTGCTCTAAATTTACCTCATTTGGCTCGTGTAACCATTTAATTTTTGCTAGCTTTTTTTCTTTACAATGTCGGCACATTCCTCATCAAACCATTTCTTGTTTTGCCTCTTTTTTAAACAACCAATGCTTTCTGATGCTAACAATTTAATAGTATCTCTTATAGCCTCCAATTCTTTATTTATATCAGTTTCTTCTTCGTTTGCCACATTGTCATCTGAAGATTCCAGTACTTCAAATCTATTAGCAATTTTGATTTGGTATTCTTGCCGCATTTCATCATTTTTCAAGTTTTTTAATTCATATTTACAGAATCATCTTTAGCGTTTGTTCCTCTCATAAGCGATAGCCGTTGTCTGATTTTCACCTTGACCAGATGATGATCTGAATTGCAGTCTGTCCCTCTAACTGGTCTAATATCAATGATGCTACTGTGCCAGCGTTTATCCACTAATACATGATCTATCTGGTTCCGAGTTTCTCCATCTGGGGACGTCCAGGTGTATTTATGAATATCCTTATGCTGAAATGTTGTGCTCTTAACAATGAGATTCTTTGATGTGGCAAATGTGACTAATCTAACCCCGTTAATTACAAATCAAAATGAGGCAGGAATGTTGGTAGACCGAAAAAAAGAGATGGATCCAACTTTTGAATGAGAATCTATGAGACCGGAACAAGCCACATGGGTTTAATCCGTGATTGTTGATGATGATGCTGATGATAGGAAGGGATGTTTAGGTTTTGGAGTATCTACAATACTGTCAAAATTAGGAATTAAATATTCTCCGTTGGCCATCAGAAATAAAAATCGATCTATAATTATTCTGAGTGACCAGTCTCTTAGTCTTGTGATCAGAGCCTATAACTACAGTTCATGAGGTCCCGAGTTCGATTCCCAGTCAGAACATAGGAATTTTTCTTTAAACGGCATTATTTGTGGTTTCCAATGGTCTAGAATTTTAGTTAAGGACTTTCCTGGTACTTCTTTATCATTTATCACCCATCAGATCATCGGGGTAACGTAACTCCGCCTTTCAGGTGCCGCGCCCCAACCTAAGAAATAGATTACAAATCCGGTAATGTCGGGAGAAAGCCATAAATGTCATAAAAGACAACCTGCTGACATTGGACAAAAAAACTAAATGTATTATCCACAGCAATTCTTGTTACGGTGTTGCAAGCTGAGTCATCGGTTATTATAGTGTTTTATTTTAGCATGTTTCACAGACTGTAATCGACTCAGACGCAGACGGTAGCGTTTCACACTCGGGAATTCCATATCCCGACCAATGTAAATGAGATTTTTTTCGTTGTTTTCCTCAGTTGTCAAGGCAAACGCTGAATTTTAATTTCATTACCACAATCAGTTCCTTCATTAACCACTTCATAATTCTATAAATGTAAAATACTTACTTACTCGCTAGCACTATCGAATCCGTAGGTTCATGACCGCGCGGACATAAGCTCTCCATACATCCCTATCCTGAGCTAATGTTTTCCAATCATTCCCTGTATAATCTACTTTCCTCAAATCATAGTTAATGTTATTCTCCCACCTCATTTTTGGTCCACCAACTGGGCGTTTTCCCTCTGGCTTTCCTACAAGAAGCTTCCATGCAAGTCTTTCATTCCCCATACGTGCAACATGTCCTGCCCATCGCAGTCTACGAGACTTAACTGTTCTTATTATATCTGGCTTCCTACAAAGACCATGTAGTTCATTGTTAAGTAGTCTTCTCCATTCACCTATCTGTCCATCTCTCTTTGGTCCAAACATTTTCCTAAGTACTTTATTCTCAAATACTTGTAATCTCCTTTCCTCCCTTAAAGTAACTGTCCATGTTTTGCACCCATATAATATAACTGGTAGAATAATAGTTATATATATTTTCAGTTTAACGTTTTTTGCAAGGAGTTGGGACATCAAGAGTCTCTGCAATGCATAATATCACGCATTTCCAGAATTGAGGCTATGTCTAATTTCTTTGTGCATCTCATTCCTATTTGTGATTATTGTTCCTAGATATTTTAATTCAGCCACTTCCTCAAAATTTCCATAATTTGTCATTAGCTGTCCATTTCCATTATATAATGCATTTCTACGTGTGACTATATATTTAGTTTTATTGTCTATATATGTAATATCAATATGTATTCGTTTCATTTGCACAAGTCATAGTTTGCACAGACTATCATTAAATATTATGACGCGAAAGACTTGAACATATTCAAGCGTCACAAATAAAACTGAAGTTAAAAAACAGTAATCAGTCAACCTCATCACTGCAAAGTTATTCTGTCTTAGACATACTATATTTAGGTACAAATAAAAAATGTACTACGGTACCTGTCCATTGTTATTCTTTTTACACGCTTTATACACTTGTGTCCAAAAGTTAAGGATAATTAGTTCATTTGCCGACTTATTATAAAGCATTTGTCAGAATAATACAAAATTTGGTAAGGGTATGTCACAGATAATTAGAAACATGGCACGAAAGAAACAATGGCATGAATACGTCATTCACTTGTCATTTTCACAACAAACGAAAACTGCATTTCAGAATTCGAACATAAAAGTTGAACAACAATGGTTCAAATGATTAGTATGGGGTGTGATTACCCCTGACAGCTACACAAGACTCACATCGACGTGGCATGCTAGTGATGAGGTTGTTCAGGAGTTCGATGCTCAGCAAATTCCACTCCTCATGAAGAGCAATGTGAAGGTCTTGAAGTGTCCTCGGAGGAGGCTGACGAGATGCGATTTGTCTCCCTAAGGCATCCCATGCATGCTCTATAGGATTCATATCCGGAGACCTCGCTGGCCACTCCATACGCTGGATATCTTCCTCCTGAAGAAACTCATCCACCAGTTGTGACCTGTGAGGTCGGGCATTGTCATCCATGAATATGAATTCTGGACCCACAGCTCCCCTGAAAAGTCTTACATGAGGTTCCAGGATCTCTTCTCTATACCGCTGAGCATTAACAGTGCCACCTGCGAAGATGTGAAGCTCTGTGCGTGCATTCATCATTATACCTCCCCATACCAGGAGACCACCGCCACCAAATGGATGTCTTTCCATGATGTTCATGGGGTTGTAACGAGTTCCTTGCTCCCTCCAGATAGTCACGCGATGCGAATCACAGTTCAAGCTGAATCTGGACTCGTCTGTAAATAGCACGCTGCTCCACTGATTTAGAGTCCAGTCGCGATGTTCCTGACTCCACCGTAAACGTGCTCTCTTGTTATCAAGGGTGAGTGGGACGCACACTACAGGCCGTCTAGCATACAGACCAGCAGCTCTGAGTCTTCTATAGACAGTTTGTCTGGATACTCTGATACCTGAGGCGGCCGCAAGTTCTGAACTCAGTTGTCTGGCAGACATTGTTCGGTTTCTTCTTGCAGTTAACGCAAGATATCGATCCTGCTGAGGATTTGTAACTCTTGGACGACCTCCCACTGGTCTTCGCCTAACGTCTCCGGTCTCTTGGAACCGTCGCCATAACCTAGATATAACATTTTGTGGCACATTAAGTGCTATGGAGACCTCAGTTTGTGTCTGTCCTGTTTCTAGCCGCCCAATAATTCTACCCCGAAGCAGAGGGTCCAGATGTTGTCTTTGTGCCATTTTACTGCAATCTGTTCTTACACTACATCTGATTATATCATAACTCTCTTTAAAAATGAAGATTTATGGAACAGGGCTTAACTGCAACAATGCAATTTTCATTTATAATTGCTATTAATTTTTTCATTGTTGAAGAGAGATTATAATTTAGTATGTAAACTAAACTAAATGTACTGAGAAACGTTTTGATAAATAATTTTTACTCCTTGCTCCTCTTTAAGCATTTTGATTTTCCGTTTTACAAATTATCCTAAACTTTTGGACACCAGTGTATTAGCTTGACCTGTATCTGTCTATGTAACGGAATCTTTCAACACGATTTTCACCCACTTAAAAACATTGGATCGACTTGAAACTTTGTATACTTGTAAAGGAACAATGACAATACAATAATTTCATAAAATTGTTCTAAGATCCTGGCCAGGATCTATCAGATCATCAAAAAAATAAAGACCGGTATAATAGGTTGCGGACTTATCGACTTTTTAGTCCATCGTTGTAAGAAATTAATATAATATCCTCTGGTAGCTCGTTGGAGAGCGGTGGACTGTAGTGGTATATAATTTCAGTAATCCATAGGTCGCTGGTTCAATCCAGGCCCGGAGGATTTTTTAGAAGAGTATTACTTTTAGCTCATACTACAATAGTATCGAATTTAAAGATATTTACATTTTTATCTTATTCTGTAAAATATTAATGACAATTTTGTAAACTTACCACATTGTAATTTATCCAAAAAAATATGAGAAGGATACGATTAACTGTAACTATTTATCTATATTAAAATATTCAAAAATATTATAATAATGTTAGATAATGATAATTTTAAAAATATATAATTATATTCGTGCCTCGACACTAAAAATATTGTAAGCAATTACATTTTCATGAGATTCCGGTTTATGACAATCAATTAAACTAAAAATGAAAAATAAATAATAGTTTTAAAAAACTAAAACAACGCGTTTTAATAGAAAACCAAACTAAAAAATAAAAAATAAATAATAGTCTAAAATAACTAAAACAACACCCTTTATTACAAAATCGAACTAAAAAATGAAAAATAATTTTAATTTCCAAGACGCTTGGGATAAAATTAAAGTGGTCAACAAAAAAATCATCTCCAACATACCTACAATAGAACTAGAGTTATCTACAAAAAAAATTACCATCAAAAGAGTGTGGTGCTCTATATCAATTAATATATTTGATAATAAACAGATATTGGTAAAAGTGAAGTCTCTAAGAAGAAAACGTAAAAACCATAAAAAGCACCCCAAGCTTTTGATGCTAATTTTTTTTGTAGATAACTCTAGTTTTATTCTAGATGTGTTGGAGATGCTTTTTTTGTTGACCACTTTAATTTTATCCCCGCAGCTGTTATTAAATACAAAGATGCCGACTACCGCCACTATAATAATTCCGCATGTTAATCATTGTCAAGCATAGTCGCGCGGCACCGCCTTTATATAAACCGACAACCATAATAGTGAGGCGATAATAGTATTGCTTATATTTCTTAACACAATTAGTTCTGATTAAATTATTGTATCCCCGACCGCCAAGAAGCAATCCATAGTCTCCTTCTTTTTAAAAATTGTCCTTATCGAAAAAACTAATTTGTGGTTTACATAAACCAGAAAATAAGATAATTAAATAAACCATTACTAAAATACTTTGCTGATAGACCCATATTAATATCTGAATTATATCTGTTATTGTCAGCGTTCTCTTAGCTGTTTTTTCTTAAGTTTAACATATGTGGTTATCTCAAAACATATGAATAATTACATCCGGCTAAATCTAGATGGCCTTGCTACCTATTGTTTAGGTACCGGTATTTCAATCTGATTTGAATTTACAGTAATTTCAAGAAGATAAAATTAAATTACAAGTGAAAAAATTGAAAAAATATGTTTACGAATAATTACATCCGACATAACCTAGATGACCTTGCTACCTATTGTTTACGTACCGGTATTTTAATCTGATTTGAATTTACAGTAATTTCTAACTAACTAACTGACACTATCGAACCCGTAGGTTCATGGCCGCGAGGACATAAGCTCTTCATACATCCCTATCCCGAGCTAATGTTTTTTCCAACCATTCCCTGTATAATATACTTCCCTCAAATCATGGTTAAAGTTATTCTCCCACCTCATTCTTGGTCTACAAGAAGCTTCCATGCACTTTTTTCATTCCCCATTCATGCCACATGTCCTGCCCATCGCAGTCTACGTCACTTGACTGTTCTTATTATACCTGGCCTGCTATAAAGACCATGTAGTAATTTCTAGAAGACGAAATAAAATTGGAATTTTTAGTCAGCTATTTTCCTATGAGGTTTTTTTTTTTTTTGAGAAGGTGTAAATTTTTTGTTACGACGGGGGGCTTATTGGGAAGTCCGGAATGACATCGTATATTCAAGAAGTTTCTATATCCTTTATACAGTAGGCCTATATCCGAAAGTTCGTACAACTACCCATAGATATATGTGAACTACGCCTAAAGGGCCTGTTGTGCATCATAGAATAAACTCGAGTAGAAGTTAATGATGCTGGTACCAACTCGAAACAACAGAATAACAAGAGAAAAAGCTGATCGTCTCGCCCGAGATGCTGTTGCAGATTTAAACACCAACCCTCTTACTGATAATCCATATATAACTTTTATACAAGGTTTATACACGTCTCACTTGAAAATTCTTACTAATAAACACTGTATTAGCTGTTCAGTGTATAAGAGGTGTACAACTTTACATGGGAATCGTTATGCATGCCTTCAGCCTTGTTTAAGGATTGTATAACTAGACAAAATGTCGGACTTCAAGATCAACTGATTGTTTTTTTATGATATTGATGAAAGTTCCCTTAAATTTAACGCAAAATGCAACACTTTAACGACTGTTTGAGGGATGCACAGGACATAAATAATATTAATAAAGCTCTGGGTAGGAAAATAAAGGCATCATAAAATGCCTTTTGTTACACTCATTCTCGATTATGTCTAATAATATTTTTTAAATTGAACATTGACTCACAAAATAATACGTTCTACAATTATTGCTGTAGACAAGATTTAACCTGAATGTAGTATAAATGCTTCATAATATTATTTTAACAAAACTTTCTTGCATTATTAATACATAATAGCCTACTATGTAGTCCACCGCTGTGGTCTCGAGGTAGCGTGCTGCCTTGTCACGCAGCGGACCCGGGTTCGATCCCCGGTCGGGGCAGTTTTTCTGGGTGAGGTTTTTATCGGGGTTTTTCCTCACCTGTAAGACAAATGTCAGGAACACTTTAAGGCCCAAACGGTCCCCGAAATCATATGGCTATCATCATTATCATCCTTACCATTATCATCATCATTCTTCACCGGTGTGGAAAGCAACGGGAAGCTACCACACCTACAATTCCCTAGTAAAGCTGCAGGCATAGCATGAAAATGCTATGATTGCAGTGAAGGACCTGCCTTCGGGCAGAATTACTATGGATGGAATACTATGTATGATACAATTCTATGTATGACACGGGACCGACAACGTTTATCTCACCGTCTGAAAGAAACCGGGGCGCATCGTAAAAATTTACGCAACGAACAAAAAAAAAAAACATACGGTATTGTAACTATTAACGGCCGCGGTGGACTAGTGGTTATGCTCCTGGCCTCTGGTACCGAGGGTCGCGGGTCCAAACCCGGCCGGGGTCGATGGATTTTCTCAGGATGGAAAAATCCAAGGAGCAAGTCCTCCGGGAGGGACTTCAAGCCGTAGGTTCCGAGCCTGAAGATTTTCAGACTCGTAAATAATCCTTAAGCCTGAATGAAAAGGCCTCTAAGCAAAATTTACCGAATTTTCCCGTCCTAGTACTACCTTGATTTCCTAGATGTCAGTACGAGGCGGAACGCTGACCACGGACCACTCTAAATGACATATATACGAAAACAAGTGTAAATAAATTAGTATGGTTCAAATTCTCCCCTGTAGGGAGAGAGCGCCTAAATATCTGTTAAGGGCAACATGGGCTTACAAGATTACAAGAAGATTGTAACTGTTTAATGGAATAATAATTTCTTGTTACGGTTCACGAATGCGCAAATAAAATTAATATAAGAACAAATGATGAGAATAGCGATGTATTGAAACACGAGTCAATCAAACATAAAAATTGGATGGTGTTATGTAACAACCGGCAAAGCGACATTTTAAAAAGTTGAGATTTTGATGTCATCTGTTGCACTGACTCATGAAGTACGTGTACACATAATTTTACTGCCAAATATTTAAATATAGCCTCATTATTTAAGAAAATGTAAACGTCATCAATCCTATCAACAAACGGCTATGAAACCTGTCATAAATGCTAATCTAAATGTTGCATCATGCAGCTAAGCGCCAAATGTTCCAGCATTTAGATTGTTGATACATAACAGTCCATCCATCCATAGTAATTCTGCCCGAAGGCAGATCCTTCACTGCAATCATAGTATTTTCATGCTATGCTTGCAGCTTTACTAGGGAATTGTAGGTGTGGTAGCTTCCCGTTGCTTTCCACACCGGTGAAGGATGATGATGATGATGATGGTCATATGATTTCGAGGACCGTTTGGGCCTGTTTTACTGACATTTGTCTTACAGGTGAGTAAAAACCCCGATAAAAACCTCACCCAGAAAAACTGCCCCGACCGGGGATCGAACCCGGGCCCGCTACGTGACAAGGCAGAAAAGATCTCTTCGAAAATTAATAAATAAGAGCTTGGAGAATCAGGCAAGCGGGACCCCCTCAAGGGGGATGGAACTTAGTTTGGCCTCCCACCATTAAGGTGCAAGAGAGCCTTAACGGGGAAAACCTCGCGAATGTGTCCACCCTGCTAATGCAGGCCCGCCGCACCTTGCTGATATTGCATTGGTAGCTCAGGTAAGCACGCTACCTCGAGACCACAGCGATGTACACATAACAGTCAAACAAGGAATGCCACATCCACTATTGTTAGTTTGGCGCTACAATAAATAGTGAAGATTGACTTAAACTTCTATCTATCTATCTTCGGGTTTTTACAGCTGCTGCCGTCTTCCCGTGCCAAACCTCCAAAGCCTACGGTCTTGGGCATCTTCGATGCTTAGCCCTCTAGCTTGCATTACTGTCTTCATGTTTTCCTTCCATGTTAACCTTGGTCTTCCTCTTTTCTTCTTTCTGTTAGGATGCCATTCATATAGTTGCTTCGGCCATCGCTCATCTTCCATTCTTAAAACATGTCCTAACCACTTTAATTCCTTTTCCTCAATTCTTTCAATTATGCTTTCTTCTGCTTCCATTTTGTTTCTAATTTCCTTATTTGTGACACGTTCTAATTTAGACTTTCTGGCACTTCTTCGTAAATAATCCATTTCTAGAGCTATTAGTCTATTCTTGTAGACTTAAACTTTAAATGTATTTTTCTCGAAACTTGCATAATGGTACATAGCCGGTTGATGCATAACGCTGTCCAATTAAAATGTAAAGCAGTGTCTAATATTGTTAAAAATTAATAGGAAAAAACTCATATACTCATTAAACTGTAGCGTCTATAAATAAAGAAAATGTATAACAACTGAACATGAAATTTTTATACACATTTTGAATCTTTCTGAATCCTTCCAAATGATCTACCACATTTCTTAAGAAAAGAAAAAAAGTGTTCTAACATGTACTTTTATAGAAAATTCCTATTATGTGAATGAATTAAAATTATTTTCTACTTAAAACTCTTCTTCTTCTTCTTCACTTCCTGGTTTAGGCAAGAGTTGCCTGTTCCGTCTTCACTAATAGATCTAAGACCATCTCTTCCGAGGACGTCCGTCATCACTTCTTCCTCTTGGAAAATAATGGAAGATTTTATTTGGTAATCTACTTTCTTCTATTCTTTCTACATGTTCTTTCCACTGTATCTTGTTGTTAAATATATTTTCTTTTATGGAGTAGATCTGCAGTTCTTCACGGATATCCTCGTTTCTTATCTGGTCCATTCTAGTGCAGCCTTTTACTCTTCTTACAAATTTCATCTCGGCTGGAATCCTAATATGCTGGCCAATTATTGTTGGACCATCAAGAGGGATGCTACACAGGCGAAATGTAGCAGAAAATCGTCACTCTTACTTTCTGGGTGAGTCCGAATGTTCGAATATTGTGTAGTTACGAATGTAGAAATATTAAAGTGTTTGAAATTATAAATTCCTGTCTCTCGGAAACCTTGAGTGATTGAGAAAAACTGATATCATATTTGAATTCAGGAGAAAAGTTACTATCAGAATCACATATTTTTCTTTCTCAGACAAAAAAAAAAAAGTTTCTTTTTTGTTGCTGAGTGTTATGGAAGATGTCGGTTTTACGTACATTTTCAAACCTTACCAGGCCAAATGTAGTGCATTGTTTAAAGCTAATACTGGTATCATAACTTATTCAAGACCAGTCGAATCCTTAAAGGACAATTTTATATAAGAATTATATTACCTTAGGTTAGATTAAAAAGACGGAAATGAAATGTTTATATTTACAAGGTGAGAATGAGGAAGTCACGATGTCAAATCATCCAACTCTTTTCTCCTTCCTTCCACAAATTGTTGTGGCCTTCAAACGCCAACTCGTGATGCCATGACAATCAAGGAGATTAAAATTTACATTTGCTTTTAAAATTTTAATTTTCTCGGATACTTTATTATCAACTCTAGAAAATGCTATCTTCATACTCTTCAGTTCGGAAATTTCATTATTAATTCTGGAAAATGTATTTAAACTTCCTTGGACATTCCTATATTAACTGTGGTATTATGTAAAACTTTACCTTTATTATTTTCCTCGAATACTTCAGTATGTACCCTTATATCAAGTTTCTTTGGATACTTTCTAAAGTGTGCAAAATACCAAATACCATTCGCCATATCTTATATAAATCTGGACATCACATAGTTTCATAGCAATGACAATATTTTGGGGTGTACACGATTACAGAGATTTTGAGGAAGTGGCTGAATTCAAATACCTAGGAACAATAATCACAAATAGGAATGAGATGCAAAAAGAAATTTAAAATAGGGTCAATTCTGAAAATGCGTGCTATTATGCATTGCAGACTCTTGATGTCTCAACTCCTTTCAGAAAACGTTAAACTGAAAATATATAAAACTATTATTCTACCAGTTACATTATACGGATGCGAAACATGGACTCTTACTTCAAGGGAGGATAGGAGATTACGAGTATTTCAGAATAAAGTTGTTAGGAAAATTTTTGGACCAAAGGCGAATGGAGAAGACTACATAACAGTGAACTACATGGTCTTTATAGGAAGCCAGATATCATAGAGCAGTTAAGTCTGGTAGACTGCGATGGGCAGAGGTGCATGGAAGCTTCTTGTAGGAAAACCAGAGGGAAAACGCCCAGTTGGTAGACCCGAATGAGGTGGGAGAATAACATTAACTATGATTTGAGGGAAATAAGATTATACAGGGAATGATTGGAAAACATTAGCTCAGGATAGGGATGTATGGATAGCTTATGTCCGCGCGGTCATGAACCTACGGGTTCGATAATGCCAAGGAGCAAGTCCTCCGGGAGGGACTTTCAGCCGTGGATCCCGAGTCTGAAGATTTTCAGGCTCGTAAAAGATCCTTAAGCCCGAATAAAAAAGCTTCTAAGCAAAATTTATCGAATTTTCCCGTCCTAGTACTACCTTGGTTTACTAGATGTCACTTTGAGGCGGAACGCTGACCACGGGTCTAATGACATCTATACGAAAAACAAATGTAACTAAATTAGTATGGTTAAATTTCTTCCCTGTGGGGGGGGAGGAGAGCTTTTGGGAAACAAGGGCTTACAAGATTACAAGAAGATATTAATTAAAAATCCAGTTGAAACTAAATTATTATTTAATTTTAACTGCCTTTTTACGTCTTTTTTTTTTACTTACTTAATACTTAATACAGGCTTTCCACTTTACAGCAGTTCGCCCTTGATTCCTGCTTTCCAGAAATTTCGTCTTCCTATTGTCCCTCTTCCATACCCCTTTTCATCATGGCATCATATATTCCCTCATACCATGTTCTTCTGTTTCTTCCCCTCTTCCTTCTGCCTGGTACCACCAATCTAACACCTGTTTAGGCCACGGGTCTTCCGACAACCGTTGTACATGTCCATACCACTGTAGAGCTCTCTTTGTTATCCTTTAGATAACAGTTTCTTGTGCATCCATTTCCTGTCTGATATATGTATTTCAAATATGCTGTAGCCTGGATATTCTCATACTTATCCATAATCCATCCATTTCTTTGGCCAAGATTCTTTTCTGCATCCTTTCATTTATTGTCCAGCTTTCTGATCCATATGTATGTATACTTTCTATTATTGTCTGTATAATCTCCTTTTTATTTTTCTGGTCAAATTTCTATTCCATAAAAGACCATTCAGGGATCTAATCGCCTTCCTTGCACAATTTACTCTGTTAATATCTTTTTCACAAAGTACCAGATTTATCTATTTTATAGATCCAATATATTTTTTTAGGTCTTTTTAAAGGTCTTAATAGGCACTTTAGAGGTCCTCAACTTCCGAGCCCTAGTTATAACATTATACAGAATGATTGAAGACCTCTGCGACATAATGTGATGCGTGTTACGTATCACAGGGTGGGCTATTGTTTGCATCAATCAACCTGTTCTTCTGAGTCAATACTAATAAAATTCATTATTAAAACCATTGAGATGGAGAGTCATAAAATAAAATAAGTTAAAATATACCTTCTTAGGTAAAATCCCTCGACCTCAACTTATAAAATATATAATCTTTATGCCTGTAGGCCTTTCAGAACATCCGTCCCATCTTCAGCAGTTCATTCTTCGCTACAGCATCCAGTATGATGTTTGATGCTGCTGGTCCTAATGTGGCACGACAAAGATATAACATACTTTCTAGTATGGACTTATAAATTAGTTGTTTTGTTCTGTTAATGATAATAATAATTCAATAATAATCCACAACTGTTATAATAGGGCCTATGGCCCGCACTACATTTTTTTTTTTTTGCCCGCGATATGAATAAGTTTGGGCGGCATAGCTCCTAAATGAATCAACAGTTAACATGGGTTTTATGACAAAAATTATCCTATGAAACCCGATGTTCCTCAAATTTTGTCACAGATGTTCTGAATCATCTTGTAAATTATAATTCTATGACGTCTACATAACGCTACGGGTGCCACATTCTCTACAACATATGACAACTGTGCATTATAGTTCATGTTTAATTGTGAGAAAAATTGTTATTGATTGTCTTGTTTAGTTGCTCTTCAGAGCTAAATGGCTGTGGAAGAGCAACCAAACAAAATCAAAACAATGGCGTGAAAGCCTACCATTTTACAAAAATAGTTATAATTCATTTCCTAGATATTTTTTGGGCAAAAGTGTGTCAATTACCCTACTCAAGTGATTGCAACAGACTATCCTTGAATATAATGACGCTCTTTTTATGAAACTGTATTTTAATTACATTCATAGTAAATGGGGTTGAAATTATTATAATTTATAATAACAGTTAAGTGGAACAAAATGCTTGAACAATGGTGGAAGATTTGCACTTCTTGGAAAGTAAAAATATCACGCCTATTGGAAGTTAGTGTTCTAAGAACACGTCATCATCGCGTAGGCAGCGACAATGCATTATAGCGTCATGGCCATTAGCATTGATTACAAAATCAAATAGTTGGCGCACGTAGTCAGCAGTCATATGACAAAAATACTAATGTTCCACTAATGGTTTTCTATCTATATTTCAATCATAACATTGATATAACTGTTTTGAAAAATATATCGTCGGAACGTTAGGAATGAAGAATTATAATATTAAAATAATTCATAGTAACTTCAAAACAAATTATATAATTAATAAATAATATTCAATTCTAAGCAGCTCTGTTATTAGAGAAGAATGTGAAATTGAACCTATAAACGTCTGGATAAATTATAGAAGACTAAATTGGAACGATCACATAGATAGAATGGAGAACAGTAGATTAGTGAAGAAAGTATGTGACTGGACACCTCAACAGAAAAGGCCTTTAGGAAGACCACAACTACGATGGAAGGACGTCACCATACCCCGGACCTGTAGTGAATGAACACGCAACAAGCTGCCAGCTTTCATACGTAGAGGAAGAAGAAGAAGAACAATTCTAAGCCATATAGAAATTGCACTAATATTTCAAGAATGTTATATATATATATATATATATATATATATATATATATATATATATCCATCCATAGTAATTATGCCCGAGGGCAGGTCCTTCACTGCAATCATAACATTTTCATGCTATGCTTTGCAGCTTTACTAGGGAATTATAGGTGTGGTAGCTTCCCGTTGCTTTCCACACCGGTGAAGGATGATGACGATGAAAATAAGGATGATTTCCGGGGACCGTTGGGCCCTAAGCTTCCTGACATTTGACTTACAGGTGAGGAAAAACCCCGAAAAAACCTCACCCAGGAGCCTGTCCCGACCGGGGATCGAACCCGGGCCCACTGCGTGACAAGGCATCACGCTACCTCGAGACCACGGCAGTGGACATTTATATATATATATATATATATATATATAGTGTTTAAATTGGATTCGCCTGATGGTGTAATGGATAACACGCTGAGGTACAGACTCAGAGTTCCGGGTTCGAATCCCGTCCAGGCATTTATTTTTCTTATCATACCATATATATATTTGGATGTAAAAGGCATATAAACCTATTTTATAAATTCATGATTTTGGACCTATAAATTGGAGAACTAATTCCCTTTAATTAATTTTTTCTTATTTATAGAAGCCTCAACATCCAAAATCAAATGGTGTACGGAGTCTTTGGTTTATCGAGTGATCTGTTTATTTATATTACTGTGTTTGCCATGGGTTTCTGCAGAAGTTCACTGAATTAATTTTAACGGTGCTTAAGATTAAACGGGTCATTTTAATTAAACTAGTGTTCGTCTAGTGGCCGAAATTCGACCATAAATACACCGTGTTCCAAAATGATTGATGGGATTTTAAATAGTTGGTATAGCTTTACAAACGAAATTGGATGCGTGATTACTTGCTATAATGAAAGAAAAACTGTGAAAGTTTCATATCCTGTATGCAGTAATTTGTTTTTTGTCATTATGTCGTCAGCGTTAAATTTGTGAAAATGGCGATTCCTGTACAGATCATTCTGTGTGTTGCAATTTGCGAGGTCTGGTTCCATTGTTGCAGTGCAGCGAGCTTTCCGACGGCAATTTAGAATTGGTCCTCCGACAGATAAAATTGTCCCTCGATGGTAGCCTATAAACAGTTATAAACAACTAGATGTATCTGCAAAAGGAAAAGTCCAGGACGTCCACGAACACCAAATGACGCGTCGGTCCGGATGACATGATTCATTCCCATACCCTCCATAGTCTCCCGATCTCACACCTTGTGATTTCTTCCTGTGGGGGTATGTGAAGGACCATGTGTACGTACCACCATTTCCGGTCGACCTTCCAGACTCGAGAAGAAGGATTGTTGCTGCTGTTGAATCCATTACTGCAAATATGCTGACCAATGTTTGGGAGGAATTCGACAATCGTCTAGATGTGTGCCTAGTGACGAAAGGTGCTCACATCGAACACTTATAAAATATGTTGACAACACATAATGTTGTGAAAACTCGGAAGAGTTTATCTTTAATCCCATATAAAGTTTGTTCTTATATATATATATATATATATATATATATTTTTTTTTTTCCACCGCTGTGGTCTCGAGGTAGCGTGCTGCCTTGTCACGCAGCGGGCCCGGGTTCGATCCCCGGTCGGGGCAGTTTTTCTGGGTGAGGTTTTTATCGGGGTTTTTCCTCACCTGTAAGACAAATGTCAGGAAAACTTTAAGGCCCAAAAGGTCCCCGAAATCATATGGCCATCATCATGATCATCATCCTTACCATTATCATCATCACCATCATCCTTCACCGGTGTGGAAAGCAACGGGAAGCTACCACACCTACACAATTCCCTAGTAAAGGTGCAAAACATAGCATGGAAATGCTATGATTGCAGTGAAGGACCTGCCTTCGGGCAGAATTACTATGGATGGATATATATAATGGAATGGAAATTAAATAACTTTAAAACCCCGTCCATCATTTTTTAACACTCTGTATGTATATATATATATATATATATATATATATATATATATATATATATATATATATATTGGAAATGGATTAACTAACACCTTAAGATTAGTATTATTTTGATTTGATATTCATTTGATTGATTACATTTCTTCTTTTCATTTCTACTTTTGCTCTCCAATACTTTGAGGTCTTAGAATCTTCATGTTTGATGTACAAATTCTTTGTAGATTGTAGATGTAAGAAGCGTGAAGGATGACAAATAGAAACTTCTAAATAAAGTCTTCGATTCTACGTCGAAGGTAGGAAGAAGAACAAACTGTTTTCATTTTTTTTATTGGTAACACTAAAGCTTGTCAATAGCTACTAAAAGAATCGGTTGACGAACGGAGGAGAAAAAGATCCCGAACTGTTTTGTCTTTACCTATTTATATCATCATCATCATCATCATCATCCAGGGATTAAGCCTGTTGGCTTGTTCCGGTTTCTTGAAAGTTAGAACTGTTAAAATTGTTCAGATCATCTTCTGTGTGGGCGTCCAACATTTCTCCTTCCGTGCAGTTTATATCATCATCATAGTACCTTCACATTTGTTGACCTGTTTCGGCCTCAAGAGAAACACCATCCAGAAGTCTTTTGAGTGGACATCCTGGTCTTCTTCTTCCTGCAGGTTGATATCTTAACATTTGTTTGGGTATTCTGTGATCTTCCATGCCATGAACATGTTGCATCCATCTTGACTTATAATCAGAAATTTTGTTTTCTAAAGATTCCATGTGTAATTCTTCTAAGATGTCTTCATTTTTTGTTGTGATCTAGTAGTGTGTATCCTGCAGTCCTCCGAAGATATCTAATTTCAGCAGATCTAAGTCTCTGTATATCCTTCTGTTTCAACGTCCATACTTCGCTACCATACAAAAGAGTTGGAAGAGCCAGTGTTTTATACACTTTCAGTCTTGAATGCTTTTGGACTAACTGTGGCTTGAAGATAGAATTTATTAACCCTAAAATTCTTAAAAATTTAGATATTTTTGCATTTACATCCTTTTCTTCTTCATACGAGATATTGCATCCTAGATATGTAAAATTATTCACCTGCTCCAAAATGTTATTGTCCAGTACAATTTTACTTCTGACAGGATCTACACCTTGTGGGTCGTCATATTTCAATTCCTTCTGGATTTTTTCGTGTTGAGACTTGAAAGTAGTTTTGAAGTTCCTTAGGACAGGTTACTGGCCCGACGCTAAGTAGTCCAGTGGTAGGGCTGCTACCTTTTAGTCTCTGGACAGACATTAGGATACTGCATTTACTCAGTACCTGATGGAACGGTTATACCGCCGTGACTCGGTCCTCAGGGCCTCGTTTGTGAAAACGGGTTGTACCACGAGAAGGTGAGGATGAGAATTGGGTAGGAGAGGTTATACACACGTCACTATCCCTTACAACCCTGCAGTTTATAATTTAGCAATAATTTTGGAATTCTTCCTTCTGGCATTCTATCAGTATGTTCTTACCAGTCGTTCCTATATTTAATTATTCGGTCTGTAAGTTTGAAAATATTTAGTTCCTTTCTTATATCTTCATTTAATTTCTTAAAGTCCGGTTGCTTTCATGACAACATTTAGCAATGTAGATTGTCCCCTGAAGGTGTTACTGGCACTTCGCAGGGTGAGACGATTGAAGGGGCAGCCTTATTAAGGTTCATCGCCATGACCTCCCATTATTATCAGCCCTAGTGGGAGGGTTGCCTCTTCCGCTCTTCTCAGACCGTTGAGGGCTTTCTCCTTGTTACCCCGGAGATGGGTCCTTATATTTCGCCCTAAGGACACGATTGCCTCTTCCGCCAATTACAACATTTGAAAGCTTGTTCCATCTTGTTCTTGCCGTTAAGGTCTTCACCCATATCCCTGGGCAGGGGCTCTCCCGAGAGACTGGGTCCCTGACAGGACTCAGTCACTAATATATTAGTATTCACCCCCGCGCCTGCCAGGTATTACTCAGTTGTAAGCAGTTACGGCCTAAGCCCCCTGTTTACACCGAGCCGGGTTAATAGCTTCGTATGAGTCCAAAGCTAAAGGCCTATTTATATGTAGATTCCAATCCAACATTTTCCTCGACGATTATGAAGGGAACCAAGAAAAAAGTCTAGTCAGGTTGGTTGGCACCTCTGACCCCCTGAATACGAGTATATTACTAAATACTACGGTCTAAGTTATATAGTTTTAAAGATTCAACGTCAGTAGTTAGATTATTTGTTTTAATGATACAAATGACAAACGACAATAAAAGCATAAACAAGTGAATACTTTTGATGCGAAGGTTTAATATTTCCTAAGTGTTTGCCTTAACAAGCAACACGTCTGCCTTTCTGTTCCAATAGAAAATATTCACAGACTAGACTAATATGACACTGAGCAACAAAAATAAATAAACTTTTTTTTTGTCTCAGAAAGAAAAATATGCGATTCTGATAGTATTTTTCTCCTGAATTCAAATATGATATCGGTTTTTCTCCGTCACGCAAGGTTTCTGAGATAACAGGCATTTATAATTTCAAACACTTTAATATTTTCTACATTCGTAACTACACAATATTCGAACATTCGGACTCACCTAGAAAGTAAGAAATGACGATTTTCTGCTATATTTCGCCTGTGGAGCATCCCTCTTGATGGTCCAACAATAATCGGCCAGCATATTAGGATTCCATTTGCCTTGATATCTCTTTTCCATAGCTGAAATCTCCTGATGAAAGTGTTCCCCGTGCTCATCGCTCACTGCGCCAAGATTTTCCGGGAAGAAATCTAGGTTTATTAAAAAAATAATTATTTAAATCCATTAATTGAAATTTAAATAAAAAAATTGTGGGTGATGAAGAAATTCTGAATACGTATTTGAAAACACGATAAAAAAGCTGCATTAAGTACAACTATTGGTACTCATGAGACAAAAATCATGTTGACCAGTGTGATTAGTATTCTTTTATCCTCTAGGATGTGGAGTTATTAAATTTTAAAAATAACCTCATAAAATTAAAGGAAAAAAACTGTTTAATAACTAAAAAATAAAAATCACTCTGGGAAATTACATTATGCGGCACAAATCCTGTGATTTATCCACACGAGCAGCGCAATACTGCTATTAACTGCTATTCAGACTTGATGGGAAGTTATTATGATTTTATAGACTGGAGATACCAGTTACATTTACCACTTTATATATCTGTAAATAAATTAATTTTACACAGTTTTAACATCAAAGCAACAAGTAAAACGCTAATAACAATGTAGCAGTGTATTAATATCTTCGAGAGAGCACAATCTCATTGCATTTTCTCTGCAATTAATGTATCTATTAGCAAGAGCATAGTGAATCTACAAAAACCCTTCATTTGACCCTATTCTATGCCAGCTTCTTCAACTATTTCCACGTTTTTCTTTACTTTTGAAATTTTATCATAATTAATCTATTGAATTGGCGTTTACTTGATGAAAATCCATAATTTATTTAATTAAATGAACATAAAACTTAAAAGTTTTATGTGATTTTCATATTTATTAAAATATAAATTAGTAACAGCTGTTTCGTGTAGGCAAACAGTTTTCGGACACTTTTGAAATCCAGAATGGGTTGAAGCAAGGAGATGCACTATCTCCTCTACTATTTAATTTTGTACTAGAGCATGCCATTAAATCTTTAGAGAATGAGGAAGGCTTACAACTCAATGGTATTAATAAGCTGTTAGTTTATGCTGATGATGTAGTACTATTGGCCGATAGCGAGGAGATACTAAAGAACAACACGCACACACTATTGAGTAACACTAAGAAATTAGGACTGGAAGTAAATATCAATAAAACTAAATATATGGTCACGTAGAAATACATTATATAATGGAAATGGACAGCTAATGACAAATGAGGGAAATTTTGAGGAAGTGGCTGAATTCAAATACCTAGGAACAATAATCACAAATAGGAATGAGATGCGCAAAGAAATTAAACATAGGCTCAATTCTGGAAATGCGTGCTATTATGCATTACAGAGACTCTTGATGTCCCATCTCCGTTCAAAAAACGTTAAACTGAAAATATATAAAACTATTATTCTATCAGTTATATAATAATAGTAATAATAATAATAATAATAATAATAATAATAATAATAATAACAATAATAATAGCTTTATTTTACCTGGGTGCGAAACATGGACTCTTACTTTAAGGGAGGAAAGGAGATTACGAGTATTTGAGAATAAAGTTCTTAGGAAAATTTTTGGACCAAAAGAGATGAACAGACAGGTGGAGAAGCATTAGCTCAGGATAGGGATGTATGGAGCTTATGTCCGCGCGGCCATGAACCTACGGGTTCGATAGTGCCAGTGAGTAAGTAAGTAACAGCTGTTTCGGTACTTTGTACCTTCTTCAGACATGATTACAAATGAATGAATTTTGTTATTATAGTACATAACAACTTTAACTATGCAACAATTTTTTTTATTTACAATCTCTATTATGAATTTAAAAGGGGCGATTCATTCAAGTCTAGTTGGGAATTTAACAGCTTATTACCACTTTCAAATTATTTATCTGTACAACTTGTAAAAGATCCAACTTCTTTCCTTTGTCACAAACATGTAAAATTTTAAAATTTGAATCAAAACAATGATCGTATTGGAATAATAATAATAATAATAATAATAGCTTTATTTTACCTGGCAGAGTTAAGGCCTTAAGGCTTTGTCTACCACTCAACCAGGTTTAAAAAAAATAGAAAAAAAAAGTTACCTACACTACAGCCGCTGGATCTCCGGCTCTGAAGTTTAGGTTATACGAGGGGTAGAGGGATAAACTCTTATGAATGCACGTCTGCCACAACCAATCACTGCTCTTGACGCAGCTATAGCGCGCTAGTAAGGTTTGAAATTGCTGAGATGTTGTCAGCTGTATGTCTGCTAACCGCATACATAAAGCGGACCCTCCCACTGAATATCCATATCGGCAACACTGTTGTGAAAACGTCAGAGCCGGAGAATCAGTGGCTGGGGTACAGTTACAATTGTTATGTACTATAATAACAATGAGATGCACAAAGAAATTAAACATAGGCTCAATTCTGGAAATGCGTGCTATTATGCATTACAGAGACTTTTGATGTCCCAACTCCTTTCAAAAAACGTTAAGCTGAAAATATATAAAACTATTATTCTACCAGTTATATTATATGGGTGCGAAACATGGACTCTTACTTTAAGGGAGGAAAGGAGATTGCGAGTATTTGAGAATAAAGTTCTTAGGAAAATTTTTGGACCAAAGAGAGATGAACAGACAGGTGAATGGAGAAGACTACATAACAATGAACTACATGGTCTTTATAGGAAGCCAGATATAATAAGAACAGTTAAGTCTCGTAGACTGCGATGGGCAGGACATGTTGCACGTATGGGGAATGAAAGACGTGCATGGAAACTTCTTGTAGGAAAGCCAGAAGGAAAACGCCCAGTTGGTAGACCAAGAATGAGGTGGGAGAACAACATTAACTATGATCTGAGGGAAGTTTAGATTATACAGGGAATGATTGGAAAGCATTAGCTCAGGATAGGGATGTGTGGAGAGCTTATGTTCGCGCGGCCATGAACCTACGGGTTCGATAGTGCCAGTGAGTAAGTAAGTAAGTAGGTAAGTAAGTAATAACAAAATTCATTCATTTGTAATCATGTCCGAAGAAGGTACAAAGTACCGAAACAGCTGTTACTAATTTATATTTTAATAAATATAAAAATCACAAAACACTTTAAGTTTTATTTTTATTATATTTAATTCATCATAATTGTTTATCTCCAGTCCTGCGTAGTAGTTAAGGTTGAAGGCACTATGGCTGGTTCGAGTTCCCATGGAGGAAGACATTTTATCATAAAATTTAGGTTAATGTGGGACCGGTGCTCGTGGTTAGTTTAGGTAGCTACAATAAGAGTAACGGCTCCTGGTTGAGAAAACCAGCAGTCAAGGCCCTTCTAGGGTTGTCGCACCATGGAGTTGCAGTTTTTCTCCAACTTTATTTCGATTTTCTTGTTCTTCTGTTGAAAATCGACTCTTATGCATTAATTTAAATGTTTTCACTCACTGTCTTTTCAAAATACTTTTCAGATGAGATTCAATTTTAATTTTTTTTAGCGTGTTTATCACATAAATCATTATTTGAATGTATTTAGGACAATTTTAATCTAACTGGAACCAGCCTTGTTACACACCTGCAGCCATTTAATTTTAAGATGTGCAAAATGTGAAATCCATTCATTATACTGTGTGCTTATACGGTGCGATCAGTATAGCACTGGACAGCAGACGCGGGGATTTCACTATACACTGCTGACGCACTCGCGGCGGGGAACGGACAACGTAGGATCGCGGTGATACAACCACACACATGTTCGTAACTATTTTACAAATTGTCAAACTTACCAACTTTATTGAAGCAGGTGCTGGAAATGTTTACCTTCGTTATCCATACATTTTTGATACCTCTTTATAAAATTTGTTGTACAGATTATGGACTGTTGAACGTGACGGAGTTTTTACACCCGGGAATCGTGTTTCAAAACGTCTTCGTACTTGGCTGGCAGACTGAGTTAAAAATATTGATCATAAATAAATACACGTTGTTCAGAAGAAAAATTATTAGCCATTATACAGTTTACACTTATACACGCCTGTTTTATAAGATCTTCTTCTTCTTCGTCAGGCTCTACGACTTCCAGTGGAATGTTTTGGCCTTCTCAACCAGTTTACGCCACTTCTTCCTATCTTGTGCAGTAGATTTCAAATCAAAAATCCCCATCTCTCTCAAATCTTCAATTACGCCATCTTCCCATCGATCCTTGGGTCTTCCCCTTGGTCTTGTTCCCTGTGGCTTCCAATTCAAAATATAATTCGGCAATCTTCCCTTTGGCATTCTTAGTGTATGTCCAAACCATTGCAATCTTTTGGATTTGATGAAACTAACTATATTTTCTTTATTATTCTTGAGATATAATTCGTCATTCCTTCTCAACCTCCAATTTCCATTTTCCTTTACTGGACCTAGCACTCTTCTAAATATTTTCCTCTCAAACGTTAATAGTCTTAATTTATCTGCTTCTTTTAGTACCCAGGTTTCAGCTCCATAACATATGGTTGGTCTTATTATTGCTGTATATAATTTGAATTTAACATTTTTTGATATTAATTTGCTTTTAAATATATCGAAATTAGCAAAATATGCTTTATTCCCTTGCGATATTCTTGTTTTGATTTATTTTTAAAATTGAAATAACTTATGCACACGTCATTCTGTACACAAGGAAAAGCGAGTGAGCATCTTATCCACTCGAATCAAACGATCTGACTGCGATCGTGAATGCGTGGGATGTGCTTGTATACTGCTGAGTCTGCGCACATTTCACGTCCCGTGTAAGCCTTCGTCACCGCACAGCACAAACCCCGCGTCTGCTGTCCAATGCTATACTGATCGCACTGTATAAAGTAAGTTTCAATGTTTAAAAAGTATATTTTTTAAACATACAGCCTAGTAGCCCTAAGTTTCTGCATAAAATATGAAAAACCTAATAAAACAGATAAAAAACTCCTGGCGCGACAGGCCTACAAGGCCCTTAGCCTACCAGCCGGCTTCTGGCCTCATATCCTCATGTGTCATTCACAGAGGTAGATGATAATCAGCCAGTGTAGGGGTGACATGTGGTCAGCATGTCGAGTCCCCCAGCCGTTATAGCTGGTTTTCTCAACCTGGAGCCGCTACTTATTGTAGCTACCCAAATGCATCACGATGCTGGGTGGGCACCGGTCCCATACTGGCTGAAATACCATGAGAAAATTTCTTCCCCCATGGAGACTCGAACCAGCGCAAGTCCCGTAGCTCTGCACCAAGGCTTCCTGCCTTAACCACTCGGCTACGGTGCGGGACAAAACAGATAAAATATTACTATTTTCTGAGAAAAATTAACCCGTTTCTTGGTGTTATTTAATAGAATACGTGCTTTGATTTAAGAATTCCCTCACTATCACCAGTAGTAATGCTATCTCATTAGAGAGTTCTTTGGGGCACGCCGTAGCGTAGTGGTTAAGGCACTGAGCTACAAGCCGGAGGGTCGAGGGTTCAAGTCCCGTTGGGGTCAGGATTTTTACACTGACCCAAACCCTCTGGCGGCACTATGGCCCTGGGGTCGACTCAGCCTCTAACGGAAATGAGTACCAGACGCTTGTTCTGGGGGTAAAGGCGGCCGTCACGCAGGGCTGACATAAAGTGCCGATTGTCTAGAAAAAGTGGGAGCCTTAACCTCCTACTACCCCAAGGGCCTCCGGGCCTGTTGTGGGATCACTTTACTTTAGTTTAGAGAGTTCTTTATCCTTTAAAGATACCGTATGATTGCGTGCGCTATAATAGAAGAGGAAATAGTGCATCTTCTTGCTTTAACCTGTTGGAAATAAAAAAAAATACGTCACTAATCTAGCGAATTCCTCAGAAAGTCAAATTTATGGTGAAATGTTACTGGTTTATAGAATATATTGTTGTTTTGTTAATCAAATTGTATGCGTACAATTACATTGCGAGTAAAACGCATATGGCGGCTGCAAAAGCGATTTTTTTAATTTCGAGTTGCAGGTAAATTTGAATGTGTCGGATTTCGCTGATTTTTGGAGAATAATTTTCTCGTTTTTAATGTACAACTACTGAGTTTGTTGAAAAATCGAAAATTACGGCCGGTGGAGCGATTTTTATATGTTCGCTTCAGGTCAACTCCATTCCTAATGGACCGATTGTGCTGGTTAACGGACTCGGCCTTTATTTTTTAATTGATTGCTGTATGTCGAGTTTGGTTCCGAGAAAACAACAATTGTGGTCGCTGGAGTATTAAAAGACAGACAGACACACAATTAGTGTATGGTTACCTAATTTTATTTTACATTATTTTAATTTTATTACATTTCATGTTTTTGCTAGTATTAGCTATTTTAGATCACATCACCATTGTCTTTTGTTTAGTCTGTATTTTAATAATATCTTAAAATTGTAATAAGTATGTAATTTTTGTATAACTTTAGTATTCGCTGGTTGAGTGAAAGAGAAGGCCTTGTGGCCTTAACTCTGCCAGCTAAAATAAAGCATTATTATTATTTTCGGTGTCTACATAGGATCGATGAATGTATGTAAAAATAATGAGCGACTTCAATAGTTTTCATTCCGTCGAAATTCGCCAAAAGAAGAGAAAAAAACAACTGTGCTTTAGTATTTTGTTTCTGAAGTTGACAATTTTTATTTGTAGGACAGAATCAGCCTGTAAGTGAAATATGTCTTGGTTGCATCTGTGAAGCAGTTTCAAACTGTAACAGTTCGGCTCGCTGTTCTGGAGATGTCTGTGGTCTCTTCAAAATCACTTGGGCCTACTGGGCCGATGCAGGAAAACCAATCTTGAATGGCGATGATGTAACCCGTGATGGCGGTAAGTGAAAAATCAATACTTTTAATTAAAGAAATATTTTATAATTGTATTAGCTTATATACTTTTCCATGATATATGTCACGAATGGAGAATAAATGTGGGCTTGGAAACTTTTTGTAGAGAAACCAGGGAGGAAGAGTCCAGTAGGTAGACCAAGAATGAGATGGGAGAATAACATTAACCACGATTTGAATGAGATATATTAAACAGGGGATGAATGGAAAATATTAGCTTAGGATAAGGATGTATGCACGCAGCCTTGAACCTCCAGATTTAACCCATTCGCCTCAGAAGACGAGGTAGACTCGCTTAACTCTGCTGTTATATATTTTGAAATTTTTGTACAACCTTGGCATGATCATGTTTTGTTAACATTTATGAACAGTAGAGGAATGTGTTTTGGCTTTCACTCTTATCGAGATCTCAAATACCGTTATCTTTTGTTCGTTTTGAATGTCGGAAAATGGACAATATAGTTTACGGTAACTTAAATCCGGTTTCTGGGGAAATGCATTGAGCATTTAAACCTGAAGTGAATGGGTTAATAAAGCCAGCGAGTTAGTTATTGACATTTAATGCAGTTTTACTCTATCCAAACAAATAATGCATATATGCAGTAAAACTTGCTCAAATCGGAATCGCATGGGACCAATTTTTTCCCACATTGAACAAAATTCCGCATCATAAAAAACTAAAACTTTTTAATAATCTTAGATTATAGAGTACCGTGTATGTCCTTTTACGTACCTTGGATTAATTGTCCCGCGCCGTAGCCGAGCGGTTAAGGTAGGAAGCCTTGGCGCAGAGCTACGGGACTTGTGCTGGTTCGAGTCTCCAAGGGGGAAGAAATTTTCTCATGGTATTTCGGCCAGTATGGGACCGGTGCCCACCCAGCATCGTGAGGCAATTGGGTAGCTACAATAAGTAGCGGCTCCAGGTTGAGGAACCAGCTATAACGGCTGGGGGACTCGACATGCTAACCACATGTCACCCCTACACTGGCTATTGATCATCTACCTCTGTGATTGACACATGTGGATGTGAAGGGCCAGCAGCCGGCTGGTAAAAGGGCAACCGCTGAAAAGTGGAAAGACCCTCAATCGGATCGGATTAATTGTAGTTCCGCTGCCTTTGAAAAGTGGACTATATAGTATGTATGAGCGACTTCGACGGTAACGCGCGAAAAAACAGTCCCGTATCGTCAGAGTTAAAATGTCTCTTCGGCGCGTATCCTGAAACTAAAGTATGCAGTTTCGATTTCCGCTCACTAACTACAGTTTCGTCCACATCCTTTGATTCCCCACAAATTGTATTCCACACTTCATTGTATCGACTTTTAAAACTATGATGCCTTGTCAAGCTACAGCTTGACTTTGGAGCATCGGTCCGGAAATTTGGAGATTTGTCTTCAATCACTTTCACTTTTTCGTTTAATATCAAATTATACATACTTTTAGCCATCTTTATTCTGTAAATTCATAACGTTACCTGTGAAAGATCGGTCTCAGAACTTAAACCAATTTAAAATTTTACAGTGCAATGGTTATTTGTAAGACGGGTATATGTAATTCGCTCATCGGGTGTGCAGTGAGATCGAAATAAAATTTCAGGTACATGTAGTATCTCTACTTCACCCGGCACGGCGGCAGGAATAATTTCTTATTGTTTTTTTGGACCTAACGGGAATTCAATGAAGGGAAAATAATTTATTTCTCTGTCTTAACTTTTTTCCATGAATTGTGCAGAAATATCCTTCCGTTTCCGCGTTGGACAGATTCCGTTTCATGCAAAATAAATACACGTAAAATTACTATTATTTCGCCGGGACCAATAAGTTTGTTCACAATGGACAGATTTCCGCGTTCCGGATTAAACAAGTTTTACTGTATAAAGTTTTTCTAAGAAAAATAATGGGCCAAAAACATGTATGGATTCCTCATACATAGAGCAGGAGATTACATCAACATGGTTCAAATGTTGTTTCTGCATTAAACGGATTACAAATATACTACAATATGTTTGTTGAAAGTGTCAATACTTTTAAAATCGATACTGAATCACCATTGAGATCGTTTTGCAATATGTTAAAAAAATTAAATTAGTATCTGAGAAAACAATCCTCCTCAACATTGAAATTGTGATGGTCTTTCAGAACCATCTTCAGCAGCTGGATTGGTACCAAAACAAGTACCGTATTGGCCTGAATATAAGCCGCATTTTATTTTTCAAATTTCCTATACATGAAAATTAAAGGTGCGGCTTATTTGCACAGCCGATAAATTTTCACTTGCAATAAAAACTTGAAATGTAACGCACGTCGCTAATTTTCTAATTTTGAAATGGAGCAACAATGCCTATTTTATATTTGTAGAGAAAGATTGTATGCTCAGACTGTTGTTTAAAACCAGGATCTTTGGCTTTCTAGGCCAATGCTCTATTACTGAGCTATCTGGGCACTCCAATCTAAATACAAATTTTTCTCTTATACATTAATTGCCGATCGCCCAAATGCTATGAACCTTTGCTTTGATTATGGAAATGCCGGCTTCTATTTAAGAAGACATTTTATTAGGAATTTAAACACTACTTTATAAAGCCAGTTGGACTTCTTTAGATGTTTTATTATTAATTTAACACTTCTCACTGAACGACAAATTATATTTGTAGAGAAAAATTTATGCTTAGAATGGGGTTTGAATCCAGGACTTTTGGCTTTCTAGGCCAACGCTCTACTGCTGAGATAACCTATTTGATATGTCTTTACATCTAAAATGGTAGATGCGAAGTGACATAAGATATGACAGTTCTGGACACATTTTGGCTTCACCGTTCGAATACTTCTGAGATAAGATGCTTGTCAGACTATTTGTGTTTGTCTGAGATTTTTTAAATAATGTTTCTTCAGCATAAAATCATTGATTTTATATATATTATTTTTTTAGTCTGATCATCTTACCTCAATATTAATGTTGATTTGTTCTTGAACAACGTTTCAAAACAATTCTGTCCAGACAGGTTTGATTTTTGTTGCACAACCTGGATGTTGATGTCAGCTCCATCCTGTGGTTGGCCAAAGAACCTCCAAACAAGGTCATAAATTCAGACACTAAATTATTAAAACAGTTAGAAAATACAAAAGAGCTGACTATTTGGGAAAAAATTTATATTCAGAAGAACAAAAACAGAGTTATGAATTTTGAAATACCGACGGAGCGTGACCTTGTTTGGAGGTTCTTTGGCCAACCACAGGATGGAGCTGACAACATCCAGGTTGTGCAACATAAATCAAATCAGTCGTTCTCTATGGTCTGGACAAGAAGAATTGTTTTGAAACATGTTCAAGAACAAATCAACATTAATATTGAGGTAAGATGATCAGACTAAAAAAATAATATAATTAAAATAACCTCAAAATATCACTTTCTAAAATTAAATATAATTGATTTTGTTTATTTATTTTTATTTTTGTTTTCAGCTTATAGTGAATGTGCAATTGATCCATTCTGTGCAGCTTCTACGGTTCAAGCGTACATGCAAAAGTTTGGAAAGGACTGTAATGGTGACGGAGTTGTAAACTGTTTTGACTTTGCAAAGATACATCGTCTTGGGGGATATGGTTGCGAGGGAAATCTGGATTACAACTATCAGAACAGATTCATGGAATGTTTACGACAAGTACAACAACTCACAGGCTCCACTCCGTAATAAAACTGATGCGTTTGTAACGCTCACTGCCTTTCAAAATGACATCAAATTACATTTTATTTTTTTATAAACTCAATTTTATAATAAACATTTATTTAAATAATTTACAATTTGTTTTATTATTTTATATTGACATGTATTTATTTAATTTGATCAAACAATTGGTGTATTTAACTTTCACAGGGAAAGAACACTATGAGGTTTAATTTAAGAATTAAATTCATGTTTTTATTACCTCACCTCATATCCTTTTTCTTCTATACTGCATTTTCGGAGCTTATCTCCATCATCAGTAGCCTCTGGTCGACCGGTGTTATGTCGTTTCTTGGCGGTTTTCTTTTTACTTCTATCAGTGGACCGATGAACCTCAAAATTTGCAGGAGTTTCGAAATTCATGACTTTATCTTTCTTGTTTTTTTGGATGTGGATTTTTTTCCCAGACTGTGAGTTCCTTTTTGTTTATTTGTGTGTTTGATTAGGTTAGCTTCTGTATCGATTAAATGCTTTTCAGACCAAGCATGGGCTGCTACAGCTGACTTGTCCACTTCACCCTTTATTACATTTTTAAGGGTGGAAGCCATGACTGAAGGGACAAGATATTATCTGAAACCGCTGGTATCAAAGAAATTTGAAATTATATGAGGTGAGTCGTTAAAAATATGTTCTCCACTCACTATTAATGATATAACCTCCTAATGTTTACTTCCCAATATTAATTTAAATATAAGATAGCCTATCCGGCTGTCAAGACAATTAAGCACTCCTTACTCACATAATCTTTAAAATGAAATATCCACCAAATGGACAATATGTTTGCCATAAAGCACACCCCTCAATTTTCTTTCTCTCCCTATTTTATTATTGCTGAACACCAACCTACAAATACCACTTTTTGTTGAGTGCTGCAGCGTTGCTGTCACTGATGACTGTCAGCATGAGACTGGTGTCCACCCAGCAATGAGATGAATTTGGGTAGCTACAATAAGTAGTGACTCTGAAGAAGTAAATTGCTTTGTCCCACGTTGTAGCGATGTTTTGAAGATGTTATAGTAACATTTTGAAGGATTGGTGTCCCAAAAAAGAATTACTGGTTCAGGTTGGGTTTAGTTTTCGGTAGAGACGGACTCTCTTCTTAGGGTCGGGACGTTGGTACACTGAATAGGAAAACACTTCAAAATGATTAAAAAAATGTTTCTTGTAGAAATAATTGCACATTTATTCACTTCTTAATTTCCCAGCAGATCAAGTAAATGTAGGTGGTATTATTCTTCACCCTCAATTAAAAATAATTTTTTTCTTTTTTTGAATCAATTATTCTTCTTGTATTAAATATTACATTTTATCAGGAGAGCTATATTGCTTCTATCTTTGTTGAAAGTTATATGCAGAATGACTAGTGTAATTCTTTTATAATTTTAAAGAACATTATTACATCACATGATATAAATTTTAAATTCTATTGGTTATAGTTCTTTGAATATAAGGTTTAAATTGATTTATTAAATAAGAAAGTTAATTGTTTTAACATCCAATCAGAGTTTAGTTTACTTTCATTTATGAATATGAAGTTAGGTAGGTGTTCTTATTACAGTTATAATAGAAGGATTTGTAATTTTGACAACAATGACTTAAAACAATTTTTGAAAGCATTCTTTACAAAGACTGTTATGTAATACAATTTCTTTAATTGTTACCGACACATTTTTATTCAACAATAACCAACAATGAATTACTTAGATGTTTTTATTTATATAAGTTATATTTAAATATTAAAAGAGTTTTAAAATACAAAATTATTAACTTCAACTTTTATATTCATTATAATATTAAAATTCTGCTTTAACTCCAGGTTGGGAAAATCAGCTACAATTACTGGGGATCCTATATTTTGACCACACGTTCACTCCTATACTGGCTATGTGATTGTTCACCTATCACTGGCACATGGAGATGTAAGGCCAATAGCTAGATGGTAGGTCAAGGGCTTTCCAGACTTATAGCACCATGGAGTTCAGTTAAAAGCCTATAGGCCAACAAAACAAAATTTGAACCCGATAGAGCATTGAAAATGTTCCCACTAAAATTTCAGGTTAACCCCACTCTTAATGTTGATTAACAAACTCATTATTACATGTGAGTTCAGGGGCACACAGTAGCCTAGTGGTTAAGGCATTGCACAAACAGGAAGGTCGAGGGTTTGAGTCCCGGTGGGGTCAGGATTTTTAAACTGACTCAAAATTTCTGGCTGCACTATGACCCTGGGTCGACTCAGCCTCTAATGGAAATGAGTAACAGACACTGTTCTGGGGGTTGAATAAAAAGGCCTCTAAGCAAAATTTACCGAATTTTCCATCCTAGTACTACCTTGATTTCCTAGATGTCAGTATGAGGCGGAACGCTGACCATGGACCACTCAAAATGACATCTATACGAAAACAAGTGTAACTAAATTAGCATGGTTCAAATTCTTCCCTGTAGGGGGAGAACACCTAAATCTCTGTAAAGGGAAAACATGGGCTAAAAAAAAAAAAAGGTAAATCCACCGCTGTGGTCTCGAGGTAGTGTACTGCCTTGTCATGCAGTGGGCCTGGTTTGATTTCCAGCCGCGACAGGCTCTTGGGTGAGTTTTTTTATGGGGTTTTTCCTCACCCATTACACAATGTCAGGAAGTTTAGGGCCCAACATTCCCCAAAAATCATCTGGCCATCATCATCATCCTTCACCGGTGTGGAAAGGAACGGGAAGCTACCACACCTATAATTCCCTAGTAAAGCTGTAAAGCATAGCATGAAAATGCTATGATTGCAGTTAAAGACCTGCCCTTGGGCAGAATTACTATGGATGGATGGATATTAAAGTATTTAAAAATAAATTATAGGGGGCACGCCGTAGCGTAGTGGTTAAGGCACTGAGCTACAAGCCGGAGGGTCGAGGGTTCAAGTCCCGTTGGGGTCAGGATTTTTAAACTGACATACTGACCCAAACCCTCTGGCGGCACCATGACCCTGGGGTCGACTCAGCATCTAACTGAAATGAGTACCAGACGCTTGTTCTGGGGGGTAAAGGCGGCCGTCACGCAGGGCTGACAACCCGGCTGACATAAAGTGCCGATTGTCTAGAAAAAGTAGGAGCCTTAACCTCCTACTACCCCAGGGGCCTCCGGGCCTGTTGTGGGATCACTTCAAAAATAAATTATATACCCACATTTTTTCACTAGAAATTCAGTAAAAATATGGAAGTTTGTCATTCTTCTATTAAAAATTCTTTTTCTATCATTGTTGCCATATATAAACAATGTTGCTACTTATCAGCACAAATTCCAAAGATTACATATCTGAGTATAATATTAGTGCTCAAATGTTGATTATCTTTCAATTTTCAAATTTTGGTTATCTGGAGATATTATCATGGAATTAATCATTAAGTTTTCATGTCTTTCTTGAATTGTTAATATTTTCAGCATTTCTCTGCAGTTTCTTCTACTAAACACTAGCATGACAATCTCTGAGTTCCTTGGGATTAAATGAAAATCATTCAAAATAAAAACAGTAAATATTAAAAAGAAGTGTTGTAATATAACCTTTAATAGTTAAAAAAAAGTACAAAAAATGATAATACATGGATTGATATTTGACTAGAGTCAAAATTATTTTGCAAATATCAAACTTCAGAAATAATATGAGATACCTAAGCAAAATTTAATTTCAGTCTCTT
This sequence comes from Diploptera punctata, assembly GCA_030220185.1. Lineage (NCBI taxonomy): Eukaryota > Metazoa > Arthropoda > Insecta > Blattodea > Blaberidae > Diploptera > Diploptera punctata. The sequence goes on along the minus strand of JASPKZ010007286.1, from coordinate 1,904,039 downwards.
GATTTAAGGCTTTCACCAATGACCCATTATATAACTTCAGTTATTTGGTATTAGAGCGTTGATATGTGCTGCAATTTCTCAGCTCTTGCTGGCTCCTTTTTCTGATCTAAAGTCAGCACTTCTCAACACTACAACTTTGAGCAATACGCAATAATTGAAATTATATTCATTTCAATCTACCAAATATAATATGTTCAGTTTGTTAATCAGATCTATAATTTTTATTATGTAAAATTATAGGCTTTCACAGTCAGTGCTTTGATTCCTGTTTGGTTTGTCTTCTGCGCTAAATGGCCATGGTCCAGTTTTGTTGAAACTCGACGTTTTGTCTACTATTACGGTAGACATATTCAAGAGATTCTGCATGCTCTCTATGAATTCCTGAAAGTATCTACTGCAGTACTAGACAAAACGTCGAATTTAAAAAAAACTGCACCAAGTCTATTTATCCTGGAAGATGAACCAAACAGGACTTTTTTTTATGTTATCTCACATCTTGAAAACAGTGAAATAAGGATGTGTACAAGTTATATTTGAAGAGAAAAATTATATGCTCAGACTGGGGTTTGAACATAGGACCAGGGTTCAAACCCCAGTCTGAGCGTATAATTTGTCAATTAAATAAAAATAAAACTTAGTTTTATCTGATTTTCATATTTATTATGAAGTGTGTTCCAACTGATCTAAGCAACAATACAACAATAATTTATAAATTTAACAAAAAAAAAATTTTAATAAATTATTGTTGTATTGTATTCATGTAGACTTTCACGACCGGAGTTGCTATGATGATCTTGATAAAGATTTTCGGGCTGTAGGCTCTGGTCGTGAGGCTTGTAGTTCCCAGACGTTTCGCCAGAGACTTCGCCTGGCATCCTCGAGGGTTGTCTTGAGACTGGAAATTCTGTCTGCTGTCTGTCCTATTTATACGTTCACCGCGATGTGTTCGTAAGTTGTACCTGCCTTCTGATTGGTCAGCGTTATGGGCTTCCATTGCTCCAATGAGATTGCTGTTTGATGGTCTAGTCGCCTGTGCCTGTATTGTTGCTCAGATCAGTTGGAACACAATTCATAATTGATAATGTCTGAAGAAGGTACAGTGTACCGAAACAGCTGTCACTGCATTATCATCATCATCATCCATGCAAGTGTTAGGCCGTGTGGCCTGTTATGGTCTCAAAGAGGAATTTTCCATCCAGCGCTTTTTTGGACGTCCCAGCGATCTTTTGCCTTGGGGGCAGTAGTGAAGTATGGCTTTTGGAATTCTATGAAACGGCATTTGTTGACGATGGGCTTTCCAATTGTTCTGGTAGTTTTATATATGGTGAAGAATGGGTTCTACATCCAACTCTTCCATACTTTTCTCATTTCTTTTATGGTCCCATTTTGTGTAGCCTGCTGTTCAGCGCATAAATCACATCTCATTTGCTGTTATTTGGCTTTCATCTCATCTTCGTATTGTCCATGCTTCACTACCATATCTTAATACTTGTCTTGCAAGAACCTTATAAAGCCGTTATCTTGTGTTCTTCTGTACTAAAGATGACACTGAATTATATCTTAATAAATATGAAAATCAAATAAAACTAATTTTTATTTTTATTTAATTAATATATATGGATTTTCAACAAGTAAACATCAACTTAATTGATTGTATAGTTTGCCTCTTCAAATATAATTTATCCATCGTTGAAATGAATAATAAAAACATGCATACAAGTTATTTAAATGAAATCAAATAATTGATTTCAATAATCACAGATTATGATGATCTTGCAGAAGATTTCCGGGCTCTTGGCCGTGGTCTTGTAGTTCCCCAACGTTTTGCCAGAGACTGCATCCGGCATCCTCAAGGGTTGTCTTGAGACTGACAATTTTGTCGACTACCTGCTCTATTTACACATGTATCCGCGACGTGTTCTCTGTGCAGTCCGTTCGTAAATTGTAAACCTCATTGGTGCAATGGAAGACCCTAATGCTAACCAACCAGAAGGCAGATACAATTTACGAAGTAACGGACCGCGCAGAGAACACGTCATGGATACATGTATAAATACAGCAGGTAGTCGACAAAATTGTCAGTCTCAAGACTATCCTTGAGGATGCCGGACGCAGTCTCTGGCGAAACGTTGGGGAACTACAAGCCTCAAGACCACGGCCAACAGCCCGGAAATCTTCTGCAAGATCATCATAGTAACTCCGGCTGTGAAAGCCTAAATCAATATATTAATCACAGATTATTTTCATTTAAAAACAAATTAATAATAATAAAAAAGTACAATCCCATAGGCTTTCAAAGACCCATATCTTGTTATGGAATTGTTGATATTCTCTCTTTTGCTAAAGTTTCAATCATTTTACAATGGCCTTCTTCAAAGCTTATTTTACTTCCGATTAAACTCTATAATGAACACTTGACATTGTAACATGTTGAAATGTCAGCAAAAGAAAAACAGTGCAATCCAGCTTCAGAAAGAAATTTATAAATTGACATAGGCCTATATTTGGTTAGTCTGTGAAATATTAACCAAAGAATGTAATATGTTCAGTTTTTCTGATGGAAATAGGTCTTTACAGCTAACTTTTTCAAGTTTCTCTTCCAAAATACGTGACACTGCCTGCTCAACTGCATATATTATTTGGTTGCGATAGCTACCTGACACACAGTTTGCAATAAAAGTTAGCAGCCATCCAAATCCTCTTGATCCTGTAAGTCTGACATGAATCCCATCGAGACGTGTCACCTGGAGGCTTTTAAGGTATGCTTTGCAGGTCCCATTTACATAAGCCAGAGATATCTGAAATATTTCCCAAATTAAACAGTACCGTATCTTACATTTCAACAAATTACAATGTTTCCTTTTTATTCTTGAGGAAATAGCTGAGCACATGAATAGATTAACGAGATTCCCTCTGTCCGTATCTAAATTTACAAACCAGGGAATTAAATGAAAGAGACAGATCTGCTCCTACATAGGGTAACTTCCAAGATCTTTAAAATATGTTATGAACAGAGACCAGATGTTAAGGAAAATGCCTATAGTTATGTATTATAGATATTGTAAAAGTGACTTCATACAAGTTCATACCAACGACCCTAGAGTAAGAATTAAATTAATAATTAAATAAAAATAAAACGTAGTTTTATTTGATTTTCATATTTATTATATAATTCAGTGACAGCTGTTTCAGTACACTGTACCTTCTTCAGACATGTTAACAAATTATTAATTGTGTTCCAACTGATCTAAGCAACAATACAACATATTTATTTAATTTTTTTAATTTAACAAAGGGGATTCATTCAAATCAAGTTGAGAATTTAACAGTTTTTACTATTTTTAAATTTATTAATTTCTACAGCCTCCAAAAGATCTAACTTCTTACCCTTATCACAAATATGTAAAATTTCAAAATTTGGATCGAAACAATGATTAAATTGGAATAGGTGGTTAGCATATTTTGAATTTTCTAAATTTCTGTTGTATGCTCTCATGTGTTCCTTTATCCGAGAGATAAAAGGTCTACCAGTTTGTCCTATACAGACATTGTCACATGTGCCACACTTCAATTTATATACACCTGATTTTTTTTTTGTTTTATTGTTTTTTATTATATTTTGTAGAGTTTTATTAGTTTTAAATGCCACATTAATGTTCAACTTTTTAAAGTGTTTAGATATTTTATTTGAAAGTGGGCCTATGTATGACATTATGACATATTTCTTTATGTTTTCTTTGGGTAAAGGAAAAACTTTGTTAATTGTTTTTTTTTTTTTTGCTTTTAAATATGGATTTTCATCAAGTAAACACCAACTCAATTGATTAATTAAATTAATGTTTTTATTACCTCACCTCATATCCTTTTACTTCTATACTGCAGTTTCGGAGCTTATCTCCATCGTCAGTAGCCTCTGGTCGACCGGTGTTATGTCGTTTCTTGGCGGTTTCCTTCTTACTTCTATCGGTGGACCGATGAACCTCTGGATCAGGTCAAAATTTGCGGGAGTTTCAAAATTCATGAGTTTGTCTTTCTTGTTTTTTTGGATGTGGATTTTTTCCCAGACTGTGAGTTCCTTTAGTTTATCTGTTTGTTTGATTAGGCTAGCTTCTCTATCAATTAAATGTTTTTCAGACCAAGCATGGGCTGCTACAGCTGACTTGTCCACTTCACCCTTTTTTACATTTAACCGGTCGACCAGAGGCTACTGATGATGGAGATAAGCTCCGAAACTGCAGTATAGAAAAAAAAGGATATGAGGTGAGGTAACAAAAACATTAGTTTAATTCTTAAATTAAACCTCATAGTGTTCTTTCCCTGTGAAAGTTAAATAGACCCTAGAGTAGTTTTCCATAAAGTTCATTTTGCCTATTTCAGCTTATAATGCCTATTTGCAATTTTTTCTTGAAATTAACTCAGTATTTCAACGAAGTCAATTGAAATGGACAAACTTCATGGCACAAATTATTTCATACAAGTTTTCAAGTGATCTTTTTATAAAGTCCCTTAGAATATTTTAGGATAAGGGTGGCAATAACCCAATAACCTAGCAGGTAGATGGTTTCCCCCTCAATGCATTTCCCGTTAGGTAAATATTTTATTTTTCCACCTCGTGCATTCGAGTTAAGCGAAATAGCCCCATGCTATGTCCCATTGTATTATGTTCCGGCTCTAAGGCTTGGAGAAAAGTTCTTTGTCTTTTCAATACAAACATTGCTGAGTGACAAAGAGGGTAGATGGCTCAAGCTTTCTTTCTCTGTCTCACACCTGACGCTGAAATCTTTACGTGACTGGCAATATTGTTTTTGATCTTGGTAACACTGAATTCAGTCTGCAGTCCTCATTCACAGACAGGTGCTTCGAAGACAAAGTGGTGCGGTAAGTGTATGTGTTTTTTTACCTTTAGAACAGTTTTTTTAAGATACCTAAAGAGCGGACAATAGTAAAAGACAAACTGACCAATTTCGTGAAAGAATTTGGTGCGGAAATATTCTCAAGTGATGGTTCTGCTCTTTGTAAAAAGGCAAAACAAATTCCAAAAGCATCTCTGATATCTTCGCATGCTATTGATAGCATATGTTTATATTCTTAACGTAAGACTGTAAAAAGTTATGTTGTTGTCCACTTTTTGTAAGAGCCTATTTTGAATTTTTTAGTGCCTATATTAATGATTTTTAGTGCCTTTTTGTCTGCCTATTTTGAATTTTTTAAGTGCCTAACATCCGGACTCTAGTTATGAAACTCCATTGAAGTCACTGTGTTAATATTTTAAGAAATATAAAATAGTACCTGGGATCTCAGTCATCTTGCTGATTGTCGAGGACGACAGAGATCTCAGGTACTGTTTTATATTTCTTAAAATTGTAACAAATGGATAGGAACCGAGGATGATATTCGACATGTGGTTCGATTGTGGGTTATCGCTGGCTCTATAAACTCTGGCGCATGCGCACTGTTGTTCTATAGGACTTTGAAAATATTTCACGCTAGTTTAAGTGCAGTTTTTCCCAAAAGCCTACAATAATAATTATGAAGAAACAATATATGGCAAACTTATACTGTTGTAACTGTTAACAATCTCATATTTATACATACAGAAAGGATTTCCCGGGCTAGCGAGAAAAGCGAGTTTATGACTCACAGTGAGACATGCAGTTGCGCTTCTCACGCTAGCCTGGCTGTAGGAGGGAGATCCTCTCTAACTTTCTCCCTTAATCTAAGAGCCCACGTTTTAGCTCCGTATGTGTACATGTGTCTTAAACTAAAGCTAAAAAATATATATTTGTTCATTTTTGTCTAACGTAGATTACATTGGTTAGGTCACATTTAGGTTAGGGAAAAAACTGCACTTAAACTAGCGTGAAATATTTTCAAAGTCCTATAGAACAACAGCATGCATGCGCCAGAGATTATAGAGCCAGCGATAACCCACAAATCGATTATCATTCTCGATTACTACGAAATTTAAATGACCAATATTTGCAATAAATCACCAAATCTATGTTAAAAAAATATATTAATAATATTAAAATTATCAAACATTTTTTAAAAATGGGCGTACACTTACTTATCACTCCCTAACGCTGATCCAACCAGCGATAACCCAAAACAGTGATAGAATAATCATAGACTAAGTAATATACTCTGTGGAGAAAATAGCAGTTAGCATCACAATATTGTTTAACAGTGTCATAATATTGTGATTTGCATATTTAAATAAATACTTCAAAATTGTCTAATAATGTTATAAAAATTGTTTAAAATATTAAATAATGTTAGTAAATACAGAAGAAGAGCTACAGTTTACAACAATATAACTGAAAAATCAAGCGCTAGTAGAAGTGCAGTTGAGCCTAGGTTAGGTTTTAAAAATTTGTTGGTTTTAAATTTAATATTTACCACTGTTCTATATTTTCCTTTCTCTCATAATTTTTAATACTGAAGTCCTCATCTCAAAAAAAAAAAGTATATATATATATATATATATATAGAAAAATTGCCCATGCTTTTGATATTTATCATGATCTTTGAACATACCTTAGTAGCAATAGAATCAGCTGCAATGCTGCCAGATAGTACCCCACTTGCTGATATTCCTAGAAGTTCAGCATGATATGTATTGTAACCAAACTGAGTTGTTTGCAACCCAAGGTCAAACTCCATAGTTATCTCATAACGTGATGAAGTAACTTGGACATCTCCAGTACGGATAATAGTGGATAAGTTTCTGAACCACCCATTTTCTCCTCTAAATCGTCCTCTTACTTTAAAAAAATGCAATTCTCGTAGAAAACTGTTCGTCAACATCTGGTATTACAATCTGATCTCGTCCCGTCTTATGAATTTCATCACGTACAATCTGTAGTAGAAAATCGACCATCTCATCCAACATACTTGACGTTAATTCGTTTTCATAACTTTTCTGTACGCCTTCTTCTTTTCTGAACGTTCCACTACCGCCAATATTTTTTGTTTGTTTCTCTGTTATTATATTCATGGCTACATATTCACTTTGTTCATGAGGATTCTTTCTCTCAATGCCAGAATACTCTGAGATTAAGTTAGAACTAGGCACATTGAATTCAGGTAGTTGAATAATAACGTCATCTTCTCCAACATTAAAAATTTTATATTCATGATGTTGCTTGCTTGTTGAGAAGTCCATAGCGGCTTCAGTCTTAGGATACCCGTAATTCAATGGAATATCATTGCTTTCGATGTCGTTATACAATGTTTCGAAATCTAGAAATGATTTTATTTTATGTGTCGGTTCATCTCGTTTGTACAGATTAGAAGACAGCAATTCACCGTACAGACTTCCAAACAAATACATGAAAACAAGTAGATTCAAAGCTCGTATCGCCATCTTGAACAAGGCAGCAAGGGACAGTCCCGTCAAGGAACATAGGTCATGGAATAATATACTTCCTTGTTGTGCATAGATAAAGCACTAGATGATCACGTGGTGCAGTGGCGGTTCCTGGGTATTTGATTAATCACATATGCACCCCCTCCCCGCCCATAAAAAACATAAAACATGTTTAAACATTTACAATAATATTGCATTGTTTTTCTCCTACTTTTGTTGTCATGAAGTGTACTATAATCTTCTGAAAGACACCTCCGCTTTTCAAACACTGTAACTAAACCCTGTCCGCAGAAATATAGCGGACAACACTGCAGCAATTTCAGGTTGTGGGTAGCGAGCGACGTCAAGAACAGTGATTGGTACTCTCGCAATTCAAAGGGCGAGTTTCTCCCTTTACCCCTCGTACAACCTAAACGTAATGACGGTTGGACTATATACCCTGTCCGCTAATCCTCGTCAAAACAAAACCATGTGACCTGCTCGCTTTTCATTGGTTACGTGCACCGAAGTACGTCGAAGAATCAATAATCTTCCGCCATTCGCGCCATAAATACTGTCACTTTTGACAGGGAGCGGAGGGTCGAGGGTTCAAGTCCCGTTGGGGTCAGGATTTTTAAACTGGCCCAAACCATCTGGCGGCACTATGGCCCTGGGGTCGACTCAGCCTCTAACGGAAATGAGTACCAGACGCTTGTTCTGGGGGTAAAGGCGGCCGTCACGCAGGGCTGACAACCCGGCTGACATAAAGTGCCGATTGTCTAGAAAAAGTGGGAGCCTTAACCTCCTACTACCCCAAGGGCCTCCGGGTCTGTTGTGGGATCACTTTACTTTTTTTTGACAGGGAGACGACAACACAGCAACAGAAGACTCGATAATTTCAGCCATTTTGTTTCATGAGAATCGACTGAAGCATGACTCAAATGCATCACCCATATGCAATAAACTATTTTAAGTTGTAATTATTGATTAGGTATATTTTAGAATATGTTTATGTTTTGAATATTATTATTTTCATTCACGAAGAATAACAAGTATATTCAGAAGACATATTTTTTAATTTAATAAAGGGAACTCCTTTTTCGCGTACCGTACTTATTGCTTCTACAGTGTATGTCGGTGTCCATAACCCATGGAAAGCGAGCAGGTAACACGGTTTTGTTTTGACGAGGATCACTTTAAGAGCGGACAGGGTATATAATCCAGCTGTCTAGTCTCCGACCCTGACGTTTAGGTTGTACGAGGGATAAAGGGAGAAACTCGCCCTCTACTGCCAATAAGGAAATAGTCGAAGTCTGCCACAACCAATCACTGCTCTTGATGCCGCTAGTACGGTTTGAAATTGCTGCAATGTTGTCGGCTTCATTTCTGCTAACCGTGTGGCTTCAGTGGTACATAAAGCGGCGGCTGGACTATAGAATGCGCAAGCATATCCTCTAAGTCAAAACGCTCATTGATGCTTTCGAAATGTGTATTTCGGTGTGGATGTAGCTAATATACCGTGCGACAATTATATCTCTGTATGTTCAAACGTTTTGTATTCGTAATAACGATTAATGTACTAAAAGGCCAACACGCACACACTATTGAGTAACACTAAGAAATTAGGACTGGAAGTAAATATCAGTAAAACTAAATATATGGTCACACGTAGAAATTCAGTATATAATGGAAATGGACAGCTAATGACAAATGAGGGAAATTTTGAGGAAGTGGCTGAATTCAAATACCTAGGAACAATAATCACAAATAGGAATGAGATGCACAAAGAAATTAAACATAGGCTCAATTCTGGAAATGCATGCTATTATGCATTGCAGAGACTTTTGATGTCCCAACTCCTTTCAAAAAACGTAAAAATGAAAATATATAAAACTATTATTCTACCAGTTATATGGATGTGAAACATGGACTCTTACTTTAAGGGAGGAAAGGAGATTACGAGTATTTGAGAATAAAGTTCTTAGGAAAATTTTTGGACCAAAGAGAGATGAACAGACAGGTGATTGGAGAAGACTATATAACAATGAACTACATGGTCTTTATAGGAAGCCAGATATAATAAGAACAGTTAAGTCTCGTAGACTGCGATGGGCAGGACATGTTGCGCGTATGGGGAATGAATGACGTGCATGGAAACTTATTGTAGGAAAGCCAGAAGGAAAACGCCCAGTTGGTAGACCAATAATGAGGTAGGAGAACAACATTAACTATGATTTGAGGGATGTAGATTATACAGGGAATGATTGGAAAGCATTAGCTCAGGATAGGGATGTATGGAGAGCTTATGTCCGCGCGGCCATGAACCTACGGGTTCGATAGTGCCAGTGAGTAAGTAAGTAAGTAATAACGATTAATGTCTTCTTCTTCATTTCACGGGCTAGGCAAAATGCCGGTTCCGCCTCACAGTTGTTCTGTCCATCTTTTCACTGGCCTCCATCCGGCTGAACACTGTGTGAGAGACGAGTTTGGAAACGATTAATGTACTAAATTTTATCAAGTTTTTATTATTGATTTCGTACATCTCAATGATGGATAAATCATATTTGAAGAGAAAAATTACAATGTATATAGAGAAAGATTTGCGTTTAGATCGGTACTTGCTCAGGTAGCTCAGTTGGTAGAGCACTTGGTCTAGAGAACCAAGGGTCCCGGGTTCAAGTCCCGGTCTGAGCGTATAATTTTTCTCTTCAAATATAAATTTTATCAGTTTAACCCTTACTCTAGTACACTGCCTTGTCATGCAGCGGGCCCGAGTTCGATCCTCGGTCGGGACAAATTTCCTGGTGAGGTTTATTTCGGGGTTTTTCCTCACCTATAAGACAAATGTCAGAAAACTTACGGTCTCCAAACATCATCTGGCCATCCTTGTATTCAATTAATTAGATTAAGGCCTCTCCTGATGCACCATTACCAACATATCATAGAGGGAGGGTAACCTCGCCTTCCAGACGCCTCAACCTCAGAAGTGGTTACAATACGCCGATGTCAGGAGAGAATACCAGAAATGTCAATGACAAACTGATGGCATTGAATATAAAAGAATTCCAGTAAAACGTAAGTAAGTCTATAGTTAACATTCAAGTTTATACATGGATGTACTCGTAATTTACCCAACATCCTCCTTTACTACACACAGGAATTCCCCAACCAACATCCTCCTTTACTATAATAGAAATTTCCTAAACTACTCAACAAGAATAATTACATTAATGACATGCTATATTTTAAAAGCTAGAAATCATTCTGCCATACACAACACGAAACTCGGACCGATATGTAAACGATTAGACGCATATCAGAAACAGCAAAAATGAAATAAAATTACAAACAACGAAAGCAGGAAAACATTAACCTATAGGCCTAATTGAAAAAAAAAGTACAGAGTTAGAGGCCTCGGGTTCAAATTCCAGTTCTGGCGTTAATTTTTCTTTTCATGTCAGGCACACGCGCAAGCACACGCATATATATATATATTTTCATTACTAAATGTCAAATATATATACAGTAAAACCTGTCTATGAAGAAACATGACGTTCCTTAAATATATTTCCGTCGTGGCAGTTTTCCTTCTTATAAAGGGTAAAGCAGAATTTTAATATTATAATGAATATAAAAGTTAAAGTTAATAATTTTGTATTTTAAAATTATTTTAATATTTAAATATAACTTAAATAAATAAAAACGTCTAAATAATTCATTGTTGGTTATTGTTGAATAAAAGTCTCAGTAACAATTAAATAAATTGTACTACATAACAGTTATTGTAATACTATGCTTTTAAAACTTGTTTTAAGTCATTGTTGTGAAAATTATAAATCCTTCTGTTATAACTGTAATAAGAACACCTGCATAACTTCATATTTTTAAATGAAAGTAAACTAAACTCTGATTGGATGTTAAAACAATTAACTTTCGTATTTAACAAATCAATTTAAACCTTATATTTAAATGACTATTAACCAATACAATTTAAATATAACATCATGTGATGTAATAATGTTCTTTAAAATTATAAAAGAATTACACTAGTCATTCTGCATACAACTTTCAACAACTCCTGATAAAATGTGATATTTAATACAAGAAGAATAATTGATTCAAGAAAAGAAAATAATTTAATTTTAATTGACGTGAAGAATAATACCACCTACATTTACTTGATCTGCTGGGAAATTAAGAAGTGAATAAATTTACAATTATTTCTACAAGAAACAGTTTTCAGTGATTTTAAAGTGTTTTCCTATCCAGTGTACCAACTTCCGACCCTAAGAAGAGAATCCGGCTCTACTGAAAATTAAACCCAACCTGAACCAGTAATTCTTTTTGAGACACAAATCCTTTTTCAAAATGTTACTACAACGTCGGGCATGAAGAGAATTACTGCTTCAAAATGTCACCACGACGTGGGACAGCAATTTACTTCTTCAAGGGTTCCCAAATTACAAGCTTGAATTTTCTCACGCGGTGTAAGGGTTTTACATGCACGCTTTAAAGACATAATGTATTGACCGAAATACAGACAAAATAGTGTATGTAACACAGCTCACTTTGGACGGCAATACAAAAATTGCGTTATTACACAAAAGCGAGAAGGGACTCAACTACAGGAAGACTGAAGAGTTTCCCAACTCCCTCGCAGGTAACGTAAGCAGGCGAGGAAAAACGAGGGATTCCCCGCTGTCACACATAAGCAAGTTATCCCCGCAATACAATGTCAACACAAGAAGGTAAAACGATATAATGCAGAAAGCGTCATATGCAGAATTTTCACGTGTGGTCATTAATAATGTAATTAGAACGTGCTTAAGAATAATTTTCCGTCTTACTGAGGTAAAAATTAACTATTGGTACTTTAAAAATCATTCCGTTTCCGCGTTATGGAGGTTTCCGGCTTATACAGACGATTTTACATAAAAATCGTACAGTTCTGGAGATTTTTTTTTCCGTCTCTAAGGTTCCGGCTAAGACAGGTTTTACTGTAGTTTTTCACGTCTAGAAAGTAGTATTGGTGTTATGGGGCCATGTCTTCAAGCTATGTTATCCCCAGTAGCTAAGAAAAATATAATTCTTTCTTTATCCATTCCATGTTAAAATTATATAATCATTCTTTCTTCGATATTTTGTAATAAGGAAGGAATTATACAGGGTATGATTAGGAAACATTAGTTCAGGTCGAGATGTATGGAGATGTGTCCGCACGGCCCGTTAGTTTTCAGGTGAGAGACTATATATAACATTAATATAGTGTACGGTTAAAAACTATAAAATAGTTACCTTGTAGGTCCGTCTCCTCAACTTAATTTATTTTGAAACTCTGTAGGCCTTTCGGGACTAGTCCCATCATCAGCAGAATGCATTAGGTCCGTACTTGTTGACCCTTGTTGAAGCACTGACTTGGTTGTGAGAATTTTGTACAGAGGATTGTGTGGACTGGGTGTGTATTCATTGAGAAATAATTTAAAATAACGTAAGTTGATGAGATGGACCTACAAGGTAACTATTTTATAGTTTTTAACCGTACACTATATTACTGTGAACTATTACTTCAACGGAAACTTACCATGAATTTCACTAGTACCAATATAATATATATATATATATAATATATATATATATATATATAATAACGGGGTTCCAATATAAACCCGGACCGGCCTCACGGGGTTTCACCCGTCAGGCAGCGCTCTCTCCTCGTCCGCATTTCACTCTGCCAGCCGCTCGTCCTTGAACTAATCAGTTTACTATCGTTCGACAAGATGAGACGTCAGCTGACATTAGAGCAGCGCATTTATGTGTGTAAATGTTATTATAAATACGAATCAGCTTGTCGCGTTCGCGAGGAATTTATTCGAAACTTCTCTGGATAATTACCTCCTTCCAGATCGACAATCCACGATCTTGTGACTAAATTTGAGACCACTGGTTCAGTACAAAATAAGAAACACACGCGAAGGCGTACGGTTCTCACCGAAGAAAAATTAGACGAAATTGGCGAAAATTTGTGGGGTAGCCTGAAAGACAAAGTGTACAAAACAAATCCGCACACATTGGAAGAACTGAAGAACAACATAAGAAATTAAATCAGAAACTTGACAGTGCCCGAAGTACAGCGTGTCAATCTAAATGTGTTTACTCGGTATAATGCCTGTTTAACTGCGGGAGGACAACATTTCCAGCATTTTCTATAAGGTAAGAAACAGTTCAAGGACGGGTGGCAGTCAGGGTGAATTGCGGGAGGAAGAGACAGCACTGCGTGCCGGGTGAAACTCCGTGAGGCCGGTCCGGTTTTATATTGGAAGCCCTGTATATAGGCCTATATAACATACGGTATTAAAATTTATTAAATTTCTTGCGATTCTTAGCTTTGCTAAAATTTTGGGTTATTTATTCAATTGGGGAAATACCAGCCATCCTCATTGCCATCTTGACTGGTAGCATTAGTTCACAAGATTGTTTGTTATTAAGACCCACTCAATAGCAAATCATTGTAAAGAAATATTTGTTATGAACAGGATGCAAATTCATATATATATTAAACCTTTACTTTTTAGTTACGAGTGAGTAAATAATATTTATATAGGTCTTCTGATGAAAATGCAGTGATTTTTTATTGTCTTAAAAGTCATATTTCTCATGCTTTTTTAGATATTTGATTATATTTGTTCTATTAAAGTATACAGTCAATATGCCCAATTCACCAATTAATGTTTTAAAATGGTCAACACGTTTCCATAGCCAAGCTGTCATTCTCAAGACCAGATACTGAGTCAATATACAGTCAATATGCCCAATTCACCAATTAATGTTTTAAAATGGTCAACACGTTTCCATAGCCAAGCTGTCATTCTCAAGACCAGATACTGAGTCAATATACAGTCAATATGCCCAATTCACCAATTAATGTTTTAAAATGGTCAACACGTTTCCACAGCCAAGCTGTCATCCTCAAGACCAGATACTGAGTCAATATACAGTCAATATGCCCAATTCACCAATTAATGTTTTAAAATGGTCAACACGTTTCCACAGCCAAGCTGTCATTCTCAAGACCAGATACTGAGTCAATATACAGTCAATATGCCCAATTCACCAATTAATGTTTTAAAATGGTCAACACGTTTCCATAGCCAAGCTGTCATTCTCAAGACCAGATACTGAGTCAATATACAGTCAATATGCCCAATTCACCAATTAATGTTTTAAAATGGTCAACACGTTTCCACAGCCAAGCTGTCATTCTCAAGACCAGATACTGAGTCAATATACAGTCAATATGCCCAATTCACCAATTAATGTTTTAAAATGGTCAACACGTTTCCATAGCCAAGCTGTCATTCTCAAGACCAGATACTGAGTCAATATACAGTCAATATGCCCAATTCACCAATTAATGTTTTAAAATGGTCAACACGTTTCCACAGCCAAGCTGTCATTCTCAAGACCAGATACTGAGTCAATATACAGTCAATATGCCCAATTCACCAATTAATGTTTTAAAATGGTCAACACGTTTCCATAGCCAAGCTGTCATTCTCAAGACCAGATACTGAGTCAATATACAGTCAATATGCCCAATTCACCAATTAATGTTTTAAAATGGTCAACACGTTTCCACAGCCAAGCTGTCATTCTCAAGACCAGATACTGAGTCAATATACAGTCAATATGCCCAATTCACCAATTAATGTTTTAAAATGGTCAACACGTTTCCATAGCCAAGCTGTCATTCTCAAGACCAGATACTGAGTCAATATACAGTCAATATGCCCAATTCACCAATTAATGTTTTAAAATGGTCAACACGTTTCCACAGCCAAGCTGTCATTCTCAAGACCAGATACTGAGTCAATATACAGTCAATATGCCCAATTCACCAATTAATGTTTTAAAATGGTCAACACGTTTCCACTAGCCAAGCTGTCATTCTCAAGACCAGATACTGAGTCAATATACAGTCAATATGCCCAATTCACCAATTAATGTTTTAAAATGGTCAACACGTTTCCATAGCCAAGCTGTCATTCTCAAGACCAGATACTGAGTCAATATACAGTCAATATCTGGTCTTGAGGATGACAGCTTGGCTGTGGAAACGTGTTGACCATTTTAAAACATTAATTGGTGAATTGGGCATATTGACTGTATATTGACTCAGTATCTGGTCTTGAGGATGACAGCTTGGCTGTGGAAACGTGTTGACCATTTTAAAACATTAATTGGTGAATTGGGCATATTGACTGTATATTGACTCAATATCTGGTCTTGAGGATGACAGCTTGGCTGTGGAAACGTGTTGGCCATTTTAAAACATTAATTGGTGAATTGGGCATATTGACTGTATATTTTAATAGTTTATTACCTAGAAGATCACTTGTATATTAAATATTTGTTCTAATTTTTGTAAAATTCATATTTTAGTCATATTTCGGGGAATTTTATAAATCATCAGTCAAGTTATGTATTAAGTTACAAATTGCACGGTCACTTATTAGAAATTAGCTTTTTTATTTGTTGGAAATTCCTTGAAAGACCGGACCATTACAACCCTCGGTTTCACAATATGGTGAAAAAAATTATAGAATGTATATGAATAAACACTATGTTTAATAGATCAATTATGCTATAAGACCATTTTTTTGTGCTAATGGGTAATATTTAAACACATTTAGGCCATATGTACCTTGGATTAATTGTAGTTCCGCTGCCTTTTAAAAGTGAAATATAGTATGTACGAGCGACTTCAATTGTAACGCGCGAAAAAACAGTCCCATTTCGTCAGAGTTAAAAATGTCTCTTAGGTACGTATCCTGAAATTAAATAATGCAGTTTCGGTTTCCGCTCACTAACTACACTTTGGTCCACATCCTTTGATTCCCCGCAAATTTCATTCCACACTACATTGTATCGTCTTTTAAGCCAACCTGAAGATGCCTTGAAATCGTTGTTTCCCGGGGATTGAGTTAGAGCTTGACTTTGGAGCATCGGTCCGGAAATTTGGAGATTTATCTTCAATCACTTTCACTTTTTCGTTTAATGACAATTATACATACGTTTTAGCCATCTTTATTCCATAAATTCAGAACGCTATCTGTGTAAGATCGATTTCAGAACTTTAATATAAGATTTTACAGTGCAATGGTTATTTGTAAGACAGATATCTGTAGTTTGCATTACGGGTGTGTAGTGAGGCGGAAATAAAATTTCAGGTATAGGTAGAATCTCTACTTCAACCGGCGGCAGGAATCATTCCTTTTTTTTTTTTTTTTTTGGCATAACGGGAATTCAATGAAGTGGAAACTAATTTATTTCTCTGCCTTTTAGCTTTATTTTTTCATGAATTGTGTAGAAATATCCTTCCTTTTCCGCGTTGGACAGATTCCGTTTCATGCAAAATAAATACACGTACAATTACTATTATTTCTCCGGGACCAATAAATTTGTTCGCATTAGACAGATTTCCGCATTATTCACGTTCCTGATTAAACAAGTTTTACTGTATTAACATTAGCATCGCAATTAAAGTTTGGGTGTGTAAGGGCAAACAAATTCTGGCCAGAGGCCTCTTTTTTATCAAGCCTGTTTACACGCAGTAAATTTACATACGGGACCCATGGCTTTGGCTCTTTTTCGAAGGAACACATACTCTGGATTTTTAAAACCCAAAAAAATCCATTAACCCCAGTCAAAGTTCGAACTCGCGAACCTTGGTAGCAGAGAGGCGCGACCTCTCACCATTTACAGCAGAATCTATGGATACAGCAAACACACGCCACTGATTGACATTGCGAAATTATTACAGAGAATTCCCTTACAAGAAATGCATTGTCTTCTTGACTAACCCAGGAAAGTTGTTAATACTGAGATAATTGGATGTTCCGAGCATCAGAGAAGGATTTGCAGAATTTAGGTGAAGTCCGTGAACCTTGAGGCTAGCACACTGAAACGAGTTCTTTCATATGAAGATGTTATAATTCAGTCACAATGGTGAGGTACGGTTGTACGGTCGTGCTTTTGCTAGCGGCATACATCGGAACTTCCGACTCCGGTAAGTAGACTTCATTTGTCTGTTCAAACACATGAATCCCCCCTCTCCCAGTTCAATGGCATATCATTCATTATTCTATTTACAAAAGTAAAGTAAAGTGATCCCACTACAGACCTCGGGAGGCCCTTGGGGTAGTAGGAGGTTAAGGCTCCCACTTTTTCTAGACAATCGGCACTTGATGTCAGCCAGGTTGTCAGCCCTGCGTGACGGCCGCCTTTACCCCCAGAACAAGCGTCTGGTACTCATTTCCGTTAGAGGCTGAGTCGACCCCAGGGCATAGTGCCGCTAGAAGGTTTTGGTCAGTTTAAAAATCCTGACCCCACCGGGACTTGAACCCTCGACCTTCCGACTTGTAGCGCAGTGCCTTAACCACTACGCTACGGCGTGCCCCCCATTATTCTATATATATTGTGGAAAGCAACGGGAAGCTACCACACCTACACAATTCCCTAGTAAAGCTGCAAGCATAGCATGAAAATGCTATGATTGCAGTGAAGGACCTGCCTTCGGGCAGAATTACTATGGATGGATATATATATATATATATATATATATATATATATATATAGTTTAATTTATTACATGGATAGGATAAATAGGAACTCTAGCTAACTCACTGGCACTATCGAACCCGTAGGTTCATGGCCGCGCGGACATAAGCTCTCCACAACCTCTCCTGAGCTAATGTTTTCCAATCATCCTCTCCCTCAAATCATATTTAATGTTATTCTCCCACCTCATTCTTGGTCTACCTACTGGACATTTTCCCTCTGGTCTTCCTACAAGCTTCCATGCCCCTCTTTCATTCCCCGTTCGTGCCACATGTCCTGCCCATCGTAGTCTATGATGCTTAACTGTTCTTATTATATCTAGTTTCTTATAAAGACCATGTAACTCACTGTTATGAAGTCTTCTCCATTCTCCTGTCTGTTCATCTCTCTTTGGTCCAAAAAGTTTCCTAAGTACTTTATTCTCAAATACTTGTAATCTTCTTTCCTCCCTTAAAGTAAAAGTCCATGTTTTGCACCCATATAATATAACTGGTAGAATAATAGTTTTATATATTTTCAGTTTAATGCCTCCAGGTATTATAGCTGGTTTATTATTATTATTGTTATTAATGTGATTATTTTGTTAAAAGTCTTGAAATTGTCTATCTTCCGATTTTAATACAATGCACAGGACATTATTATAAAAACTACTATTTGTTTCAGTTTTCTTAACAAATTTAAGTTCTGCTTGCCTTCGATGCATTTGCCAGGCAGCTAATGAATGTTCCATGAGTCATAAATGCATTAATGGCTATTGTGGGCCTTTTTCTATATCTCAATCTTATTAGATAGATGCAGGACGCCATGTTCTACCTCATGATGATTCAAGAAGGAAGGAAGGTACAACTTTTTCACATATGACAAATTATCACCTATATGTTTTATAAGTAATCTTGGTTATTAAAATTCATCGGAGAACATATTGTTTAAACAACTCACCTCATAGGATTCATGCTTCCATGATATCGCGATTTCAAACATAGTCATGTTCATCATCAGCCATAACAGCCGACTTGGAGTTATGGCTGATGATGAACATGACTATGTTTGAAATCGCGATATCATGGAAGCATGAATCCTATGAGGTGAGTTGTTTAAACAATATGTTCTCCGATGAATTTTAATGATTATACCTCATGTTTACTTCCCAACATTAATTAAATATAATCTTGGTTATATTGAATATATTTCATCATTACTCTATTATTTAATTATAAAATATTTTTTGTTGTGTTTTATTTTATTAATAATAGAACTTTTCTTCAGGGAATTTTAATGAAGGAGGAATACTTTGAGATAAAATTATTATAAGTAATGCCACGAGTGATTTCCAATTTATCTAGAGAATTTGGAAATCAAGAGTGGCATTTGTTAGGACTATTTAACGAATAAAATTAAGCTGTTTACTCACAAATCATTATTTAAATATAGTTATTTTAAAATATTTATATATATTTTAATGTAAACAGCGATGTTTGAAAACAAATGAGGAACAATTGGTATGCTTCATTTGCTTCTTTTGTTCGTCACTGCAATCAGATCATATTATTTATTGCCAAAGGAATGCAATATTGTAAGAATGCACTCTATTGGAGAAAAATTGAAACACATCAAGAAATTAATAAATTTAAAAGTAGTAAAAAACTGTTAAATTCTCAACTTGATTTGAATGAATCCCCTTTGTTAAATTTAAAAATTTAAATAAATATTGTTGTATTGTTGCTTAGATCAGTTGGAACACAATTCATAATTTGTTAACATGTCTGAAGAAGGTACAGTGTACCGAAACAGCTGTCACTGAATTATATAATAAATATGAAAATCAAGTAAAACTAAGTTTTATTTTTATTTAATTAATAATGTATATTAATTCATTTCTGAAGTCCTATGATGTAAATATGACAGTTATATTTTTCTGGGGAAAAATACATTTAAGAAAATGCAAACAATGGTTTCTTTTTGGTGGTATAATCAATTGCTACAAATGTTTTTATATTAACTCCCGCATGCGGTATGTATTTACATTCATGCACTATATATACAATCTGGTAGCCATATTTCTTAGTGAGTCAGTCACTGCAAAATAATGCTACGACCTATTCAGAATGTTAAAAAGAAGGTGTTTTCTTTATTATGATAAACTTTAGTTGGTAAATTCTAGGTGAAACACGACTGTGATTGGTTGTAAATCAAAAATCATTGTAACGTGATTGGTCATTGACTCCCATTTGGGGCATGTGTTAAATAGTCATTGAAATTCTATAGTTGCTATAATAGATATTCAAGCCAGTAATCAACCATTTATTGATAAAAGAAATGGTAGCTTCGCAGTTGATGAATATAATAACTTACATCGGATTGTTTAAATTTTGAGAATAAGCACTTACCTATAGCTTACATATTAACTATAGAATTTTACTGACTATTTAACTCATACCCCAAATGGGAGTCAATGACCAATCACATTTTAATGAATTTTGTTTTACAACCAATGACAGTCGTGTTTCACCTCACTATTTATCAAATTCTGTTTACCAAAATAAAGAAAGCTCCTCCTTTTATAAATTAATGAGTCATTTTAACATCTTACCTCATATTTCCTGTTTTATCAAACACGGTAACTATAGTTTTCAAATGATCTTGTCATTCATTTTCAACCGCCATTATGACTCATATTTCCTGTTTTATCAAACACGGTAACTATAGTTTTCAAATGATCTTGCCATTCATTTTCAACCGCCATTATGACTCATATTTCCTGTTTTATCAAACACGGTAACTATAGTTTTCAAATGATCTTGTCATTCATTTTCAACCGCCATTATATCATATATCATTATATCATAATGGCGGTTGAAAATGAATGACAAGATCATTTGAAAACTATAGTTACCGTGTTTGATAAAACAGGAAATATGAGGTAAGATGTTAAAATGACTCATTAATTTATAAATTAAGAACCTCATAATGTGTTTCCCAATTTTAACTTTGAAAAAGTTCCTCCTTTTTTAATATTCTGAACAGGTCAGAGCATTATTTTGCAGTGACTGACTCTCCAACAAATACATTGAATATAGCATATATGAACAGATTCCTTCGAACTACACATTTGATAATTGTGTTTTTAAATAATGATTTTACTGAGTTGTTTCCTAAAAAAAATTAATTGATAGCCTATAATGTTGGTTATAATATACAGTTTGATATGTTTCATTTTTTTTCCACTACAATATTGCGATCCTAGTGGGTTATTACCGATTGCGATCCTATTTGGCAATAAATAATATGATCAAGTTGCAGTGAATAAACATAACGACACATTTATGGTTTGTTTTCAAACATCATTGTTTATGTTAAATATATAAATATTTTAAATTAGCGGTAACTGTATTGAAATAGTGATTTTTGAGTAAACAGTTTAAGGGGATATTTTAAAGGTGATTTTAGTAAAAAATTCTCAAATTTGGTTTTTTGTACTTTTAAATAGTTCGAAAAATTCTGCACAAATTGATATAAATGTTATTGATATATGCTCAATTTAAGTATTTTTAATACATTTTTAAAAGAAAAACTGGCTTTTTCGACAAACTAAAATTTTTATATAAAAGACCCGTTTTCTCAAAAACTATAAGAGGTAAATGTCTTACAAGTGAGGAAAACCCCCCCAAAAAAAAAAACCTCACCCAGGAGCCTGTCCTGACCGGGAATCAAACCCGGGCCCGCTGCATGACAAGGCAGCACGCTACCTTGAGACCACAGCGGTGGTCATATATATATATATATTTCCGGTTTTAACAATGCTGATGCTAATAATAATAATAATAATAATAATAATATTATATCGGCCGCGGTGAACTAATGGTTATGCTCCTTGCCTCTGGTCCCAAGGGTCGCAGGTTCAAACCTGGCCGGGGTCAATGGATTTTTTTAGGATGGAAAAATCCAAGGAGCAAGTCCCCCAGGAGGGACTTAGGCCATGGGTCCCAAGTCTGAAGATTTTCAGGCTCATAAAAAAATCCTTAAGCCTGAATGAAAAGGCCTCTAAGCAAAATTTACTGTATTTTCCCGTCCTAGTAGTACCACCTTGGTTTCCTAGATGTCAGTATGAGGCGGAACGCTGACCACGGACCACTCAAAATGACATCTATACGAAAACAAGTGTAACTAAATTAGTATGGTTCAAATTCTTCCCTGTAGGGGGAGAGTGCCCAAATCTCTGTTAAGGGAAATATGGGCTTACAAGAAGAATATTATTATTATTAATATAAATTACCATTACTAGTAATAATAGTAATACTTACTTACTCACTGGCACTATCGAACCCGTAGGTTCATGGCCGCACGGACATAAGATCTCCATACTTCCCTATCCTGAGCTAATGCTTTCCAATCATTCCCTGTATAATCTACTTCCCTCAAATCATAGTTAATGTTATTCTCCCACCTCATTCTTGGTCTACCAACTGGGCGTTTTCCCTCTGGCGTTCCTACAAGAAGCTTCCATGCAAGTCTTTCATTCCCCATACGTGCAACATGTCCTGCCCATCGCAGTCTACGAGACTTAACTGTTCTTATTATATCTGGCTTCCTATAAAGACCATGTAGTTCATTGTTATGTAGTCTTCTCCATTCACCTGTCTGTTCATTTCTCTTTGGTCCAAAAATTTTCCTTAGTACTTTATTCTCAAATACTTGTAATCTCCTTTCCTCCCTTAAAGTAAGAGTCCATGTTTTGCACCCATATAATATAACTGGCAGAATAATAGTTTTATATATTTTCAGTTTAACGTTTTTTGAAAGGAGTTGGGACATCAAGAGTCTCTGCAATGCATAATAGCACGCATTTTCAGAATTGAGCCTATGTTTAATTTCTTTGTGCATCTCATTCCTATTTGTGATTATTGTTCCTAGGTATTTGAATTCAGCCACTTGCTCAAAATTTCCCTCATTTGTCATTAGCTGTCCATTTCCATTATATAATGAGAAATGTTATTTTATGTTTGATTTATTTCAGCTTTCATGGACTGTGCACACAACTACGACTGTGCTGCAAAAATTGTAACCAAATATATGCAGAAATATGGAAGGGTAAGTTCTAATAATTATGATACCATTATTATCTTTATAAAAGGATGATTGAATTTACTGATAAATACAGCCCGGATTTGTATGCAAAATAAAGTTCTAAATATGCATGTATTTTTATTTGGCCACTAATGTAAGCAACAGACGAATAGATATTATTGCATTTAGACCATCTTCTAAAATTGGTATGATATTAGATCTCACAATCCATTTTGAGATTCATAGTGGCTAACCTGAGGAAGTTGACTGTGAAAAGAAAGCCATATATGAGCCAACAATTGACTATTTAACTCATGCCCCAAATGGGAGTCAATGACCAATCACGTTTCAATGATTTCTGTTTTACAACCAATCAGAGTCGTGTTTCACAAAATATTTATCAGTGTTATAATTACCATATTAAAGAAAGCTCCTCCTTTTTAATATTATGAACATGTCTGAGCATTATTTTGCAGTGACTGATCCCGTGAGAAATACGGCTACCAGATTGTATATATAGTGCATAGATGTCAACACATAGCACTTGCAGGAGTTAATATAAAAACATTTGTAGCAATTTATTATACCACCAAAAAAAGAAACCACTGTTTGCACTTTCTTAAATGTATTTTTTCCCAGGTAACAACCCAGAAAAATATAATTGTCATATTTACATCATACTACATCGGAAATGAATTAATTTAGAGTTTGATGTGTTTCATTTTTTCTCCACTAGAGAGCATTCTTATAATATTGCGTTCCTTTGGCAATAAATAGTATGATCTGGTTGCAGTGATAAACAAAAGAAGCAGATGAATCTTACCTATCGCTTCTCGTTTGTTTTCAAACATCGCCGTTTACATTAAATATATAAATATTTTAAAATAACTATAGTTAAATAATGATTTGTGAGTAAACAGCTTAATTTTATTCGTTAAATAGTCCTAACAAATGCCACTCTTGATTTCCAATTTATCAATAATTTGGAAATCACTCGTAGCATTACTTATGATAAATACAACTAGATAGTATAACTGTCACAGGATTGATGATCGGGGCAAGAGGTACTATACCAGGATTCTTAGCTAAATTTTGGAATTCCTTAGATTTGGACAGGGTGTATCTTTCTAAAATTGCCATTGCTGCCATTAGAGGATCAATTTCAATTTTAAGAAACCATCTTTACAAAATTTCTACTTTATAGTATGTATACTTCAATTACAATTTGAAATTTTTAAATGTATTTACAAAATGTATTTCATCAATTTAAAAAAAAATTAACTGTCTGTATCACTTTGTCCTTGAGGCAATCCTCTAATGAGGAAAGTTGTATACTTTTTTTTTGTAAGCCCATGTTTTCCCTTTACAGAGATTTAGGTGCTCTCCCCCTACAGGGAAGAATTTGAACCATACTAATTTAGTTACACTTGTTTTCGTATAGATGTCATGTTGAGTGGTCCGTGGTCAGTGTTCCACCTCATACTGACATCTAGGAAACCAAGGTAGTACTAGGATGGGGAAATTAGCACAAGATAGTACAGAATGTCACATGATTAATGCGAGCCAGTCCCTTAATCTTAGTTTCAATTTTGCTACTTCTCATGTTAAGTAACTACTCACTAAGCTATATAGAATCCATTTCACACTCTGTATCAAAAGAAACATTTCTGTGGTATAGCTGGGAATTAAACTTGTGAACCCTTGGATTCTACTAAGATATGCTGTTACACTATAGAGGTGATATATGCTTTTATTATCAGACTCTCAGATCTGTGCACCTTCAGTGCTGCCATCATTCTTAGAAAAGTTAACAGCTATACTCATTAATAGTGAGTGGAGAACATATTTTTATCGACTCACCTCATATAATTTCAAATTTCTTTGATACTGACGGTTTCAGACAATATCATGTCCTTCATCAGTCATGGCGTCCATTGATGAAATTCCGTGATTGTTGATTTCTTTAGTGACATCACCTCTTGTGCTGCCATCTTTCGTTGGGATTATAAACTTTGTAATTAAATTTTTATCCACCGGAATATCGAAATTCATAGATCGATATTTATTCCTCTGAATGAATATCATTTCCCAAATTGTCAATTCCAACAGTTTATCCAACTGTTTTAAAAGTTTCGCTTCTTTTTCAATTTTATGATGTTCTAGTAAACTATGTGCAGCAATGGCTGATTTTTCAATTTCACAATTTTTAATATTTCTAAAATGTTCTTTAGTGCGTGTTTCTAAATTCCTTTTTGTTTTTCCTATGTATACTTTGCTACAATCATTACAATTAATTTGATAAATTCCAGATTTCTTACTGTCTGGGATGTTGATTTTTTTTATTGGTATTTAAAAGTTTTTCCAGACTAAATTTATTTATTGGTGCCAAAGTAATGTTGTATTTGTCAAATATTTTTTGAAATTTTCTATGTACTATTGGGTGGTAAGTAATTTTCTTGAAATTCTTTTCTTTACTAACAATTTGTAGGGTAGAGCATTCTTTAAGTTGTTATCTTTTTGAATTTCTTTAATTTGTTAGATATTATACTCTTATTAAAACCATTTAATTTGGCTATATTTAGGATATTCTCGTATTCTTTCTTAAAATTGTCTCCTTTTAATGGGACCTTTATCAATCTATATAAGAGGCTATTAAATATTGCATGTTTCTGTGCCAGAGGATTGAAACCTGTTGATTTGATATAATTGTAAGTAAGTAAGTAAGTATGTGTACCCTTCCTATATACATCAAATTCAATTTTTTGAGTTTTTTCATTCCTAATTATGTATAAATCCAAAAATGAAATTTGGTTTTCAATTTCTGATTCTATGGTAAATTTAATTGATACATCTTGTAGATTAAGTAATTTCAACGCATCATCAACATGTTTAAAATTTAGTATCGAAAAAATATCAACATATCTGTACCAACTCTTGAAAATCCATGGGTAAGCCTTGGTGATATGGCACTCGAAGTAACTCATATATAAATTAGCTAAAAAAGACGAAAGAGGATTTCCCATAGATAAACTTCCCAATATTAATTTAAATATAGCTATACTCACTTCATTCCCCCCACATCAAACAGCAGCCACATACCTTTCTGAGTAGGGATGTTGCCAAACATCCCCAAATGGTGTCATGGATTTTGAATATTGAATAATATAAGGTTAATTATTATATCTTCATATTTAATTAGGTCTAATGACACTGACTGACTTCTATTATTTGCTTACACTCCATACACTGTATTTATGTTGAGTTGACAACACTGGACTGCAAGTGCAAATAATCTGTCCCCCAAGAAGACTCAAAATTGCGAGTAGTAGGAGGGGAGAAATAGGAATGCAGGGAGGGAAATTATTTACCGAGGCAGAAAAGGAATCAGGGTTCATTAATTATTAATGATTTAGTTATTTTGATTCACCTCATATTTCTTGAATTTCATGCAGACCTGGTTTCGTCGCTTTTGCGCGACATTGTCGATGTTGGAATGCATTGGAAATATCGCTCAAAAGTGACGAAGCCAGGTCTAATTAGAATTCAAGAAACATGAGGCGAGTCAAAATAATTAAGAGAAACTTCATAGTGCTATTTCGTACATATATTAAATTAGGGTTCAGTATGCATATATTTTGGGAGCACAAATCCAATGGTCAGACAATATTATTCTACTGTTTTCTTATTAAATTAAAATACTTTATACCTCCTCATATTTTAATTTTTTTTGTAAGCCCATGTTTTCCCTTTACAGAGATTTAGGCGCTCTCCCCCTACAGGGAAGAATTTGAACCATACTAATTTAGTTACACTTGTTTTCATATAGATGTCATTTGAGTGGTCCGCGGTCAGCATTCTGCCTCTTACTGACATCTAGGAAACCAAGGTATTACTAGGACAGGAAAATTCGGTAAATTTTGCTTAGAGGTCTTTTCATTCAGGCTTAAGGATTTTTTACGAGCCTGAAAATCTTCAGTCTCGGGACCCACGGCTTAAAGTCCCTCCTGGAGGACTTGCTCCTTGGATTTTTCCATCCTAAAAAATCCATCGACCCCGGCCGGGTTTGAACCCGCGACCCTCGGGACCAGAGGCAAGGAGCATAACCACTAGTCCACCGCGGCCGATTATATTTTAATTTAATCTTAAATTAAACCTCATAGTGATTTTTTTCCTATAAAAGTTCAACTATTGTTTTGTGTTTGTCTAAATGACATCTTACATACTAAGTTATGTAGGTAGGAAATAACATTACAAGATTTATTTTAATTTTGTTGAGTTGTTTCTTGACTCACCTCATACTTCTTAACTCCCTTGTATATCTAGATTTCGTCACTGTATTTGTGACATTCTCAATGCTGTTCATGTTCACAACTGACGTCCAATGGTCTCCTCTCCTACAGACTGACCTCCGCGCCATCTGAGGTGAGGTGAGGTGAGTCAAGAAACAACTAAACAAAATCTTACATACTACCAAACTAAATAAAATATTTAATATTTCAGGACTGTAATGAAGATGGTGTTACCAACTGTGATGATTATGTAAGGATTCACTATAATGGAGGGAACAATTGTAAGGAGCAAATACACGACAAAGCATTTAGGAATAGATATAATACATGCAGGTCGTTGGCTTTAGCATGAAAACATTTCTTCCTTAACATGTGGTAATTATTTATTTATTTAAATTTATGAATTGAATAACTGCTGCTGTACAATTGCTGCCTCAATAAATATACTATACACATGAAATGCAGCCACTTACGGTAAGAACACTAAAGCAAAGTGTTACTTTTATTTAACAAATCTATATCAACTACAATAACTTTGTTACATTCTTTTCTCCAGGCAAGGAAAGATTTAGCTGGTGAAACATTGTTATATAAAACCACAGCTTTATTTACATACGAAAACATTTCCTAACTAGTATTTC
Organism: Diploptera punctata; assembly: GCA_030220185.1. NCBI lineage: Eukaryota > Metazoa > Arthropoda > Insecta > Blattodea > Blaberidae > Diploptera > Diploptera punctata. The sequence goes on along the minus strand of JASPKZ010007286.1, from coordinate 1,876,080 downwards.
AATATATGGTAATTTAAATATGCCGAGAGTGTGGAGATTATAATCAACTCTTGAATATATGAGGCAATTGACGATACAATGAGTACGGATAAGGCAAAATGACAATCTTAAAATAGTGCTGTTACATTCAGTACCAGGCACTGAGCAGGGCATTTAAACCCACAGGCCAGCCATTTAAATACCCCAGTTACCCTTTTCGTGGCACTTCAGAAAATGGACCATTATTCACAAACTATTAGTCCTAGAAAATTCAAATTTTGTACATACCTAAAGGAGATATCCTAGTAGGATTTGATGGTGAGATAACTTGGATGATTGACATCACATAGTATCAACGTATCAATTTCAGGAAGTGGAAGTTCATCTTCACTTTCACTTTGTGAATCTTCTAATTCACGAATCAGTTCGTCACCTGAATCATAATTATACAAAATATTCACTAATTCTTCTTCAGTGAGACATTTTTCTTTCGCCATGGTTTCACTCACGCACAAAGAACAGCGCGATAACGAGAAACAAATACGACTGCATTGGAGACTGGAGACAAATTTGGGTGAACGAATTCCATGTGTTGTTTGTTTAAAAAATAAAAGGGGATTCATAAAGGTTAAACATGTCAAACAGTAATAGAAAATGTACATTTACATGCCATCTATGATCTCCAAGACATACTAAGCCAACACAATATTTAGGCACTGAATATAAACGCGGTTTGTTCGCGCCCGCTCTAAAGCGAGTTAACTGACCGACAGCTGCATACACGATAGTCTCCTTAAACTTCGTGAGTCATGAATTTATCAATAATTTGGAAATCACTTGTGGCATTACTTATGAAAATACATTAGCAAGTAACATTATGAGGTTTTATTTAATAGCAACTTTGGTCTGTTTAATTCTTACCTCATATCGTTGTTTCTATTAGACATATGTTTCAAGACTTTGTTAGCCTCATCTTCAATAGCTACAGATTGATTTTTCCCAAGTTGTCGGCCCTGGATCTCGACTTCTGCTCCCTCTTATTATGTACTGCAAATACACTCACTGTTTTCGCCATTAAATGAATGTAATGAAGGCATCAAGGAACTTATCCTTAAAATTTTGATCTTACACAAACAAAAAATCTATCACATATGGTAATGGGAATGCTAAGCATGGTGTTCATTTATAAGTGCAAATCTGTGACAGCAATGTTGATGCAAAATATATTACTAATATTCTGTGTTTAGGCTTTTTCAATATCTGTATTTACAGATAGAAAAAACTATCCTGGTTAATCCCTATGTAGTTAATTTGACCGCAATTAATCAAGAGTTGACTATAGAAAATGCATACTGCATATTTAGTAGAATAGTAAGTGTATTAGATATGTTTAAAAAGGCCATTCATGCAGTAAGACTGTACTACGCCACTAACAACTACATATTTTATATAGTGAAACCTCTCTTGATTGACGTCCCAAATAATAGTCATTCCTGTTATTAAAAAAAAATACATTAGAAAATTTTGGTTTGAGCCTTGAAAGCAAATGTAAACTTTTTTCAATGAATGCAGTCTCATAGAATTCTTAAAGCCATACTTCGTTACTGCCCCCAAGTCAATAGATCGTTGGGACATCCAAAAAAGCACTGGATGGAAAACTCCTCTTTGAGACCGTAACAGGCCACACGGCCTAATACATGCACGGATGATTGATGACATTTGAAAATTTAATAAAATGGATTCTTCAAGGAATAATGATACTTTCTTATTAAAAAGAACTCACAGTAACAAAACTGGTCCATCTAAATAGGAAATCTATCGCATATAAACTCCAAGTGCAACAGGCCTAGGAGGCCCTTGGCTGACCAGCCGACTGCTGGCCTCACATCCACATGTGTTAATCACAGAGGTAGACGATCATCTAGCCAGTGTAGGAGTGACATGTGGTCAGCGGGTCCCCCAGCCGTTATAGCTGGTATTCTCAACCTGGAGTCGCTACTTATTGTAGCAACCCAAATGCCTCACAATGCAGGGTGGGCACCGGTCCCATACTGGCCGAAATTCCATGAGAAAAATTTCTTCCTCCATGGAGACTCGAACCAGCACAAGTCCCATAGCTCTGCGCCAAGGCTTCTTGCCTTAATCACTTGGCTACAGCGCAGGACTCTATCATATATATATAGTAAATAAATATTAATTTTGTAAAGAGAGGATTTCTTTCTCTAATTTTACAATTCTGTCCTTTATTCATGCTGGCACTGACACATAACTTCATGTTTAAATAGGCATGATTACAATTAAATGTAAAACCAACAAACAGTTTTGTAGATAGTGAAAGGCAAATTCCATCCAACATTGTATTCATCAAAGACAAACTCCATAAAATGGCATAAATGATAAATTTGAGAATCTCAAAGAGATTTTTATGGCTAAAAAACTAAAAGAAGAATATGAAAAATGGGGACTTTATATAAACATTGAGAAAACTAAATATCTGTGTCTAGGAGAAGAAATGGAAAATATAAATTTCAACAATGGAGAAGAACTAAAACCTAGTATTGAATGCACTTATTTAGGAGCAAAATTAGACCATTCAGGCGATAACACAGTGAAAATTAAAAATAGAATCGCACAAACAAAACAAGCAATAAATGCTTTAAACTCTGTTTGGTGGAGCAAAAATATTACAAAAAATATAAAATTACAAATATATCGAACCATAATTCAGAGCATTTTAACATATGGTGCAGAAGTCTGGCAAATTCCTACCAGGGAAATGAAAATAATTTTAATACAGAAATGGATGTTTTAAGAAGATCAGCTGGAAAATCTAGAATGGATAGAATATGAAATTAAGAAATAAGGGAAATTATGGGTGTACAAGAGGAGCTGGACATTATAAAAAAGAAAAGATTACAGTGGTATGGACATGTCAAAAGAATGCCAGAGCAAGATTGCCTAAAATTGATATGGAATGGATCCCAATGGAAAGGAGGAAGAGAGGAAGACCGAAGGATAGAAGGGGTACAAGCAGCTGTGAACATCAGAGGATTGGAAGAAGATCAATGGATGGACAGAGAGGAATGGCGTTTGGTTTCCGGAAGACGGCGGCAGGTGCCATGATACCGGATGATGTCTTTAAAATGTATTTTACTAATTTTCATAAAACAAAACAATGGATCTTAAACAGGATAAGTATCATAAGTATGAATTTCATGCCAAGAATTACGACACAACGATACAATAACGACTCCAGAAAAGGTTACCAATCAAGTGTACAAAACTGGAAGATGAATTTCAAAATGTACTAAATAAAAAAAAAACTGAATGGAGCGAAGCAAATAAAATGAGCATTGATGTTGAGAAAACAAAATATCAAGAGTTCATTCTGCAGATACAGAAAATAAAACTCAAAATTAGTAATTAAGTGCAGTGAAAAAAATAGAAAATTAATAATGAAGGATCATATAGAGAAAAGTAACACATCAAGTAGCAAAGATACAATATATTCTGAAAAGATTAAAATTTGACTGTTGAAAGAATGTCAAAGTACAGAAAAGTCTGAAGTCTCAAATAAATCTTACTTAAATATGAGAAAAGAGAAATGCAAAATTCTTCAAGAAAAGAAGCAGCATCTCATTTCAGATTAGCAACAAAACACTGAACACTAGGGCAACTTTGGTGTCATAAATGACAAAACTTTCAGCTGATAGAGAACCCTGAGCTAAAGATAATTATTATATGTAAGATTATATAGTGTTAAGTCTCATAAACTGTGATGGGCAGGACATGTGGCACATATGGGGAATGAAAGACATGCATTGAAACTTCTTGTAGGAAAATCAGAGGGAAAGCACCCAGTTGGTAGACCAAGAATGAGGTGGGAGAATAATATTAACTATGATTTGAAGGAGGAAGATTATACAGGGAACGATTGGAAAGCATTAGCTCAGGATAGGGATGTATGGAGAGCTTATGTCTGCGTGGCCATGAACCTATGGGTTCAATAATGCTAGTGAGTAAGTAAGATAGATTATATGTGTGTGATCCCACAACAGGCCTCAGGAGGCCTTTGGGGTAGTAGGAGGTTAAGGCTCCCACTTTTTCTAGACAATCGGCACTTGATATCAGCCGGGTTGTCAGCCCTGCGTGACGGCCGCCTTTACCCCAGAACAAGTGTCTGGTACTCATTTCCATTAGAGGCTGAGTCGACCCCAGGGCCATAGTGCCGCCAGAGGGTTTGGGTCAGTTTAAAAATCCTGACCCCAACGGGACTTGAACCCTTGACCCTCCGGCTTGTAGCTCAGTGCCTTAACCACTACGCTACGGCGTGCCCCTTGAGATAGATTATATAGTGGCTGGCAAAGAACTGATGAGATCAAAATCCTGCACGTTATATCAACAAGTAGGATTAATTAACTAATTCACTAGTATTAATAAAACCCACAGGTTCATGGCCACACGGACAAAAGCTCTCCATACATCCCAATTATGATCTAATGTTTTCCAAACATTCACTGTATGATTTACTTCCCTCAAATCACGGATAATGTTATTCTCCCACCTCATTCTTGGTCTACTTATTAGGTGTTTTCCTACAAGTTTGCATTCCCCATTCCTGCTACATGTCCTGTCCATCAAAGCCTATGAGACCTAACTGTTATTACATCTCCATCCATCCATAGATATTCTGCCCAAAGGCAGGTCCTTCATTGCAATCATAGCATTTTCATGCTATGCTTGCAGCTTTACTAGGGAATTATAGATGTGGTAGCTTCCCGTTGCTTTCCACACCGGTGAAGGATGATTGATGATGATAATATGATAAGGATGATGATGGCCATATGATTTCGGGGACCGTTTGAGCCTTAAAGTTTTCCTGACATTTGTCTTACAGGTGAGGAAAAATCCTGATAAAAACCTCACCCAGAAAAACTGCCCTGACTGGGGATCAAACCTGGGCCTGCTGCATGACAAGGCAGCACGCTACCTCGAGACCACAGTGGTGGACTTGTTATTACATCTGGTTTCCCATAAAGATCATATAGAGCTCACTGTTATGTAGTCTTCTCCATTTGCCTGTGTGTTCATCTCTCTTTGATCCAAACATTTTCAAAGAACTTTACAATTCAAAATAGTTCAACCAGCTCAAAAGAATGAGAAAGGAAACACCAAAAATGTTGAACCGAAAGGTGAGAAGAAAGTTATGTATGGGAATATGCTAAATTCAGAAAAATCTTCAAGAGGAAGTAGACAAACAAGAAGTAATATATGACAAAGACATACGAAGGGTTTTATAATAAAACTTCCACAAAGAGGATGATGATAGGAAATGAGAAAATATCAAGTTAGTTATGAATTAATCATATTTAAAGAGAAAAATTATACGCTCAGACCGGGACTTGAACCCGGGACCCTTGGTTTTCTAGTCCAAGTGCTCTACCATTTGAGCTACCTGAGCAAGTACCGATCAAAACGCAAATCTTTCTCTATATACGTTGTAATTCCCGCCCACCAAATGCTTTGAAGCCTTTGCTTCTATCTTTGCAAATGGCGGCTCCTATATTAAGAAGACATTTTTGGGAATTATACATTACATTATAAATGCCAGTACGGCTAATAATTATAATGTAATGTATAATTCCCAAATATATCTTCTTAATATAGGAGCTGCCATTTGCAAAGATAGAAGCAAAGGCTTCAAAGCATTTGGGGCGGGAATTTCACATATATAGAGAAAGATTTGCGTTTAGATCGGTACTTGCTCAGGTAGCTCAAATGGTAGAGCACTTGGACTAGAAAACCAAGGGTCCCGGGTTCAAGTCCCGGTCTGAGCGTATAATTTTTCTCTTTAAATATGATTTATCCATCATTGAGATGTATGAAATTAATAATAAAAACATCGAAAATAGTTATGAATTATTGAAATTTTACATTATAATATGCTCAAAAATAATTTCTGTTATATTTCTCAGATATGAAAAGATTGTTATATACCTTCTGTTTTTCAATTGAAAGGTTTCACTATAATTTATTTTCACCAGCAAAATCTCTTGAGTAATATTAACAAGCTATGCATACACCAGAGAAGGAGAAAGTTTTAAATTTGTAATATAAAATGACAATGTTCTCAGAGTGTTAAAAATTGAAATATGTACATTACAATGTGCATTTTAATAAGAGTTTATATGTAAAATACATACAATTGTTGTAGCCATTTACAAATTTAACTGTTCTAACTATAGTAAACAAAAAACTCTGATAGGTTTCATAACCCCAAATAATTCTAAATCTTAAAACTAATTTTATCAAACAAATGTTATATCCTATCCAAATTGTTTTTATTTAATGCGAATTATTTGTTCATTGCAGAAGTTCTTCAAAGAATCTGGGCTAATAAAAATAATATCAAAATTCTCCAATGTAGGAAAGATTATCAAATTTTATATTGATTTAATTTTTCATGAAAGCATTCTACAATATAGTGCGAATGCTTTTGGTACTGGTATAGCCTTTCTTAAGTTATGTAGCTAGGAAATAACATTATGAGCTTTATTTTAATTTTGTTTAGTTCTTTCTTGACTCACCTCATTACTTCTTAACTCCCTTGCATATCTAGATTTCGTCACTGTATTTGTGACATTCTCAATGCTTCACGTTCACAACTGACGTCCAATGGTCTCCTCTCCTGTAGACTGACCTCCGCGCCATCTGATGGCTGACCGACGTAACTTCCAAATCAATCCCCTCTCGTTATCACCGGGTATTTCAAAATTCATAGTTGTGTTTTTATTCTTGCATATGTAAATGTTTTCCCAAATTGTGAGTTCCTTCGGTTTTTCCAATTGTTTAAGTAATTTTGTTTTGGTTTCTATTCTATGTTTTTCTGACCAGGCATGTGTAGCTATTGCAGATTTTTCTGTTTCTCCATTTTTAACATTTCTGAGGTGTTCCTTTAATCTTGTATTTAGATTCCTTTTAGATTCTAAATACAAGATTAAAGGAACACCTCAGAAATGTTAAAAATGGAGAAACAGAAAAATCTGCAATAGCTACACATGCCTGGTCAGAAAAACATAGAATAGAAACCAAAACAAAATTACTTAAACAATTGGAAAAACCGAAGGAACTCACAATTTGGGAAAAAATTTACATATGCAAGAATAAAAACACAACTATGAATTTTGAAATACCTGGTGATAAGGAATTGATTTGGAAGTTCGTTGGTCAGCCATCAGATGGCACGGAGGTCAGTCTGCAGGAGAGGAGTCCATTGGACGTCACTTGTGAACGTGAACAGCATTGAGAATGTCACAAATACAGTGACGAAATCTAGATATGCAAGGGAGTTAAGAAGTATGAGGTGAGTCAAGAAACAACTAAACAAAATTTTACATGTATTTATTTTGCATAAAACAGAATCTGTCCAACGCAGGAACGGAAGGATATTTCTACACAATCTATGAAGAAAAAAATTATAAAGCAGAAAGACAGAGAAATAAATTAGTTTCACTTCACTGAATTCCCATTAGGCAAACAAAATAATAAAGAATGATTCCTGCCACCGGGTGAAGTACAGATTGTATCTGTACCTGAAATTTTCTTTCGATCTCACTGCACACCGTTATGCGAAATACAGATATCTGTCTTACAAATAACCATTGCACTGTAAAACCTTAAATCAGTTTTCGTTCTGAGACCAATCTTTCACAGGTAGCGTTCCGAATTTACGGAATAAAGATTGCTGAAACATATGTCTCATTGTTATTAAATGAAAAAGTGAAAGTGATTGAAGACAAATCTTCAAATTTCCGGACCGAATTCTTGAAGTCCAGCTCTAGCTGTTGCTAAATCCCTATGGAATAACGATTTCAAGGCATCTTTAGGTTCGCTGGTCAGTTTGTAGTGTGAATGAAATTGGGGGGGGGGAAACAAAGGATGTGGACAAAAGTGTAGTTAGTGAGCAGAAACCGAAAATGCATACTTTAATTTTAGGATATGCACCTAAGAGACATTTTTAACGCTGACGAAACGGGACTGTTTTTCGCACGTTACCATCGATGCCACTTTTCAAAGGCAGCGGAATTACAATTAATCCAAGGTACGTAAAAAGACATACGGTACTAATCTAAGATTATTAATAAGTTTTAGTTTTTTATAATGCAGAATTTTGTCTAATGTGGAAAAAAATTGGTCCCATGCGATTCCGCTTTGAGCAAGTTTTACTGTATAATTTTTTTCACTCCTATACTAATAATTATGTTTAATTTTTATATTTCATGTGAATTTATATCTTGGTTTGAAGAGTTCAATTGTTTAATAGCAAGGGAATGTTGATAAAATGACAGCAATTGTTTATTGTTGTCTGAATTAGTGGCAGACATTTTAAATAACAATTTCAGACTGCATATTAATTACAGAATGATTAATTGTGATGTAGAGGAAGCGGTGAACGCTGCGGTCCATTTTCTATTACCAGCAAAGTAAAAAAATAGATATAAAAAAGTATACAGAATATTTAAGGACTGGTGTAAATTAAAAAGAATGTAGTACATAAAGTAGAGAAACATATTGAAATAAATAAAAGTACTACTGAAAATCAACCAAATTTTGTGCTAATGTTAATAATTGTAACAACTGTTCAATTGCTATAAATTTGAATTATCATACTGAGAAATAAGTGTAATACAATAAAATTGTATTGTATTACTCAATAAAATTTTAAATAGGTAACATTTCTACATTATTAATTAAGTCAATTACTTTTAATATTTGAGTTTGTATTTTTTAACATTCTTACTCATACGTTTATTTTGTTGGACGATCGTTTCAAAGCTATTGCTCCATCTTCAGCTTGCCACAAACTGGTTTTTGCTTTTCTTCAAGTTATTGGCCCTGGATCTGTGTTGAAAGGAACTTGGTAATGAGGCTCCTTTCTCCAGGAATTTCAAAGTTCATAATTTTCTCCTTGTTCTTCTGTATATAGATTTTTTCTCATATTGTGAGTTCATTGGTATTTTCTAACTGTTTTAATAATTTTGTATTTAATGTTTGTGGCAAGCTGAAGATGGAGCAATAGCTTTGAAATGATTATATATAATTGTAGGCTTTCACGGCCGGCGTCTTGATCCATATTTGGTTCGTCTTCCGGGCTTATAGGCCGTGGTCTGGTTGTCTTCTTACTCGATATTTCGTCTACTGCTGCGGTAGACATCATCAGGAGATACTGCGTGCTTTCTGTAAACTCCTCAACAGTCTGCAGCCGACTGTTGAGGAGTTTACAGAAAGCACGCAGTATCTCCTGATGATGTCTACCGCAGCAGTAGACGAAACGTCGAGTAAGAAGACAACCAGACCACGGCCTATAAGCCCGGAAGACGAACCAAATATGGATTTGAAATGATTGTCCAACAAAATAAACATATGAGGTAAGAATGTTAAAAAATACAAACTCAAATATTAAATTGAATCTCATAATGTAACTTCCTAATGATTTTAAAATCAATTACTTTTCTTCCCTAGGGAAGTAAGTTGAGCTATTACATGCCGCTGTCAATGGATACCAAGGCCTCTCTGGTAAATTCAACTTACTTCCCTAAAAACAGAATGATAATTACTAGTACAAGAGTGAACAAAATTATTTTCCTCGTGAAATAAAATAAAATCTCTCATGATTGAAATGTATCACTAAAAAAAAATCAGTACCAACTGAACATGATTATGTGATTAACCCAGATTGTTTAAATGAACTTCAACTGTTATCAAATTGAAATTGTATGACTTTAAATTTTGCCAAAACATGTATTTAGATTTATAAATATATTGTACTAATATTTTTTATATTTGAAGAGAAAAATTTTCGCCTAGACCGGGACTCAAACCCGGGACCCTTGGCTTTCCGGGCCAAGTGCTCTACCAACTGAGCTACCGAGGCGAGTTACGATCTAGACGCAAATTTTTCTCTTATGTACATTGTAATTCCCTCGCGCCAAATGCTTGAAACCATAGCTTCTCCCTCGCGCCAAATGCTTGAAACCATAGCTTCTATCTTCTAAAGATAGAAGCTATGGTTTCAAGCATTTGGCACGAGGGAATTACAACGTACATAAGAGAAAAATTTGCGTCTAGATCGTAACTCGCCTCGGTAGCTCAGTTGGTAGAGCACTTGGCCCGGAAAGCCAAGGGTCCCGGGTTTGAGTCCCAGTCTAGGCGAAAATTTTTCTCTTCAAATATAATTTATCCTTCAATGAGAAGTGTTAAATTAATAATAAAATCGTCAATATTGTACTAATTTGCATTTTATTTTTAAATAAACATTATTATTCAAAGGGAAAAAAAAATCTATATATTCAAATCACACATGACTACCAACATACATAATTTATTATATGTTGTTGTATAATGCTTGGCATTTGGCAATAAAGCCATTAGCTCTCCTGCACTCAAAATATAATTGTTATAGGCCTATATGAGAATAGGAACAGCTCAGAAATGAAAATAAAATGAATCGTAAACATTTTTTTTTTAATGTGGCTGCTAAATTAATATACGTTACATTATTTATATTAAATATTGCTTCAATTCAATTCTTCATTAATCTAATTTTTTAAGTAAAAAACAAAAAAAATATATAAGAATTAAATTAATATTTTTATTACCTTACCTCATATCCTTTTTCTTCTAGACTGCAGTTTCGGAGCTATATCTCCATCATCAGTAGCCTATCGTCGACCGGTGTTATGTCTTTCTTTCCGCCAAGAAACAACATAATACCGGTCGACGAGAGGCTACTGATGTGGAGAAATAGCTCTGAAACTGCAGTCTAGAAGAAAAAGGACATGAGGTGAGGTAATAATATTAATTTATTTAACTTTCACAGGGAAAGAACACTATGAGGTTTAATTTAATAATTAAATTAATGTTTTTATTACCTCACCTCATATCCTTTTTCTTCTATACTGCAGTTTCGGAGCTTATCTCCATCGTCAGTAGCCTCTGGTCGACCGGTGTTATGTCGTTTCTTGGCGGTTTCCTTCTTACTTCTATCGGTGGACCGATGAACCTCTGGATCAGGTCAAAATTTGCGGGAGTTTCAAAATTCATGAGTTTGCCTTTTTTGTTTTTTTGGTTATGGATTTTTTCCCAGACTGCGAGTTCCTTTAGTTTATCTGTTTGTTTGATTAGGCTAGCTTCTGTATCAATTAAATGCTTTTCAGACCAAGCATGGGCTGCTACTGCTGACTTGTCCACTTCACTCTTTTTTACATTTCTAAGGTGTTCCTTCAATCTAGTTTTTAAATTTCTTTTTGTTTTTCCTATATAGATTTTGTCGCAATCTTGACATTTGATCTGATATATTCCTGATTTATATTCTTCTCCAATTTTTTCATTTTTGTTGGTTTTAATTATCTTGTTTAGGCTGTATTCATTCTTTGGGGCCAATCGAATGTTAAACTTATTGAAAATTTTCTGGAACTTGTGGTGTTTTACAGGATGGTAAGTGAATTTTTTGAATCTTATGTTCTCTTCTGTTTGTTTTTTAAGTGTGCTTTCATTAATTAGTTTTTGCCTTTTAAAGTTATTTATTTTCTTGTGTACCAAAAAAACAAAAAAGACAAACTCATGAATTTTGAAACTCCCGCAAATTTTGACCTGATCCAGAGGTTCATCGGTCCACCGATAGAAGTAAGAAGGAAACCGCCAAGAAACGACATAACACCGGTCGACCAGAGGCTACTGACGATGGAGATAAGCTCCGAAACTGCAGTATAGAAGAAAAAGGATATGAGGTGAGGTAATAAAAATATTAATTTAATTATTAATATTAATTTAATTCTTAAATTAAACCTCATAGTGTTTTTTCCCTGTCAAAGTTAAATAAAAAAATTTTTAATTTTAGGAGGTGATATTTTGAGGACAAGCTGACGATAAAACAGAATTGTTTTGAAACATGTCCAAGAACAAATCAACATTAATATTGAGGTAAGATGTCCAGACTGAAAATAATTTAAAAAAAATATGTTGATACATTGAGAGACCTTTTTTTTTAAAAATATTTGTATGTAATGAAGAAAGAATGCAATGCTGATAAGTTAGTACAACGTAATTTTCTAAGTTGTCTGGCAAACATATAAACATTTTGTAAATGTTAATGACAAAAATTAATATTTTTGTACATTGAAGTTTTTGGACACCAATATAATAAAATTGCTAATTTGAATCTATGAAAACCTTAACAGCAATAAATGGAAGGAAAACAAAAAAGTTTACATTAATTTGCATGTTTTACATACATGTTATCAAACACCAAATATAAAGTCCTCCCCCTAAAAGTAGATTCTTATCCTAAATTAATGCCTTAGTTTCTGCTTTTTAAATGCTTCATTTGTTACCTTTATATCTTGCAAGCATTATAATATAATACAATTTATGAATCACAGAAACTAGTTAAATCTCAATGTATGCTGAAATGCAACTTTATCACTAATGTTTAGTTTATTTGCAATTACATTTACATAGACAAAACAAGAAATGTTTATTTCATATCTAGTTTTTCAATTTAGAATAAACATCTTAATACTTTTAATTGTATTTAGCATAGATTTGAATGTACATTTAAGGAATCAAAAATAAAAAAGAACAATACATTTAAAAGAACTGGAAGAAAGAAGATACACACTCTCTTAAATACAAGATATTATGAAGCATTATTTATTTTAGGAAGTAATATTTTGAGGTTCTTTTAATCAAGTTTTTTTGAGTCTAGAAATATCTTACCTCAATTTAATGTTGATTTTTCTTGAACATGTTTAAATATATTCTTCTATATCACAGTCAGTTTTGCTAGACTGATGAGCTTTACGTTGATCAGCTCCCTCTTCCGGCTGGCCGAAGAACCTCCTCCAAACTAAGTCACGTTCAGCAGGAATTTCAAAATTCCTAACTCTATTCATAACATTCTGAAGAACAAAAAGAGAGTTATGAATATTTAATTTTAGGAAGTGATATTTTGAGGTTATTTTAATTATATTATTTTTAGCCTGATCATCTTACCTCAATATTAATGTTGATTTGTTCTTGGACATGACATGTTTCAAAACAATTCTGTTTTATTGTCAGCTTGTCTGGACAACAGAATTGTTTTGAAACATGTCCAAGAACAAATCAACATTAATATTGAGGTCTGGACAAGCTGACAATAAAACAGAATTGTTTTGAAACATGTCCAAGAACAAATCAACATTAATATTGAGGTAAGATGATCAGACTAAAAATAATATAATAGAGTTATGAATTTCGAAATTGCTGCTGAACGTGATCTAGTTTGAAGGTTCTTCGACCAACCGGAAGAGGGAGCTGATGTCAATATCCAGGGTTCACAACATAAAACGCATCATTCTATTACAGCTGACGATGATATAGAAGAATATATCGAAACATGTTCAAGAACAAATCAACATTAAATTGAGGTAAGATATCTCTAGACTCAAAAAAATTTGATACTATGAAGCATTTTTGTATTTTTCTGGGGATAAAGCTGAGCAAGAATTCAGGACTTGTCCTACCTGAATACAATCATAATCCTCAAAGATACTTAGAAAATGTAAGATAAATTGTGACACGTGGCAAAGTGTTGAAACACAGTACAATACAAATGAACTGCTCTCTGCTCAAACATTAACAACAAACAGTTGCAATAAAGGCACAACCTTGGGGTTAAAATTGTAACTATATCACAACCAATTATTAAAATACAACCAAACAGTAAAAAAGTTGTAAACATTAGTTTATTAACAATGTTTTTAAAGCTGTATCTGAGGAAAAATATCAGTTCTGACAGCAGTCAAGATTACTTTTCTAAATCCTGAAAGGTTTATTAGGCAACCCTTTTTGCTGGTGACTTTGGTGATTCAGCAAATAAGAGAATACAGACCTGCAGTTACAGCTCATTGTTTTCGAGAGCAGAGATAATCAAGTACTTTCAAATAAAATCTATGGTAAATAGAAACAATCTAACATGTAAGACTCAATGTATAAAAATGTTCATCCAATAATTCTAGGATCCAATTTGGGGAAAATGTTCACATATAAAATTAAAATTTTCTGTATCATAACTGAAGCACTGAGTTGAAAAGGGGAGAAATTCCAAGTACCCTGCTTTTGAGAAAACCTTAATATCTTACAGTTTTTAATTTTGTTGAGTTGTTTCTTGACTCACTTCATACTTCTTTTCTTAACTCCCTCACAGATTCAGATCTCGTCATTGTATTTGTGACATTCTCAATGCTGTTCACATTCACAACAGTTGTGAACGTGAACAGCATTGAGAATGTCACAAATACAGTGATGAAATCTGGATCTGCGAGGGAGTTAACTGGATCTGCAAATCTGCGAGGGAGTTAACTGGATCTGCGAATCTGCGAGGGAGTTAACTGGACCTGCGAGGGAGTTAAGAAGTATAGTTGTGAATGTGAACGGCATTGAGAATGTCACAAATACAGTGACGAAATCTGGATCTGCAAGGGAGTTAAGAAGTATGAGGTCAGTCAAGAAACAACTCAACATAAATTAAAATAAACCTCACAGTGTTATTTCCTACCTACATAACTTAATCTTACAACTTGCTCTGATAAATTTTGAATCAATTACAATATTAATCCTCTGCTTACATGGAATGCAAAAATAGCGAGAATTCATAATTTCTATGTTGCATACATGTTTTATCGCTCTTTGAAGGCAGTGGAGTTTGTTCCCTTTTCAACTCAGTAATTCTTTTCCAGTATCTATTGAACCAGGCCCTCTAGTCAGATCAGATGCATTACAGATTAATACCAATGAATAAAAATAAAATTTAAATTTCAACTTAATTAAAATCAGTTCACAAAAGGGATACATTAATATTTTAACTCATTCCTCTTAGAAGAGCAAATTCTAGTCAAATCTGCTGAAATAAAAGTCAAACCAATCTTTTTGTTTTATGATAAGATCTTTTATATCCGTAGGCAGGATTTTTTTTCCCTCATGTTTACAAATAGCACATTTGTTATTATCCAACACAGCAGAGCACAGCTTTGTTTATGGATAATTTGCAAACACCATATACAAAACTACCAGAACAACTGGAAAGCCCATCTTCAATGAATGCCGTCTCATAGCATTCCAAAAGCCATGCTTCATTACTGCCGCCAAGGCAAAAGATCGCAGGGATGTTCAAAAAAGCGCTGGATGGAAAATTCGTCTTTGAGACCATAAAAGGCCACAACATGGATGATGATGATGCAAACTAGTGTTGTGTCATCCCGCGTACACTCGCTTCACGTCAGTCTATGGCATTGAGGAGTGCAGCTATTATCCTAAATAAGCTGGGTAAGTGCATCATTTGCTATTTGTTCCTGACTATACATGGTTAGTATCTACGTCCATGAGATGCAGCAACAGTGCTGCTATGACTGGAGGTAAGTGTTCCACTGTGTCGTATAATAAGATTATAAATGTGTATGTCCTGGGTGAGTTTTTTCTGGGTTTTTCCTCACCTATAAGACAAATGTCAGGAAACTTAGGGCCCAATGGTCCCCAAAAATTATCTGTCCATCATCATCCTCATCCATCACCAGTGTGGAAAGCAACAGGAAACTACCACACCTATAATTCCCTAGTAAAGCTGCAAAGCATAGCAATGAAAATGCTATGATTGCAGTGAAAGATCTGCTCTCGGACAGAATTACTATGGATGGATATAATCATAAAATGATATAATAAAACAATATTTTGTTTTTAGAGACCAAAATTTTGCTAAGGGAATTATACCATTTCCTTTCGTATATCTGGAATAAAAGAGGGTTTCAACATGACTATGATTTTCTGATTTGATATTTAAAAACTAAGTGAATGAGTTAATTTAATAATAATTTGTAGAAGGCATTAAAATCATGTCCCATAAGAGAGCAATGATAAAATGTCACTGACACTATATTCTACACAGGAATAAAATGATTCAGGTGTAGAAAAAATGCCTCTGTTTTGTTTCTAAGCATTTGTTAAAAAAATTCTGCAATCTAAGTTGTTCTTGCATCCAAAATTCCTATTCAGTTATTAAATAATCCTAACTATAATTATTTATCATGACTGTAAGAGACTGAAGTGCACATTGGCTTCAGGATGTAATTCCTGTATCTTCATATTCTGAAGAATTTGTGGTCAGAACTTACATTAAACATGTAGGAAATCTCCTCAAAGAGAAAATAAAGATAAATTATGTAATCTTTCCTGAAAATCATCATCATCATCATCTTAAGGCACGACAACTTCAAAGTGAAAGTTTTGGCCTTCTCAACAATCCTCCTCCATGCCAATCTGTCTCTTGCCATATTCAAATTAGTCACTTTCATTTTCCTTAGATCATTCATTGTGTCATCCTCCCATCTTATCTTCGGTCTTCCTCTGCCTCCTATAGGTTTCCATCTGTAGAGTTTTATGACCAGTCTCTGATCATCCATTCTTATCAAATGCCCAAGCCAACTAATTCTGAGAGATCTTATATGGTTTACTATGTTCTGATTTTTTATTAATTTGTTTAGTTCTTTATTTGTTTTGATTCTCCAACAATTATCAGTTCCTCTATTTGGTCCAAATATTCTTCTTAAAATTTTTCTTTAAAAAGTTAGTCATTTCTGTTTTATTGTTTCTTTTAGGACCCAAGTTTCACAAGTATATGTAACTACTGGTCTAATGAGTGTTTTGTATAACCTTATTTTTGCAGTTTTTGATATTAATTTGCTTTTAAATAAGGTTCTATTTGCAAAATAAGCTTTATTCCCATTTACCAATCTTTCTTTAATTTCCTCTTCTAATGTATTATGTCCATTTACTTTCTGAAAGAGTCAGCAAATTAAAAATAAATAAATAAACTGCCAAGAAAGTTATGTAATCATAGCAATAGATACCTGAAAGATTTCAAGAAATTGAGTTAATAATAATTGAACTGGTCATTTTATAAATTTTTTTCCCCAAATGCCTCAGGTTTGCCATTTCCACATTTTTGGTGTTCTCTCCTGGTATGGCATACTTGTAACTCACTTCTGAGGTTTGGGCGCCTGGAAGGTGGAGTTATGCTGCCCTGATGATTTTGTTTAATTGGAAATGTGCACTCAGTTTGAGCATTATAGACACAAGGACAGGACACACCCAGACCTAAGGTGGAGATTTTAAAATCCCCACCCCACCAGGAATCGAACCCGGGTCGCCGGAGTCGAAGATAGGGACTCTACCGACTACGCCACGGCGACGGACTGCCCTGATGATTTGAGAGTTGATGATGGTAATGATGCTCCAGGAGAGGCCTTAAACTAAACTTAGCTAAGCTAATTACAGGAATATGATATTGATGATAATGATGGCCAGATGGTGTTTGAGGACTGTTTGGGCCTTAAAGTTTCCTGATATTTATCTTACAGGTGAGGAAAAACCCTGAAAAAAACTTCACCCAGGAAACTTGTCCCAATCGGGGATCAAACCCGACCCGTTGCATGACAAGGCAGCACGCTACCTCAAGACCACAGCAGTGGACTACATTTTATAAATGTTACAAAAACAAAAACTCAATTTTTCAGGAGAAAAAAAAAATTCTAAAATATATTTAAAGGAAAAGGACAATTATTTTAACTCGTTACGAAGAAGATAAGATACAAAGAGTAAGTTGATTAAAAAATTGGATTAATTTAGAAAAGGAACATATTTATTATAATATAAATATATTTTTTTAATGCCCCAGGTGTTCTCTCTTGGCACTGGTGTAATTGTAACCCACTTCTGAGGTTAGGGCACCTGGAAGGTGTGGTTACGTTGCCCCGGTGATATGATGGGTGATGATGATGATAGTGTTATGCCAGGAGATTCCTTAATCCTAAACTTAATCCAAGATGAATATGAATGATGATGATTGCGATGGCCATATGATGTTCGGGGACTGTTTGGGCCTTAAAGTTTTCTGACATTTGTATTACAGGTGAGGAAACACCCCGATAGAAACCTCACCAGGACCCAATCCTGAGCAGGGACTGAAACGCTGTGTGACAAGGCAGCACGCTACCTCGAGACCATAGCGATGGACTTATAATATAAATATCTGGACATATATCCTATCTATAATGATGATGATTAATGGCATAGCCCATTGTTAAACCATAGCCTCTTCATTTTCAGAAGTTAGTAGACCAACTTCATTTTAGTTACCTTATTTGTCCAAAGATGCAAGGAGTGGCATGCAGTCAACACACTGACTCAATGAGATATTTAACAGGCAACTAAGGTATTACTAGGATGTTTGAGATTGGTACATTTTGCTTAGAGCCCTCTTTGTTCAGACTTAAGTATCTTTTATGAGCCTGAAAATCTTCAGACTCAGGACCCATGGCTTAAAGTACCTCCCGGAGGACTTGCTACTTGGATTTTTCCATCCTAAAAAAATCAATTGACCATGGCCGGGTTTGAACCTGTGACCCTTGAGACCAGAGGCAAAGAGCATAACCACTAGTCCACCGCAGTTGATAAATTAATTACGTATAAAATCAATATATTTTAAGAGTAATCTACAGTCAGATTCAACCCAGGAAGTTACTGTGTGTTTGGAATAGGGAACTGGGTTGCCATTTTAACAGTATTTTCTTGAGAGAAATCCTTAAATAAAACTAAAGTATGCAACACGGCAGGTACACAGTTGTAAGTTGTAGCCGTCCAAGCCACCCCCTCTTAAAGAAAAAAACAGTTACCACTTGTCACTGTGCTCGTGTGGACCTGTACCATCCTGTGTGAAAGTGTCGACTCTCATATTTACTATAAAACTAGCTTGCATGCCGTAAAAGAAAAACAATGTTTTTTAAATGTATAGTACATAGTAAAGTAAGTAAGTAAAGTGATCCCACTACAGGCCTCAAGAGGCCCTTGGGGTAGTAGGAGGTTAAGGCTCTCACTTTTTCTTGACAATCGGCACTTGATGTCAGCCCTGCGTGATGGCTGCCTTTAGCCCTCAGAGCAAGCGTCCGGCACTCATTTCCGTTAGAGGCTGAGTCAACCCCAGGGCCATAGTGTCTCCAGAGGGTTTGAGTCAGTTTAAAAATCCTGACCCCACCGGCTCGAACCCTCGATCTTCCAGCTTGTAGCGCAGTGCCTTTACCACTACGCTATGGCATGACCCCATGTATAGTACATAGCTTTGGAAAAAAGTACTGCTAACATTGCCCTTCCACCCCTCCCCTAAACAAACAATTACCGTTATTATGGGTTTGGCAACAACTACCCAGTATACGTAGGGAGACACTGGCGTAGACCGTATGGTCTGTAGTGAACCTGAAACTAGTTAAGGTAGATGCTGCCACTGGTTATGCATTAGTTTCTTTTTAAGGGTTGAATGTTTGAATGCATTAGACAGTAAAAGGCGTTCTTTGCTGAGAAAGTTTTACCAAATACATTTTGCTTACTCAAAAATCTATTCATGCGATAATAATTGTAAGCTACCTGACGAGGTACCTTAAGATCATAGCTCAAGATAGAAACTTATAGTGAAAATCCCAAAGGGAACCGATGTAGTTTGAAACCTTTGCAGCTTTATCCAAGATGTCGGACCTTGAATACTTCGATCATGTTTTCGGTATACGCAGAGAAGAGGAATTTGATAGAGTCTAGCAAAGAATTCAACTGGAAGAACAGGAGAATCGGTGTAATATTGCAGGATGCAGATGTCGTTGTATATGGTATTATTTGCGGGACGCAAGCGTAAATTCATTCCTCTATAGCAGACGAAAATAACGGAAGTGGTTTTATCGCTGAGAATTCTGGGTAATTCATTGCCAATATTACGAAAACGTCAACTTTCATGCATGACCGGTAAGTCGGCCGTTAATTCGATCTCAGCAATTGCTCACGGTGAGTCAGCTCACCAGTGATTGGAAGTAATTTGAGTAGAGACTAATGTATTTGCATACGACCCTAAATTCTTCACAATATGAAGTAACTAGCAATAATGTAAATTACATCATACACTTAGTATTATACAATTATTTGGTGTCAGGAACTTTATTTTGAAGCTGATATTCATTCAATGTGCACTTTAGCATTGTTAAATTCTCATGTGTGAATAAAATACAAGTCTTTATAGAGTTTAATAGTGAGTAGAGAACATATTTTTAACGACTCACCTCATATAATTTCAAATTTCTTTGATACCGGCGGTTTTAGACAATATCTTGTCCCTCTTCAGACATGAGTGGAAGCCATGACGGAAGAGGGACAAGATATTGTCTGAAACTGCCGGTATCAAAGAAATTTGAAATTATATGAGGTGAGTCGTTAAAAATATGTTCTCCACTCACTATTAATGATATAACCTCATGATTAATAGTGAGTGGAGAACATATTTTAATCGACTCACCTCATACATTTTCAAACTTCTCTGATACCGATGGTTTCAGACAATATCATGTCCTTCATCAGTCATGGCGTCCACTGATGAAATTCCGTGATTGTTGATTTCTTTAGTGACATCACCTCTTGTGCTGCCATCTTTCATTGGGATTATAAACTTTGTAATTAAATTTTTATCCACCGGAATATCGAAATTCATAGATCGATATTTATTCTTCTGAATGAATATGAATTTAGATATCCCGGTGGATAAAAATTTAATTACAAAGTTTATAATCCCAACGAAAGATGGCAGCACAAGAGGTGATGTCACTAAAGAAATCAACAATCACGGAATTTCATCAGTGGATGCCATGACTGATGAAGGACATGATATTGTCTGAAACCGTCGGTATCAAAGAAGTTTGAAAATGTATGAGGTGAGTCGATTAAAATATGTTCTCCACTCACTATTAACCTCATAATGTTTACTTCCCAATATTAATTTAAATATAACCTCATAATGTTTACTTCCCAATATTAATTTAAATATATCTTTATAGAGTTTTTATAATTTTCTTTGGAAATACTCTGAGCAACTGCTTCCACAATCTCTGGCATGTGTCCTGCTTATTTCTATATGATAAATTCTTCAGATGCACCTGAGAAAAGCAACATCAGTATATGCTACACATTTAATAAAATTACTACACACAATGATGCCATCTCGATAACAATTGTGCATTGGACATGTAACAACGCATTCATTCAAATAAGGCCACAACGTGCATTCACCGGACTTGCAAGAAGTGCACAAATTAAAATACAACTGCATCTACTAGTGCACTTCTCACATTGTATCAAAATGTTTATATAAAACATAGGCCATCTTCCCTCGCACACAAAAATAATAAACTTTGGCATCAAATGGATCTTTCTCAAGTCCACTAATTATAATATTGTCTACATTAAAACACTCCAATATCAGTATCAAATGTAATGACTACGTAACTATTCTGAAGGAGACCAGCTCTCTTCTAGTGTGCACACCTACATTACGTCTAAAAATCTGCTCCTACCACTGCAAACAAATTAAAGAGTTTTATCTTGATTATTTGTAATTAAGATAAAATTCGTCTGAATTATAACTGTCGCAACATATTTCACTGGAATGAAAAATCAACCCAACATATCTCAACATTTTTAATTTTAAATAATCAATTGATTTGTTGTATTTACGTAGACTTTCACGGCCGGAGTTGCTATGATGATCTTGATGAAGACTTTCAGGCTGTAGGCCGTGGTCGTGAGGCTTGTAGTTCCCCGACGCTTCGCCAGAAACTTCGTCTGGCATCCTCAAGGGTTGTCTTGAGACTGAAGTCTCACGACCACGGCCTACAGCCCGAAAGTCTTCATCGAGATCATCACAAATTGATTTGATGTTTACTTGATGAAAATCCATTTTTATGTTAATTAAATTAAATAAAATTTGAAGTTTTTATTTTAATTTTGCTGTTATTCATTTATATTCATGAAAAAAACATTTTCACATCCAGTAATTGTACTGCGTTGATATGACATCTTTATTTCTAGTTAGATAAGACTAGATTACATCTGTATTGTGCTTTTTCAGTCTATTTTAATATTTTAAAATTGTACTAAGTATTTCATTTTTGTATGGTTTTATTATTCACTGGTTGAGTGGAAGAAAAGGCCTTATGGTCTTAACTTTGCCAGTTTAAATAAAGTGTTGTTATTATTATACAGGGCTATTCAGAAAGAAGGAACAGACTTCGAACGCATATTTCTTCCAACCTACAAAAAAATAGAAACACAATTCCAATGTTCCTGGAAAGAGAAAAGTTCGAAATTTCACTATTTTATGCATCCAATATGAGCAGCATGTGTTACATGACAAATATCAAAACGGTGGCTCATTTCTTGCCACACAAATTATCTGGTCTCTAGTTCATAGTTAATTATGGGAAATAACATTATGAGGTTCTTGATTCGTAAATTAATGAGTCATTTTTTACATCTTACCTCATATTTTATGTTTCTTTAAACACGGGAACTAGTTTTCAAGAGAAGGATCTCATCATGTCGGTTGAAAATGAGAGAGATCCTTCCCTTGAAAACTAGTTCCCGTGTTTAAAGAACCATAAAATATGAGGTAAGATGTAAAAAATTACTCAATTTATGAATGGTCTCTAGTTATAGAATTTACAGCTTCAACAATTCGTTATCGCAGATTTTCAAGTGTGTCAGGGATAGGAGGGATAAAAACACGTTTTTTTTATGTAACCTCACATATAAAAATCACACGGTGTTAGGCCTGGTGACCTGGGAGGCCACCGGCGATGAAGTAGATCTTCTGCTCCTCCTCTTCCAATACAACAGCGCCAATGTGACCATGATTACAACTTCAAGCAACAGCGCCAATGCGGCCATGATCAGAACTTCAAACTTTTATGTTTTTAGGAACGTTGGAATTGTGTTTCTATTTTTTGCAGTTTGGAAGAAATAAATGTTTGAAGACTGTTCCTTCTTTCAGAATAGCCCTGCATTTAGGATTTTTCTGCTGAAAATCTATTGATCTTAACTGGAGCTGAAACTACAAACTTTAGATTCCTAAACTATACAGTGACCATATTAAAAAAGTCGAATCTTATGACCACAATAATTTATTATATTATTATATTGTATTTGAAATTTTTTGTTTAATTTGATTCAGTTAGTAGGAGCAGTTCTTTAAACCCTGGGGACATTTCACACTGATGGGTAAACATTAAGATCTCAAATTGTCTCTTACTGTATACCAATAAACATAACACGCTATTCATTAATACACTCTAGATTTAACTATAATCACATCAAATGGAAAAATTTTAATAATCATGTAATAAAGGATGTTGAATTTTATTAACACGATCGAAGATTTTATGCTCCATTCATTTAAAAATTACATTTCATGTAAGTTACTAAATCACCAAAAACTTCATATAATAAAGTTGAGAATTTTTACATTATGAGGTTTTCTCAATAAGAATCAAATGAATCGCGTGAATTCTTCTTACCTCATACATCTATGTTTTTAACACAAAACTGCAGTATCGGGAAAATTCAATCCCATCATCAGCTGCTTTCACAACTGTCAATTTTTCATTATGCCGGTAATTTTCTAAACTGCCATCTGCTGTTGATTTGGAGGACTTTGTAATCAAATTTGGTTCGTCTGGAAACTCAAAATTCATAGTTCTAGTATGGTTTCGAGTTTCCAGACGAACCAAATTTGATTACAAAGTTTAGAAAATTGCCGGCATAATGAAAAATTGACAGTCGTGAAAACAGCTGACAATGGGAATGATATTTTCTGGTTAAGTTATGTATGTAGGAAATAACACCATGAGGTTTATTTTAATTTTGTTTAGTTGTTTCTTGACTCACCTCATACTTTTTAACTCCCTTGCATATCTAGATTTTGTCACTGTATTTGTGACATTCCCAACGTTGTGAACGTGAACAGCATTGAGAATGTCACAAATACAGTGACGAAATCTAGATATGCAAGGGAGTTAAGAAGTATGAGGTGAGTCAAGAAACAACTACACAAAAAAAAAATCCGATACTGCAGTTCTGTGTTAAAAAGCATAGATGTATGAGGTAACAAGAATTCATGATACATTTGATTCTTATCACAAAAACTTGTAATTCTTTTAAAAATAAGACTTAACAAATTTGCATTCCTCTTTAGAAACATCCATCCAAGTGAATAATTCTATTGTTACTTCTACACATGATTCAAAATTTCTCATTCAACAACACAAACATATGAATACATGTCACAAGAGTGGGTATGATATTCAATGCACTGTACAAACCCACCAGTGTAAAAAATCTTTAATATTTTTTTCTGAGAAGCCCACTTTCTTCTTCTAAAAAGTGATTTGATATAATTTTACGTATATTATATACACAGTAAATCAAGTCTTAACCTGATAATGTGACTTTCTACTCTAAAATGTAAATAAAATATATACACTAAATCAAGACTAGTCAATATCTTGGTGGTTGATTAAATGTAGAAAATATACACACACATACGATGATAAAATCACTTACAAGGAAATTGATTTCTACAATTTCCATCATCACTAACAAACTAGTGCAACAATAACTATCAATGAATGGATAAACAATGCATTCACAGATATAGGCCTGCAATCTTATTCAGTCGAAACAATCAAAATAAAATTGCACTAGCACCATAAAAAATCTCGTGTAATAAAGTGTTAGTCTTTAATACTACATCTATAAAGAATCTGGCTACAGCTAGTACCAAACTATTTTAACCTAAAATATTAATGTAACTAATATATCTAGCCTAATTTTAAACAATATCAATAAGAAATGGTACAAAACCTTCCATGGCTATAGTTCATTAATACATGTATAGTTATATAAACTTTTTTTCAGAAGTGGGTACCTCAGACCTTCCATTAAGAACTTTATCCCTGCAAGAGGGAAGAGTAGGCTCTGCCTGTGCTCATGGTAAAATTTTTCATTAAACTAAAATTTGTCATCTAGAGTTGAAGTTTAAAATAGATTGCCATATCATTTCTGAAGGCATTCAGTTATTTCGAGATAATTTTTATCCTTAATATCCAAAATGTAATTCTTAACACATTGGTGACAGGCCACGGAGATCTCCGTGTTTAAATGGCCAGCGCTAGATGACCGGCCACGGAGATTTCCATTTTTACGTTTTCTATGGTTTCCCTGCCTCTTCGCTTTTGAAGGAGGCATGCAATTTTGTTTTTTCTCATTGTGAAATAAATTTTAATTGTTTTTGTACCCTCTCTTCTCTTTTATGAAATTTCCAAATTTACAGAAAGAGTTGTTTACAATTTTAAGACAGACAGCTGGTGAAATATGGAATTTTAGTGCCGGTAGTTAGGCGATTACAGGATACGTATGTAACCTGTAAATATATGTTGCAGAGGGGAAAAATTAGAAGAAATACTATTTTGCGTTCTGGAGCCAAATTTATTTTATATCTGTGGCATCATGTCCACCAGGATAATTATTATAATAGTGTGGCTATAGCTGAAAATTTGCTCGAAAGAAAGAAGAGAGTTTGTGAAACAATAAGGATTAACAGAGGGCTTCCAAAATCATTTGTGGAAGCAGGAAATAAACTCAAACCAGGAGAAAGTGTATTTTGTAGTAAGGGGGACCTTTTGCTACAAACATCGAAAGATAAAAGAGACGTAAGAATGGTTAGCACATTGCATCAGGCAACACGAGAGTGGGAGGGGTAAAGTTGTAAAAATGCCCTATTGAATACTTCAATATAACAAGTATGTGAAGGGTGTAGCCAGGGCTGACCAGTACCTATTATATTACTCCATCCTTAGAAAAACAGTGAAATGGAGCAAGAAAGTTGTATTGTGGCTTCTGAATTGTGCCCTCTTTCATGCTTTCAGGGTCTATAAATTCCAAAATCCTAACAACAAAATGTCAAACAAAAGTTTTTTTGCTTGAAACAGCCTCTTGTTTGGCAGTCGTGAAATTAGGAACAGATGACAGGGAAGAGGAACAAAGACAGAGAAAAAAGGAAACCATTTCTAGGACACCACGTCAAGACCCACCAGGGAGGCTGAGACATGAAGAAACATAAATTAACACCAATTGTGACTGGAAAGAAAAAATGCCCCTCCAAACCTTGCCGCATTTGCAGTGAACACAAGAAAAGAAACTCGCTACATATGCTCTTTTGCACTGTGCCTTTACATAAAGGGAAATGTTTCCAATGCTATCACAAATCCTCAATTACTACTAGGTCTGGTGAGAACACTAATAAAGATTTACTTATGCATTATTGTTATTGACTGTAAATATATTGATGTAAAAATCACACTGTGCTAGCGTGGTTTAAAATTTAAAAGTCCACCCTACTGACAGAAATGTCCGGTCTAGCAGCGGTGGGTGGAACACACAGCTGTCGGTCACCAATGTGTTAAGAAGTCATAAGAAATTGCTGGATTAAAGATTGGAATGATTACAAAGTGGACATACTTCCTTTGTTTTCGTAACTGAATGTTTATGATTGATATAGATACATAATACTTGCATAGGCATAGTTATATATCATGATACAGGAGTTACTTCTCTTCTATAATGGGAATCTTGTGAAAGACAACTTCAAGTATATACAACTTTCCTCATTAGAGGATTGCCTCAAGGACAAAGTGATACAGACAATTAATTTTTTGAAATTGATGAAATACATTTTGTAAATACATTAAAAAATTTCAAATTGTAATCGAAGTATACATATTATAAAGTAGAAATTTTGTAAATATGGTTTCTTAAAATTGAAATTGATCCTCTAATGGCAGCGATGGCAATTTTACGAAGATACACCCTGTCCAAATCTAAGGAATTCCAAAATTTGGCTAAGAATCCTGGTATAGTACCTCTTGCCCGATCATCAATCCTGTGTACTATCTAATTGGAAATTATCTTCGTAATAGTCAATTGTTGGCTCATATATGGCTTTCTTTTCACAGTCAACTTCTTCAGGTTGGCCACTATGAATCTCAAAACGAATTAAGGGATCTAATATCATACCAATTTTAGAAGATGGTCTAAATGCAATAATATTTATTCGTCTTTAATATTTGAGTTTGTATCCTTTAACGTTCTTACCTCATATGTTTATTCTCTTGAATGATCGTTTCAAAGCTATTGCTCCATCTTCAGCTTGTTCACAACCTGGTTTTTTCTTTTCTTCAAGTTGTCAGCACTGGATCTATGTTCCAAAGAACTTGGTAATGAGGCTCCTTTCTCCAAGAATTTCAAAGTTCATAATTTTCTCCTTGTTCTTCCGTATATAGACCTTTTCCCATATTGTGAGTTCATTGGTATTTTCCAACTGTTTTAATAATTTTGCATTTATATCTATCTCCGCCTGCAGGAGAGGAGCCCGTTGGACTTCAGTTGTGAACGTGATACAGCATTGAGAATGTCACAAATGCAGTGAAGAAACTCGAATCTGCGAGGGAGCTAAGAAGTATGAGGTGAATAAAAAACAACTTAACATAAATTAAAATAAACCTCATAGTGTTATTTCCTACCTACATAACTTAGGGTCGAATGTTTGAACGCATTAGACAGTAAAAGGCGTTCTCTGCTGAGGAATTTTTATCCAAATACATTTTGCTTACTCAGAAATCTATTCATGCGATAATAATTGTAAGCTACCTGACGAGGTACCTTAAGATCATAGCTCAAGATAGAAACTTATCGTGAGAGTCCTGAAGGGAACCGATAAAGTTTGAAACCTTTGCAGCTTTATCCAAGATGTCGGACCTTGAAGACTTCGATCATGTTTTCGGTATACGCGGAGAAGAGGAATTTGATAGAGTCTACCAAACAATTCAACTGGAAGAACAGGAGAATCGGCGTAATATTGTGCGACACAGACGTTGTATACAGTATTATTTGCGGGATGCAAGCGTAAATGCGTTCTTCTATAGCAGACGAAAATAACAGAAGTGATTTTATCGCTGAGAATTCTGGGTAATTTGTTGCCAATATTACAAAAACGTCAACTTTCATGCATGACCGGTAAGTCGGCCGTTAATTCGATCTCAGCAATTGCTCACGGTGAGTCAGCTCACCAGTGATTGGAAGTAATTTGAGTAGAGACTAATGTATTTGCATGCGGCCCTTAATGTTTTTATATATTAAACACTTAATACTTTATATAAGTCTTTGTATCTATTACAACCATAAAAAGTGTGGAAACACAATTGAAGTGAGCACACTTTTTATCCATTCTGTACAATGGAACTAACAGTTTTGTTTTCCATTTAAGGTTTTGATTATAAAAGTATGTTTTTGATGATTGGTCGTTATAAATTTTCTTACAGAAATTGAGTATATTGTAATCGATAAAATATCTCGAATAACAGGAATTTTGTAAAAGTTGATTTTATAAAAAAACATTTTGTTCAAAAAGTTTTACAAGAAATTTTATCATGACCAACAGGAGACTGTATAATTCAGATACAAAAATGTCAAACATTTGTAAATGTTAACAACTACTTGATAAAATTGCAATGACCTTCCGCCTGCAGAGGTCTCACATCACGGGGCAGTTGTTGCCCCGATCAGGTCACATAAGATTACAACTCTTGGCTCGTCCCTTCAGCTCAGCCTTCAGGTCCAGTTTGCTCTTCTGCTGCGTGTAAGCACGCTGACGCTGAAGAACTGAGTGGTTTTTGTTTAGTTTGCCGAGGGCAGCCAGAGCTGCAACTTCAAATGCATCCTTCACAGCTTTGCCAGATGTCTTGGCTGATGTCTCTACATAGGTCGTGGCACCTACCTGCCGACTGATTGACACAGCCTGAAGAAAAACACCCAACATTTCCAGCATCGTTCATCATAAAATCAACTCTTTAAATTACTATTTCCCAATAAACTTGAAGGATGGAGAATACATATGAAATACTAACTTCTGTTTAGGATAAAATGGGATATGTGACAGAAAGGTATGTGGTATGTGCTGATTTTATTTATGAGAAAAATTGCACAATTGATAAAAAAATCAACGGTTAAGATACAGGAAACAAGCTAGAGAAAGATGTATTCTCTTGGAAAATTGGACAGGTGATAAAAATCTATATTTAAGGAGTAGGGAATTTGCATATAAAATTGAAAAAAAAGATAGAGAGATTATATAAATCAACATTCAGGACGCTAGATAAAATTGTAGACTTGAGAAAAAATTGCACACATGGTAAAAATCAACATTTAAGATGTAGAAAACATGCTAGATAAAAATGTAATTTTCTTGAAAAATTAGACAGATGATAAAAATATTAATTTACGATACTGGGTAAATTGCACAAATAAAAAAATCAACATTTAAAATTCAGGAAACATGTAGACAAAATTGTAGACACGTGACAGAACTGAACAGAAGATAAAAATCAACATTTAAGATGCAGAACACAAGCAATATGAAGTTGTAAACTTGTGGGAAATTTTAACAGATGAAGAAAAATCAACATTTAAGATACATAAAAATAGGAGTAGACCTTAGTTATAAATTTTATTGCGGTAATAGAGAGAAATTAATTTCATTAAGATATTCTAGGTACAATATAAATTTTCAGTATTTTAATATTAAATTTGTCACTTATATTAAAGAACAAATTAATATTTTAAGAGAAGGATTAATGCATAAACTGGGATTTGAACCATCGACCCCAGTCGAGTTTGAATCTGCGACCAGCACATTGGGCGTGGAAGGTAATGAGAAGGCTGATATGCTTGCAAAAAAAAAAAGGTACACTCATCCAACAGAGTAAGATCAATAAATTAATATTGAGAAGTTAAAGCTATTACTATGATAGAAATAAATAAATTAATTAACACAATTAAATTATTGTAAATCAATGGTAAAGAGAAAAATTTTTCCGGTTCGGGCAAAAATGTTTCTCTTTACCATTGATTTAGAGTAAGATCAATTACCGATCTTAGAAATCAGTACAACTCTACACCAAAATGAAAATAAAATCCCACATAGCCGAACAAAACAAAATCCAATGTGAAACCAAGATGTGGAAGACATTACTAGAACCAAATACAATACCAAACAGCCCCAGATCAATTGCAGTTGCATCATCTCGTTTTGAAACTGGTCATGATTGCTTGGCAGCACATCTACATAGAATTAAGCTACTAGACTCTCCACACTGCATAGTATGCAAGGACACAAATACGATAATGAACAAGGATCACTTGTTGTTCTGTGCTGATCTTCAGAAAATAGTTGGAACACCATTCCAAATTGTTGAATATTATTGGGAAGCCCGCAAGCGAATGATGACAAATCAAGAGCTTCAGATCATTTGAATACTACTACTACTACATAAAATAAACAAGCTTAAAGGCTTTATTTCAAACAGTAGTCAAATAAAACTAACTTTCATACTGTATTAATTGAGAATAAAGAGAAAACAACAGTGTATCTATCAAGTTGTAAGAAGGAGAATCTGGGACAAATAATCAGAAGGCAACAGATCAATAGGTTATTAATAACATACCATTAAGATAACTGTACAACAAAATATGCGTTATCTGAAATTATTTCTAACTGATTTACTTTATAGCTTTATGCAACATCAATTTCAAATTAATAAATCAAAATGTTCCCTAAAAAATGTAAACAATGTATACTTTATGGTAAAATCAAAAGTTTCCTACCTCTCCTCATACAAAAAGTAGATCGCAATCTACTTAGAAGATTTGTATGAGGACAGGTAGGAAACATTTGATTTTACCATAAATTAAACCTCACAGTGATTAATTCCTGTAAAAGTTAAATGTATACCTTGCTTAATATTAAAGTTATCATTTCTCAGCAATATGGGTTCAAACCCTAATTTAGACACATATTTTCTAATAATGTTTTTATTGACGATTTTATAATTAATTTAACACTTCTCATTGAAGGATAAATTATATTTGAAGAGAAAAATTTTTGCCTAGACCGAGACATGAACCCGGGACCCTTGGCTTTCCTGGCCAAGTGCTCTACCAACTGAGCTACCGAGGCGAGTTGCGATCTAGACGCAAATTTTTCTCTTATATACGTTGTAATTCCCTCGCGCCAAATGCTTGAAAATTTTCTCTTCAAATATAATTTATCCTTCAATGAAAAGTGTTAAATTAATAATAAAATCGTCAATAGAAGCCCTACTGGCTTATAAAGTAGTGTTAAATTCCCAATAAATGTCTTCTTAACTATGAAGCCGCCATTTGCAAAGATAGAAGCTACAGTTTCAAGCATTTGGCGCGAGGGAATTACAACGTATATAAGAGAAAAATTTGCATCTAGATCGCAACTTGCCTCGGTAGCTCGGTTGGTAGAGCACTTGGCCCAGAAAGCCAAGGGTCCCGGGTTCGAGTCTCGGTCTAGGCGAAAATTTTTCTCTTCAAATATAATGTTTTTATTGTTTATTTTTTATTTCACTCACCTCATACTTCATAACTCCTAGCATACCCTGGGTATGCTAGGAGTTATGAAGTATGAGGTGAGTGAAATAAAAAATAAACACTATTAAAAAACCTCATAGTGTTATTTCCTATCTACATAACTTAATAATGTTTTTATTATTAATTTGAATACGAAATAAAGAAATAAGGGAAATTATGGGTGTACAAGAGGAGCCGGACATCATAGACATCGTAGAAAAGAAAAGATTGCAGTGGTATGGTCATGTCAAACGAATGCCAGAGCAAAGATTGCCAAAAATTGTTATGGAATGGATCGCAATGGAAAGGAGGAAGAGAGGAAGACCGAAGAAATCTTGGATAGAAGGGGTACAAGCAGCTATGAATATTAGAGGAATGGAGGAAGATCAATGGATGGATAGAGAGGAATGGCGTTTGGTTTCCGGAAGACAGCGGCAGCTGCCATGATACCGGATGATGATGATCTCATTGATGGATAAATTAAATTTGAAGAGAAAAATTTTTGCCCAGACCGGGATCCGAACCCAGGACCTTTGGTTTACCGTACCAATGCTCTTACCAACTGAGCTACTGGGACAAGTTCCAATCTAGATGCAAATTTTTCTCTTCGGGTCCTGGTCTGGGTGAAAAAATTGTTTTTTCTCTTAAAATTGAATTTATCCATCAATGAGATGTGTTAAATTAATAATAAAAACATCAATAGAAGCCCTACTGGCTTTTAAAAGTAATGTTTAAATTCCCAATAAAGTCTTCTTAATCCAGAAGCCACCATTTGCAAAGATGAAGCCACAGTTTCAAGCATTTGGTGCATGGGAATTACAACGTATATAAGAGAAAAAATTGCCTCTAGATTGGAACTCGCCCCACCTGGTAGCTCAGTTGGTAAGAGCACTGGTATGGTAAACCAAAGGTCCTGGGCAAAACATTTTCTCTTCAAATTTAATATATACTATTCCTAATTGTAAATACCTGACTAGCCCTTGGTTTTTTGCCATTCCATCTACTGTTATTGTTCAATTTAATCCAACTTCAAATTAAACATCACAGTTTTAAAAAAAATATTGTAATCAAAATTACTTTCAGTAAAATTTAATTGAGTCAGTGTGATATCTTACCAAATGAAACGCATAATGTTATTTCCATTGAAACATTTTCAGTGTTGTTAATTTTAAATAATATTATTCGATATGATGTCAAAAACTAAAAAAAAAAATAATCAATAATTAATATATTTCTCAGTGATTAATTTTTATTAATAAAAAAATGACTTGTTTCATGATTAAAATATTTTTTTACCATGACATATGAAAATGCAAAAACTTAATTATTAAAAATGTCAAAATAAACTTACATAATTTTAAGTATCTATTTTAATTAATCAGTAAATCCATAAAATCATTTTATAAACAAAGATTAGATAAATAATAAATAGATTATAAACATTGTGATATATAAAATATAAATTTAAAAAACTGGACAAACTGGTTAATGTATAAATTAAATTAATATTAAGAAGCTAAAGCTATTTCTATGATTGAAATAAGTAAATTAATGTACACAACTAAACTATCATAATCAATGGTAAAGAGAACAAGTTTTTGCTTGAACTAGGAATTGAACCCTGAAACCACAGCTTTACATGCTGATGGTCTGACCACTGAGTTAATCATCATCATCCTGCCAGGTATTAGTCCTAGAAGAACTGTTACGGCCTGAGAAAGCAGTTTCCGTGCCATCTTTTCATAGGTCGACCAAGTGACCGTTTCCCATTTGGACAGTAGTTCATTATTGCCTTGGGGATCCTGGGTCTAGCCATTCTTGAGACATGTTCGTTCCAGTTTAGCTAATATCTGGAGATGTAGTCCAGTATTGGTGACACATTAAGTTCTTGAAGGATTTCTAAATTCCCACTGAGTTAATTCAAGCATAGTGGGACCAAGAGAGTAAGGTGAAGGGAGGAGTTATGCATGGATGGGAAGGAAGCTTGAATTAATATAATAAATTTGGGAATTTGTAACATTATGACGTTTTTTTAATAAGAATTAAATGAATCGTGAATTATTCTTACCTTATAATTCTATGTTTTTTTAAACACAGCACTGCAGTATCAGCGACCAACATCGCCATCCTCAGCTGAAACAGCTAAGGATGGCGACGATGGTCGCTGATATTGCAGTGCTGTGTTTAAAAAACATAGAAGTATGAGGTAAGAAGAATTCACGATTCATTTAATTCTTATTAAGCCTGAATTAGCTCAGTGGTCAGAGCATCAGCACATAAAGCTGAAGGTTCGGGGTTCGATATCCAGTTCAAGCAAAAGTTTTTTTTTACCATTGACTACAATGGTTAATGTATGATAAAATAATTCAGGTACGAGTATAAAAACATTCATTTAAAAATATTTTTAAAAAATCCATGGCACAATAAGCCCAGAAGGTGCTTAACCTCACATCCACACATGCCGATTACAGATGTGGACGATATTCCAGCCAGTATTGAGGTGATATGAGGTCTGTATATCGGTCCCCATATGTTATGACTGGCTTTCTCAACCAGGAGCTGCTACTTGTTGCAGCTACCCAAATTCCTCACAATGCTGGGTGGGAACTGGTACTTGCCAAATTCCATGAGAAAATTTCTTCCCCATGAAAACTTGAAACAGTGCACATCCCAAAGTTCTGCATAAAGGCATGATGCCTTAGAACTCTAGGAGTTAAAAATATTTAAGCATGATATTAAAATGCATTGTTACCTGTTCAGAGGTGACAGGAATACGACGTTGCTTGGCAAGACTTGAGATGGTTTCAATGTCATTACGAAGGTCACTCTGACAGCCACATAAAATGACAGGAGTTGAGTCACAATGTTGCCTTATTTCTGGATGCCACTAAACACAAATATAAACAGTATTCACTTAAGATATTTTAAGGGCACCGAATGGCGAAAATTCTGAAAAAAATGTTTGCTTTTTAATAACTATGATTCTTTAGGATCACTTTCATGTAAATTTTTTTATTGTAGAAGCAAAAATTGAGTCCGTGACGTAAGGGTTTAAAAACCCCTTGCACGTGTGGTCAGCATTACTACTTAACCCATCCACCTCTCATTTAAAGTCGAGCTCTGCTACCCCAGAAATGTGATTTAAATCCCAAGTCCTACTGCCTGGCATTTAAATGTAACGCACCAACTTAATATTACCTCCAGTAAGTAAAAATGGTATGAACTTAACAAAATTACAGAAGAATATGGATTAAAGATATCTACAGAAAAGACAAAAATTATGGCATTTCAAGGTGTAGATCCTGTCAGAAGTAAAATTGTACTGGAAAATAAAATTTTGGAGCAGATGAATAATTTTACATATCTAGGATGCAATATCTCATATGAAGAAGAAAAGGATGTAAATGCAAAAATATCTAAATTTTTAAGAATTTTAGGGTTAATAAATTCTATCTTCAAGCCACAGTTAGTCCAAAAGCATTCAAGACTGAAAGTGTATAAAACACTGGCTCTTCCAACTCTTTTGTATGGTAGCGAAGTATGGACGTTGAAACAGAAGGATATACAGAGACTTAGATCTGCTGAAATGAGATATCTTCGGAGGACTGCAGGATACACACTACTAGATCACAAAAAAAATGAAGACATCTTAGAAGAATTACACATGGAATCTTTAGAAAACAAAATTTCTGATTATAAGTCAAGATGGATACAACATGTTCATCGAATGGAAGATCACAGAATACCCAAACTAATGTTAAGATATCAACCTGCAGGAAGAAGAAGACCAGGACGTCCACTCAAAAGACTTCTGGATGGTGTTTCTCTTGAGGCCGAAACAGGTCAACAAATGGCCTAAATTCGTGAATGTACTATGATGATGATGAAGTAAAAATGGATTTAAAAACCACTAAACTGATATACAACAGGGTTATTCTCAGATTTCACCCACTTCCAATCACTTGGCGTGATATGGCTTTGTTTTTTTGCAGGTGGCGGGACAATAAGTTCATTATCACTCTCACCGCTCTCTTCTTCAGCAGAAGTTGCTTCCGAATCACTTATAGATTCATGAATACTTCTCTCATCACTAAATATATCAGAAACTTCTCAATCACTGCCTAATTCACACTCTAATAATTTCCTAATTCCATCACTGTCAATACCCTTAACTTTCCTTGGTGCCATTTTTCTTACTACTGACACATTTTTTTTTCTGAGGGTAAAACTCGTTCTGGAAATTTCTAAATGGCATGGAGGGGATGAAATAGCATTCTTGTGAATGTGTAGAAGAAGAAAAAGTGTATGTAACAGATATCTATGAGCAGCAAAATAAATTAAAAATGCGTTTTTTCGATCTCTGCACTGCGCGACCACAGGTCGTCATACGATTTTAGTGCTTAAGAACGTCATGCGACCTCAGCTCATCATCCGATTTAAATGGGTTAAACTTTAATGTGCATTTTTTTTCTATTTACATTTTTTGAGATTTTCCAAAACTTAAAATGCTCCTTATGATGCAATTTTTATGCTATCAAAATTAATTTTGTGGTTAGACTCCCAAATATATTCTAATTCAAATTTGCTATGCAGTTACTAATCTAAGACACATGTGTTCTTTTAAATTGAGATGGAAATGTGTGAGAGTAGATACATTTTTTTTAAAAAAAATGAGAAATAAGCAGTATCCTCCCTTTATGATTTTTTTTGTATAGCGAATATGTTTAATGGAATCATAAAGACTCTGAATCTCAAGTTTCATGAAGGAATATTTAAAAATGCAACGTAAGGAGCATTTTTAGAAAATATTTTTTAAAAATTTATATAAAAATTAATATTTCTAAAACTATTCTACTTATAAACACCAAACTTCACAGAAACACTTCTATAAGCACATAATGTATGTGATAAAATTTTCAAAACAATCAGATGAAAATAAAAACAAAATTGAAATTCACCAGTCGGTCCCCTTAATAAGAAAGACAATTTGCACAAATGTATATAAATAATTAATTAATTAACAAAACATTGTATCCTGCCCTAGAAAAGTGTCAAATAAAACCTTATTGACAAATATAGAAAGTCATGACATATACCATGACAACAGCAAATGGGTGAGCTACTCTATGTTTAACTCGACCAATTAGAAATTATTTAATAAAAATCATAGTTATGCTAAAATATCACAAAAGTTAACAACTAATTAACATTTGAGTTTGTATTATATGGGTGCGAAACATGGACTCTTACTTTAAGGGAGGAAAGGAGATTACGAGTTTTTGAGAATAAAGAACTTAGGAAAATTTTTGGACCAAAGAGAGATGAACAGACAGGTGAATGGAGAAGACTGCATAACAATGAACTATATGGTCTTCATAGGAAGCCAGATATAATAAGAACAGTTAAGTCCTGTAGACTGCGATGAGCAGAACATGTGGCACATATGGGGAATGAAAGACGTGCATGGAAGCTTCTTGTAGGAAAACCAGAGGGAAAATGCCCAGTTGGTAGACCAAGAATGAGGTGGGAGAATAACATTAACTATGATATGAGGGAAGTAGATTACGCAGGGAATGATTGGAAAGCATTAGCTCAGGATAGGGATGTATGGAGAGCTTATGTCCAAGCGGCCATGAACCTATGGGTTCGATAGTGCCAGTGAGTAAGTAAGTAAGTATATCACAATACCCAAGCAAAATCTCCTGAAGATGTCACCCACAGTAGGTGATGAAACATCGAAATGATAGTTCTATAAGACATGGCCAAGAATCCCGAAACGGCATTCTAATATACATAACGATAGCTGTGAAAGTCTTAACCAAAGATTTACAATATTAAAGAAAAGTTTTAAATTAAAATTATTTCCAATAAAACTAGATATCCTTCTTCATTTGGGATCTACATAGGGAGGTGTGCCACATAGTTTGTAAACCTGTGACCTAGTCTGATATCTTTTGCATTATGAAATAAAATTAGAATATTCTTACCTTATATTATTTTTAGTCTGATCATCTTACCTCAATATTAATGTTAATTTGTTCTTGAACATGTTTCAAAACAATTCTGTTTTATCGTCAGCTTGTCCTGACTGGTTTTATTTATGTTTCACCACCTGGATTGTCGATGTCAGCTCCATCCTGTAGTTGGCCAAAGAACCTCCAAACAAGGTCATGCTCCATCGGTATATCAAAATTCATAACTTATGTTATTTATAATTTTGATATACCGATGGAGCATGACCTTGTTTGGAGGTTCTTTGGCCAACTACAGGATGGAGCTGACATCGACATCCAGGTTGTGCAACATAATGCAACATAAATAAAACCAGTCTGGACAAGCTGACGATAAAACAGAATTGTTTTGAAACATGTTCAAGAACAAATCAACATTAATATTGAGGTAAGATGATCAGACTAAAAATAATATAATTAAAATAACCTCAAAATATAACTTCCTAAAATTAAATATTAATTATACTCTTACCTTACTGACAGCGTTGTCGAGAGAATCTGGATCACTTACACGGAAGCACAACATGAATACTTTAGCATCTTGATATGCAAGTGGCCTCACTGTATCATATGCACCAGTACCTGAAACATATTGCATCAAAATTGATGACAAAAACTTCATGGCACGACAGGCTTATAAGACCCTTGGCCTCCCAGTCAAAATTGTTAATATAAGACAATAATAAAAGTTTGTATAAGCAAATTTTGGGGTTAAAAATACTGAGTATAACTTCCTATGAAAGGGAAGTAAAACTGGTGTCCTAGATTTACGACACATGAGATAATGATCCCTATTAGGTTCGTCTTCCGGGCATATAGGCCGTGGTCCAGTCGTTCTTCTACTCGACGTTTTCGTCTACTGCTGCGGTAGACATCTGCTAGCGACAGCCTGGACAAAACAGCATGCAACACGGACCGCGCAGAAAACCGCCTCTCCACCAGGGGCGTGCCTATAAATAGGGAGGGAGTTTCCAACGACCAGCCAGTCTGCAGCCGACTGTTGAGGAGTTCACAGAGAGCACGCAGTATCTCCTGAAGATGTCTACCGCAGCAGTAGACGAAACGTCGAGTAGAAGAACGACTGGACCACGGCCTATATGCCCGGAAGACGAACCTAATAGGGATCAAGACGCCGGCCGTGAAAGCCTACAGTTATACACATGAGATAATCATTAACCTAAAATACAAGAAGCTTCCAAGGTAAATCTGTTGATCATCTCATGTGCAGCTTTTAATTATGTGATTAATTTTGATGAATTAATTTCAATTTTAACATTTACAATGATCCATCCATCCATAGTAAGTATGAAACCTGGGTCTGCGAGGGAGTTAAGAAGTATGAGGTGAGTCAAAAACAACTCAACATAAATTAAAGAAACCGATCCGATTCAGGGTCTTTCCACTTTTCAGCGGTTGCCCTTTTACCAGCCGGCTGCTGGCCCTTCACATCAACATGTGTCAATCACAGAGGTAGATGATCAACAGCCAGTGTAGAGGTGACATGTGGTTAGCATGTTGAGTCCCCCAGCCGTTATAGCTGGTTCCTCAACCTGGAGCAGCTACTTATTGTAGCTACCCAATTGCCTCACGATGCTGGGTGGGCACCGGTCCCATACTGGCCGAAATACCATGAGAAAATTTCTTCCCCCATGGAGACTCGAACCAGCGCAAGTCCCGTAGCTCTGCGCCAAGGCTTCCTACCTTAACCGCTCGGCTACGGCGCGGGACTTATATCACGTGGTGTTCCCAAGCGATCACCCATCCAAGTACTAACCACGCCCAATGTTGCTTGACTGTGGTGATCGGACGAGAACCGGTATTTTCAATATGGTATGGCCTACCTCCATAAATTACAATTATAACTAACCTGATGTGTCCCAAACAACAAAGTGGATCCGGTAGTCACCAACAGTATATGTGCACGTGTACTTCTCAAATCCAGTCGGTGTATACATCTGTAAATATCACAAGACAATTCTGAGAGATGTCTGATTAAACCATTTCCCCAATTTTAAGCCATTCTTGCATTCATGAATATGAAAAGAACTTGTGAAAGTTATAATCTAAAGAATCGATAAAGTAGAAACGTAGGTTGCTGAAAATAAAATCCTGAAAAGGATCTTTGGACCTACTAAAGAAAGTGAGAGCAGCAGGCAAATAAAACCAATGATGAAATTATTTCAATATTTCACTGAAATATAAGACAGAATATTATATTATTTTTAGTCTGAACATCTTACCTCAAAATATAACTTTCTAAAATTAAATATTAAAAGACAGAATAATCTGAAATATAAATAAAATATTTTATTCACTTTTTAAGGTAAATGTTGGAAATATCCCTCCTGATGTAAGCATTTCTAACATTGATTAATAAATGCCAGGAACACTTTCTGGAACATCGATGTGATAACCTGTACATTTCTTGTGTAATTGCAATATTTTATTAGTTTGGAGTATGTGGATTATTACTACAAACATTAAGGGTCGTATGCAAATACATTACTCTCTACTCAAATTACTTCCAATCACTGGTGAGCTGAGATCGAATTAACGGCCGCCTTAACCGGTCATGCATGAATGTTGACGTTTTCGTAATATTGGCAATGAATTACCCAGAATTCTCAGCGATAAAACCACTTCCGTTATTTTCGTCTGCTATAGAGGAATGCATTTATGCTTGCATCCCACAAATAATACCGTATACAAACACGTCTGCGATGCGCAATATTACGCCGATTCTCCTGTTCTTCCAGTTGAATTCTTTGGTAGACTCTATCAAATTCCTCTTCTCCGCGTATACCAAAAACATGATCGAAGTCTTCAAGGTCCGACATCTTGGATAAGTTTCAAACTACATCGGTTACCATCGGTTCCCTTCGGGATTTTCACATAAGTTTATATCTTTAGCTACGATCTTAAGGTACCTTGTCAGGTAGCTTTACAATTATTACCGCGTAAATAGATTTCTGAGTAAGAAAAATGTGTTTGAATAAAACTTTATCAGCAGAGAACGCCTTTTACTGTCTAATGCATTCAAACATTCGACCCTAAAACACACACCAAAAAAAATGAACATAATTAAGTCCTGCATTAAAGTTAGGAGGGTGTTATCTATGAACACAATAAATTCTATTAAATTAATGTTGTGAAGTAAACATTATGAGGTACAATCATTTAAATTCATCGGAGGAATTTTTTTTTTTAAACTTACCTCATAAATTTCATGCTTTTCATGAAACCGCAATTTCAAGCATAATCATACCCATCTCAGTCACAACTCTGACTGATGAAATTCTTCGGCCGTCAACTCTACTGTCATCACCATCTTTAGTGCTGCCATCTATGGTTGAATTTATAAACTTTGAAATCAAATTTTGTTTGTTAGGAATATCAAAATTCATTGATTTATTTTTATTTTCTGAATGTAATATCTTCTCCCAAACTGTCAATTGTAAAGCTTTATCCAATTGTTTTAAAAGTTTAGCTTCTCTTCCAATTTTATGATGTTCTAATAAACTATGTGCAGCAATTGCAGATTTTTCGATTTCACAATTTTTAATATTTCTAAAATGATCTTTGATACAAGTTTCTTCTTCTTCTTCCTTCAAGTATTAGGCCAAGGCCTGTTACGATCCTATAGAAAATTTTCCCTCCAGCCTAAATAGTATGATCCTTCTGCGAAATTCTCGTATAAGACTTGAAAGCATAATAATAGTCCCTTCGATTGGTTGCTGGCCAAAGGAAGGCAAGACCAGTGATGGGACTGCCTTCTTATAGCCTCTGGTCAGGCTTTTCTGGAGAAGAAAAAGAAAATAAAGGAAAGAAGAAATGGAAGAAAGGAAAGACTCCCTAGCCCTCGGATGCCCTAATAGCATCGGGGTCGAAAAAACAAGAGTTAACCAAGAGAAGTTAGATAGTAAAGTTAAAAGAGTGCAAAACACAAGTAAGTTGATACAAGTTTCCAAATTCCTTATAGTTTTTCCTATATAAACTGTTGTTGTTTTCAAATCCTGGGCCTTGGCACCGAAGCCATTAGCGTTCTTGCTCTCCAATATTTCTCTATGGTGGATCCAACAGGTAATACTTCACAGGTTTGTAGGTGTTCTTCATTCATTTCTTTGTCTTTATTGCATAGAGGACAATTTGGATTTGTGTAGATTCCTATTTTATATAGATGTAACACGATAAGCCACATTCTGTTAAGAAATGTCATATTACAATGATAGCAAATAAATGTATTGAAATATCCATAAAATCATTTGTAAGTGCGCCAGTAAAAAGTAAAGTAAAGTGATTCCACTACAGGCCTCAGGAGGCCCTTGGGGTAGTAGGAGATTAAGGCTCCCATTTTTTCTAGACAATCGGCACTTGATGTCAGCCGGGTTGTCAGCCCTGCATGACGGCCACCTTTACCCCCAGAAAAAGTGTCTGGTACTCATTTCAGTTAGAGGCTGAGTCGACCCCAGGGCCATAGTGCCACCAGAAAGTTTGGATCAGTTTAAAAATCCTGACCCCACTAGGACTCGAACCCTCGACCTTCTAGCTTGTAGAGCAGTGCCTTAACCACTACGCTATGGCGTGATAAGTTAAAACATACAGACACACAATGTATTAACAACAATACTGCCCAATTAGTATTTATAATTTTTTTAAACATTAAACATTAAAATCCTTATATCAGGGATTGCCGCACACTTGGCACCTTTAAGTCACGCTTATACAGTTACCTGTTGTCTAATAATTAATTTTTCTCTATATATTTAATTTTATACTATGTCATTAATCTTTTCCTCATTTTTGATATATCGTGTAAATATATATTTAATTAGTTAAATTTAAAGTAAATCAAATTACATTATAAATATTAATTGTATTGTATTCATAACTTGTAATCGTTTAATACATATATTGTAATTTAGATTTAAGACTATTTTTTTGTTTGTTTGTATTTTTTTAAACCTGGTTGAGTGGTAGACAAGGCCTTAAGGCCTTAACTCTGCCAGGTAAAATAAAGCTATTATTATTATTATTATTATTATTATATTTCAGAAAATACAATCTGTGGCTTATCATGTTATTGCCCTAAGCCTTTCAAACATACTGTATTATTCCCAAATTAATTGGCTACACAGTCTCCATTTAAATTTATGGCCTTATTCCATCTAGATTCCAGTTTGGTACCATTCAGCTGGTCTTGCTCTCATCCATGTCCTGATGCCTCCTATGATTTGCTCATCATTGTCATATCACTTGCTTTGGATAGCATTGCTCAGGACTCAAACAAATGAAAGTCAGACGGAGCAAGATCCAGGCTGTAGGGTGGGTGAGGAAGGGTATTCCAAATTAATGAGTCATTTTTTAACA
The DNA here is from genome assembly GCA_030220185.1 of Diploptera punctata. Classification (NCBI taxonomy): domain Eukaryota; kingdom Metazoa; phylum Arthropoda; class Insecta; order Blattodea; family Blaberidae; genus Diploptera; species Diploptera punctata. The sequence continues at coordinate 1,833,277 of JASPKZ010007286.1, read as the reverse complement.
TCTTACCTCATATTTTATGTTTCTTCAAACATGGGAACTAGTTTTCGACAGAAGGATTTCTCTCATTTTCAGCCGACATTATGGCTACCGGATTTTCATTGGAATCTCCATCAATAACGATGCCATCTGGTGTTGATTTGATGAACTTTAAGATGAGGTCACGTTCATCAACTAAATTTAGATCCATGAATTTCGAGATTCCTGATGAACGTGACCTCATCTCAAAGTTCATCAAATCAACACCAGATGGCAATGTTATTGATGGAGATTCCAACAATTCCAACGAAAATCCGGTAGTCATAATGTCGGTTGAAAATGAGAGAGATCCTTCTCTCGAAAACTAGTTCCCGTGTTTGAAGAAACATAAAATATGAGGTAAGATGTTAAAAAATGACTCATTCATTTACGAATTAAGAACCTCATAATGTTATTTCCCATATTTAACTATGAAAAGGGCATTACATTCAAACTTTGTGATCTCTTGATTGTTGTGCATGCTGGTGTGTGGCCTATAGCATTATCATGTTGAAGTAGAATTTGGTTAATAGTGCCAGTGAGTTAATTATTTTTATGGGGACGAACACACCTAAATTGTCTCTTCTACTTCTTCAGAGACTTGATGTAAATCTTTCAGTTTACTGTTTCACCAGATGATAATGTCACTATCAGAATAACTCCTTCAGAATCCCAAAAGAATATGGCCATAATCTTCCCATCTGAGGATCCTCATTTGAACTTTTTTTCTTCCTAGAAGAATTTTTGTGAAGCCACTCCATGGATTCTCATTTGGTCTCAGGTTCAAAATGGTGAATCCATGTCTGATCTCCTGTGACAATCCTGGATAAGAAATCTGCATCAGCTTTGTTAGGTCCAAGCAATTCTGCACAAAAAGTCTTTCTTTGTTCTCATGGTCATCAGTTAGGCACTTAGGGACCCACTTGACACAAATCTTTGAGTAGCCTAAGCGGTGGATAATATTGTGTTGGCACTACCCAGAGAGATGCCAGTTAAGCAGCAAGTTGTTAGGTTGTTACTCGCCTGCCATCCCGAATAAGCCTATCTGTCTCCAGTGTCACAGCATCGCATGGCTTCTCAAATGTGGGAGATCTGACAGTCTTGCTTTACCTTGTTTTCCCACTGACACACTACTAACACAAAGACTGAAAGTACTCCTATCCATTGCTTGATCCCCAAACACATTTTGTAAGCATCTGTGAATGTTTGAAATGGTATTCTGCTCTGCAGAAAGACATTCAATCACAGCTCTCTGCTTTGCATGTGTTTCATGAGCAAATGCCATTTTAAAATTAAAATACATCATAGCAATCTGTCGGAAAACTTTGTGATGTTATAAAGGAAGCATTAAAGTATGTTCTACAAAGTTTTATTCATTTCCAATAAAAGACAGTCAAGAACTAAGGGTCGAATGTTTGAATGCATTAGACAGTAAAAGGTGTTCTCTGCTGAGAAAGTTTTATCCAAATACATTTTGCTTACTCAGAAATCTATTCATGCGATAATAATTGTAAGGTACCTGACGAGGTAACTTAAGATCATAGCTCAAGATAGAAACTTATGGTGAAAATCCCGAAGGAACCGATGTAGTTTGAAACCTTTGCAGCTTTATCCAAGATGTCGGACCTTGAAGACTTCGATTATGTTTTCGGTATACGCGGAGAAGAGAAATTTGATAGAGTCTACCAAAGAATTCAACTGGAAGAACAGGAGAATCGGCATAATATTACGCGACGCAGACGTCGTCGTATACAGTATTATTTGCAGGACGCAAGCGTAAATGCATTCCTCTATAGCAGACAAAAATAACGGAAGTGGTTTTATCGCTGAGAATTCTGGGTAATTCGTTGCCAATATTACGAAAACGTCAACTTTCATGCATGACCGGTAAGTCTCGGTGAGTCAGCTCACCAGTGATTGGAAGTAATTTGAGTAGAGACTAATGTATTTGCATACGACCCTAAATTGATATGCATTATTTATTGAATGTCCCTCATATTTTATGGTTTCAAAGTATTTTTTGTCAGATAATCATTTAAAATTTATTTTACTAGTATCTGTATTTCAAAGCTGGATTCTTGAATTTCTATGGAAATATTGAAAATAAGTTGTGAAGTATGTACATTCTTTTCTTTATTGTTTGGTCTTGGCTTTGACCTCATCAATCAACCGACTGTACAGAATTTTTTATACCTGATAACAGCAGGTCTTAGTAGAGTCACTATAGATCACAGATAAGATTTAGCTTAACATGTTATTTCAGTAGTCACGAACAACTGAACAGTCATGTATGAACTTTGAGCTCATCTTCAGCATGTATTATTATCAATACTAGTAAAACAGAGTTTTAAAAGAACCTAAGTTGAGGAGACGGACCTACAAGGTAACTATTTTATAGTTTTAATCGTACATTATATTACTATGTATTATTATATTTGTTTATTCAGTATATATGTGCCAAGACAATAACACTACCATGAACAAAGATCATCTTGCTAGCTGTGAGGCTCTGAAGATGTCACCTACAAGAACTCTGGCAGGACTTTATTGGGAAGCAAGAGAGCAAATGGAACACATCCAAGCTAATGGCCATTACACTACTACTACTACTTATTCAGTATATTAAATAGTCCACCGCCGTGGTCTCAAGGTAGCATGCTGCCTTGTCATGCAACAGGCCCGGGTTCGATTCCTGGTCGGGACAGACCCCTGGGTGAGGTTTTTTCGGAGTTTTTCCTCACCTGCAAGACAAATGTCAGGAAGTATCGAGCCCAATGGTCCCTGAAAATCATCCGGCCATCATCATCATCCTTATCATCTTCATCCTTCACCGGTGTGGAAAGCAACAGGAAGCCACCACACCTATAATTCCCTAGTAAAGCTGCAAACCATAGCATGAAAATGCCATGATTGCAGTGAAAGACCTGCCCTTGGGCAGAATAACTATGAATGGATTGTTATAATAGATCATAAACAATTTTCTGAAAAATTACAATTGTATGTAAGTGATTTTTTTTAATGAAGCATTAATAACAAATGGTAAGGCAATCTGATGTAATGCCTGCCATAAAATGCTTGCACTATTTCTATAAAAAATTTAGTCCATATTTTCAGAATATTTGGTCTAATATGTATGTAAATATTTATCCATTTTTATTACATATAAATCCTAGTCCTGATTAATATTACTATCATGCCACATTTTCTGTTTTGGAGAATTTTTCCTCGGGCATAGGAGCCTGCTGGATTTAGTATTTAAGAGACAAATTTCTCAGGTTGAGTGAAGGAAAATTAAAAGAGAGCATATTCATTGGTCCTCAAATCAGGAAAATCCGGCAGGCTCCTATGCTCAAGGAAAAACTCACCAAAAAAAAATTAGTGTGGTGTGTGTTTAAAAAGACATATGTTCAAAATTCCTGATCAATTGCAAAGCAGAAAACTACAGCAAAGTTGTGGAAAATGTGTTAAGGGCATATGAGGTTATCCGATTGAGGGTCTTTCCACTTTTCAGCGGTTGCCCTTTTACCAGCCGGCTGCTGGCCCTTCACATCCACATGTGTCAATCACAGAGGTAGATGATCAACAGCCAGTGTAGGGGTGACATGTGGTTAGCATGTCGAGTCCCTCAGCTGTTATAGCTGGTTCCTCAACCTGGAGCCGCTACTTATTGTAGCTACCCAATTGCCTCACGATGCTGGGTGGGCACCGGTCCCATACTGGCCAAAATACCATGAGAAAATTTCTTCCCCCATGGAGACTCGAACCAGCGCAAGTCCCGTAGCTCTGTGCCAAGGCTTCCAACCTTAACCGCTCGGCTACGGCATGGGACCATATGAGGTTATACGCTGCAATATCATCATTAACCATGTGGCCTGTCATGGTCTCAAAGAGCGCTTTTTTTTGGACATTCCAGCAATCTTTTGCCCTTAAGGATAGTAACTAACATAGCTTTTGGAATTCTGTGAGGTGGCATTCGTTGAAGATGGGTTTTTGCAGTTGTTCTGGTTGTTTTGTATATGGTGGAGAATGTATGTGTGTGTGTGTGTAGCATATTAACATCACAGTTACAGAGTATAAAAATTTAGTATTTTACAGGATTATATATATAAAAAATGTAATATACCCCACACACATATTTGAAAAAAAAATCCATTAGAATTAAAAAATTCAATTTAAATAAAAAATAAAATTGGATTAAAACAAATCAAATCTACCAACATTGAGGGAAACTTCTGTATTGAGGGAAAAATCTCTATTTAAAAAATAACAAATAAGTTTTATGATGATCTTGTAGAAGATTTCCGGGCTCTTGGCCGTGGTCTTGAGGCTTGTAGTTCCCCAACGTTTCGCCAGAGACTGCATCCGGCATCCTCAAGGGTTGTCTTGAGACTGGCAATTTTGTCGACTACCTGCCCTATTTATACATTTATCCGCGACGTGTTCTCTGCGCAGTCCGTTACTTCGTAAATTGTATCTGCCTTCTGGTTGGTTAGCATTAGGGTCTTCCATTGTACCAATGAGGTTGCTGTCTGATGTTCTAGTAGCTTGTTCTCGTAGGGGTTTACATCTGGCTTTTGTTAAGACTGGTATCCATGCTTTGTTGACTTTTAATGATTCTTCTTTTCTATTTGAATAGATGTTTGAATATTTCAATCTTCTACAAGATCATCATAATAACTCCGGCCATGAAAGCTTAAGTCAATAAATGAGTTTTAATTTATTTTTTCAACTATCGGTACAGTCAAATTTTCTAAACAGACAAAACAAATCTATTAAGAAGTATATATTTGAAGTATATAATATTTGGTTTTCTTGAAGTTATGAACTTGTGCAGCAGCCATGGAAAATTTGACCCTCCCAAAAATTTTAATTTATGTTACATGCCAATATATTTTATTAGTATGACATCTAACGATGTATTTCCTTATTACTTAGTATGGTAGATTCATCTTTTTTTCATATCACATACGAATTATATAGCATTACATGTATTCATAATACACAATATAGTTGAGATGGAAAGATGTGTTTGGAGTTCGTGTTGACGTGTCTCCTTTGCAGGATTGTCTTGGAAGTTATTCTTATACTAGAGTTAAAGTTTGAGTATAACACAAACTGGGGGAAAATGAATTTGAATTTCACATAAACCTAACTTATAAGTCATTAAAAAAAGATCAGTAATTTCCTTATGTTTTGGTTGATTTTGGTAGTTATATTGGGATTTGTATAGGCTAGCTACATTTGTTAAAGTTATGAATTTTTATACTCTTTTTTTAACTTTTGTTTAATTGAATGAGGTACTGTGATCAGTCAGTATTACAAATCTGTTGGGTTGGCAATTCTATTCTCCCACGATTATGACGTAACATTTGGAGGAGCCATTTGTTTTTTTCACAATTTTTGGTCAAATTTATGTGAATTTCTACTTAATTTCTGACTTATTTCTCATAAAGATATGTGTATGTGTGTGTGTGTAATTAAATTCAAGAATGGTATTTTTTGGAAAAACTGCACTTAAACTTGCGTGAAATATTTTTGTAGTCCTGTAGAACAACAGTGCGCATGCACCAGAGTTTATAGAGCCAGCGATAACCCACAATTGAACCACATATTGATTACTATTCGTCACTATGAAATTTAAATGACCAATATTTACAATAAATCTCCAAATCTATGTTTAAAAAAATATTAATAATATTAAAATTACCAAACGTTCATTAAAAATGGGTGTACACTTACTTATTACTCCCTAACGCTGATCCAACCAGCGATAGAAAAATCATAGACTAAGTAAATATACTCTGTGGAGAAAATAGCAGTTAGCATCACAATATTGTCTAACAGTGTCATAATATTGTGATTTGCTTATTTAAATAAATACTTCAAAATTGTCTAATAATGTTATAAAAATTGTTTGAAAAAGTTTAAAATATTAAATAATGTTAGTAAATACAAAAGAAGAGCTATAGTTTACACCAATATAACTGAAAAATCAAGTGCTAGTATAAGTGCAGTTGAGCCAAAAAAAAAAAAGTTGAGAGTTATCAACATTTTAAAACAAATGACACTCAGAACAGGAAGGAGGCAAAAATCTAACCCGAGTAATAATTATGCTAGATAACAATGACAGATATAGGCCTAAAGTTAGACAGGAGCTTTTTAATTTTAGATACCTAAGACTGATGTGTCTATATGTTAAAATAAAATTAAAATATTATTATTGTGTCATATATATCTGCCCCCAATCCTGGAGTCGTAAGAAAAAATGACAGCTAAAATGCCGGTACCGACATCTAATGACGAAATCAAAACATACACCTAGCTGTAGTAAACAAATAGGCCTGTATTTTCATAAAACATTGCATAACATAATTCATGATTTTAATGAAAACACTCTTCTGACAAATGAGATTAAGAACTAAAAAATATAGTTAATAAGATACCGTTTTATTATTGGTACAAGGTATCAGCGATAGCAGTAATTAAATACAGTGGTATCTTCCAGGCAATGCCATTGTGAGATGGTGTTTTCATCATGAGATTTACAATGCATATAAAAGGATTAATTAAAAACCAATGTGGGGGCGTACCTCCACGAAGTTGTCATTCACAAAACGCTGCACGAGGGCTGTCTTACCGCAGTGAGTATCCCCCACCAGAACAACTTTACATTCTACATCCTCCAGTAACTCCTGCTCTGTCTCCATCTTGCACACTACTAACCTGCCATCTGGTATTGATACCGCACCGCGACGCGCCATAACAGTGCTGCCAACTGATCGTCCAGACCTCTCGGGGAGAATGCTTTATTTTAAATACGCCTGATTTTCTGTATGGTTTGAAATAATAATCAAATCTATTAATAACGTTCGAAAGAGAATATATAAATGCATCTCGATGTAATTTATGCCATTGTTGTTTGAAGAATGTGAATAGCGCAACAGTTTATTTATATTTTGTCACTTTTTGCATTATTTAATTTTGTAACAATGTAGCCATGGAAACTAATGAGTGGGTGTGGCCGTTCTAATTACAAGAATTAGAAATTCCATATATAAAGAGATATTTACGTTTTGATATCAACATGTTATTTTTTCCCAGAGAGTTATGATATACAGCCATAACAAGACATGCAGTTGAAGAAGGGCCTTGCTTCAAGATTGATTTCTTTTATTTTTAAAGGCCCGTTTTACGGTTCTTTCATTATATTTTTTTCTTATATGAGCACTAGACTTTATTTCTATTAATTTTTAATTTACAATTGTTACTTTTCCGGCAGCAAAAAGGAAGAGGGGAAGGCCAAATCTACGAGCGCAAGGAGTAGTCAGAAGAATGGAAGAAAGAGGCTTGTAAAAATAGAGAGGAAGGAAATTGTCCGTAGAATCTTGAAATTGGCACAGAAAAAGTCAAATACATTATAAAACCTAAGAATAAAAAAATTGTTACTTTGCTGATATGGGAATATGATCATTGTACCAAAAATAAACATTTCACGATTAACATAAGTAATAATAGGCCAATGCTTAATTTTCAAGCTTCTTAGGATAGGAATTAATCACTATGAGGTTTAATTTATGGTGAAATTAAATGTTTCTTACCTCTCCTCATATAAATCTTCTAAGTAGATCGCGATTTCGAGACCATAACGGTCTCATCGTCAGTACAATCTTTACGACTGATGTTATGTCGATCGGAAGAAAATCTTCTTGAAGATCGACATAACATGAGTCGCCAAGATTGTACTGACGATGAGATCGTTATGGTCTCGAAATCGCGATCTACTTAGAAGATTTATATGAGGAGAGGTAAGAAATATTTAATTTCACCATTCTTAGGATAGGCCTGTTTATGTTTATAATATCCAGTGGCATATCGTGATAGGCTATGTAAACGTGGGGAAGTACTAACTACGAGGGTGAATCAAATATAAACCGGAATTATTGTTTACAATTTTATTGAATTAACAAAAAAATACAAAACCACCACCTCATTTTTCTACATAGTCTCCTGCATTTCCAACACACTTTCGCCATCGAGCTGGCAACTTTTTGATGCCGTCCTTGAAGAATGAGGGATGACGTATAGTCAGCCAGTTGTGCACGAACTCCTCTACCGCTGCATTGTCACCAAACCGCCTTCCTCCCAGGTCTTCTTTCAGTGGCCCAAACAAATGGTAGTCACAGGGTGACAAATCTGGACTGTAAGGAGGATGTTCCAGAGGTGTCCAATGCATTTTCAATTGTGTTCTACATCTACACTGGTTTAATAGCCCAAAGTTGGGTCTTAGCCTCTCCTTTGTTAGGAGTTACGAGACCAAGTTTATTTAATTACGCTTATTTCCCAAAGATGTCATGAATGGTATACGGTCAACATACCGACCCTATGAGACATTTATGGTGAATTTCACCAACAGAGGTAACTGTATTATGCCAGTTTTCCCCGTGTATAATGCATAACTTAAACTGGCGTAATACAGTTACCTCTGTTGGTGAAACCGACCCTTAGTAGGCAACAAGGATATTACTAGGATGAAAAAGGTCTATAAATTTTGCTTAGAGGCCTCTTCATTAGGCTTAAGGATCTTTTACGAGCCTGAAAATCTTCAGACTGGGGACCCACGGCTTAAAGTCTCTCCCGGAGGACTTGCTACTTGGATTTTTCTATCCTAAAAAATATCATCGACCTCGGCCGCGTTTGAAACCGCAACCCTTGGGACCAGAGGCAAATAACATAACCACTACACCGCGGCCGACTTCTTTTTAATGATGACGTAATTACAAACATAGGAGCCGGCTTTTACGTTTCTCTTGTGAGGTAAGCTTCTGCGACATTTTTATTAAAGCCACATCTAAATATTATTAAGAGTCAATACTAATAAAATTCATTATTAAAACCGTTGAGGTGGAGAGTCATAAAATAAAATAAGTTAAAATACCTTCTTAGGTAAAATCCGTCGTCATCAACTTTTAAAATATGTGATCTTTATGCCTGTATGCCTTTCAGGACATCCGCCCCATCTTCAGCAGTTCATTTTTCGCTACAGCATCCAGGTTGATGTTTGATGCTGCTGGTCCTAATGTGGCTTTGTCACGACCAACAGCATCAAAAATCAACCTGGATGATGTAGCGAAAAATGAACTGCTGAAGATGGGGCGGATGTCCTGAAAGGCATACAGGCATAAAGATCACATATTTTAAAAGTTGATGACGACGGATTTTACCTAAGAAGGTATTTTAACTTATTTTATTTTATATTATTAAGAGTAGTAATACTTTTTTATTATATTATGCATTGCAGAGACTTTTGATGTCCCAACTCCTTTCAAAAAAAGTTAAGCTGAAAATATATAAAACTATTATTCTACCAGTTATATTATATGGGTGTGAAACATGGACTCTTACTTTAAGGGAGGAACGGAGATTACGAGTATTTGAGAATAAAGTTCTTAGGAAATTTTTTGGACCAAAGAGAGATGAACAGACAGGTGAATGGAGAAGACTTCATAACAATTAACTACATGGTCTTTATAGGAAGCCAGATATAATACGAACAGTTAAGTCTCGTAGACTGCGATGGGCAGGACATGTTGCGCGTATGGGGAATGAAAGACGTGCATGGAAGCTTCTTGTAGGAAAGCCAGAGGGGAAACGCCCAGTTGGTGGACCAAGAATGAGGTGGGAGAACAACATTAACTATGATTTGAGGGAAGTAGATTATACAGGGAATGATTGGAAAACATTAGCTCAGGATAGGGATGTATGGAGAGCTTATGTCCGCGCGGCCATGAACCTTCGGGTTCGATAGTAATACTTTTTTATAATATTTAATATGGGGCCATATACTCTCATTTAATTCAACAAGGGCACAGACTTTCTTGTCCCGCTATAATATGTCCTTAGGCTTACAAGTGAAAAATCCTTTATCAAAACTTCATACCAGGCAGTACGCTTGATGCCGAAAGAGGATGTAGGCCTATACGAACGAGTCCGTCGCCGTGGCGTAGTCGGTAAAGTCCCTACCTTTCACTCCGGCGACCCGGGTTCGATTCCCGGCGGGGTAGGGGATTTTAAATATCCACCTTGGGTCTGGATGTATGTCCTGTCTTGTGGAAGTCATAAATGAACAGAAAATATAGGTATCTGTACCAAAAATGCAAGAATTATTAAGTAAAAAAAAAAAAATCGAATTAATCCTGCTGTTCCCTCTATCAAAAAAAAAAGTTAGAATATTACTATCGTAAAGGTATATAATCCCTCTTCTTCTTCTTCTTCTTCTTCCGAATGCAGTATTGGGTGATGATGCCTGTTCTGCGACTACAAAAACTGATCTTTCCATCGGTTGAAGGGTCTTCCGAGGTCTCTTTTCCCGTTAGGGTTGAGGTGGTAAATCATCTTTGGTAAACGGGAATTTGACATTCTCTGGACGTGTTGGAACCATTTAATCTGATAATTTTGTATATGTTCAACCATTTCCCTACTATTCCACTGCATCCTTATCTCATCACTTTTCATTCTGTCCCTTAATGTTACTCCAGTTAGTGATCGGAGGAATCTCATTTGTGAACTATTAATGCGGGATTTATCTTTTGCTCGAAGTGTCCAGCATTCACTTCCGTATAGTAGAGCAGGTTTGGCTATGGCATTATGAAATCTCAATTGGATTTCTTTCCTCATTTGTTTTCCAAAATTTCTCCGAATTATACCATTTAATCTGTTATATTTTTCTAAATTTGTTTCCACATCTTTTTGATTATGAAACTGTGATATAATCCCTATGTTTGTATGTGTGAATAAGATAGAAAGGTTAACAAAAAGGAAGAACAGTGTAAACGAAGAAAACGACGAAGAAAGAAATTAAAAAAAAACTGTTTTTCATGCAGCTTCCTATATAGTTTTCTGACCAAGAGCAGGTCTTTCACTGCAAACGCAGCATTCTACACTCTTTCCTTAACTCAGTTTTCCTTTTTGTACCAGCATAAAAACCATTTATTTTAATCACAAGAATGAAAATCTATAAAATTCTCGCTAGACCCATAATCTGTTATGGCAGTGAAGCTTGGACCATCAGAACTCAGGATGATCGTCATATTACAGCCACGGAGATGAAATTTCTGCGACGAACTGCAGGTTATAGCCTTCTAGACCATCAAAGAAATTCAACAATAGCCAGAGAGTTAAACATCGTACCTATATCTGAATACCTCCAAGAATATAGAAACAATTGGCTTAGCCCATATTCAGCGCATGGATCGTCACAGAATACCAAAACAAATTCTTCACTACATTCCTCGAGGCAGAAGATCTGTGGGTCGACCTTTTCGGAGATGGCGGGAGACCGTAACGGGCCACTGGGCCTAATACTTGAAAGGACGATGATAATGATTGTCTATCATCTGATGTCTTTTCTGCCTCTAACTTTCTTTTCGTTGACCATTCAATAAACTGGATAATATGAATTACCTCTTATGGACTCTATAAAGAAGAAAATTTGGTGCAAAATGATGTACATATTACATAAACCGAGTTCATATAACTGGTTTAAACCTAAATTCAATTGTTTGAGCAGCACCTTTTTTGCACATTTTTGTATGTATTTTCAGAACCTTTTCTCCCCCTTTTATGACCAAAATTTATACCTTAAAATCATTTCCCTACTGATCACATTACCGCCAGAGAAAAGATTCCATGCCCTTCCTGAGACAGTAAACCCCTACTATTCCACCCCAATTATAATACTTATTACCCGTGAACCTCTACAGACTTTACGGATTGATGACAAATTTATTTCGCTCAAAAAGTATATTGACACATTTTGATAAAATGTACTGATTTACAAAAAAATAACATTTTACGAGCCCAATTCATGGTCAAATATAACCAGTAATGTGGAAATTGAGCGTTGGTTGTCAAGATTACATAAAATCGAGTCGTCACAGTAATAATTACTGGGTTTAAAGGGATTTTTAATTATTCTACCAGTTATATTATATGGGTGCGAAACATGGACTCTTACTTTAAGGGAGGAAAGGAGATTACAAGTATTTGAGAATAAAGTACTTAGGAACATTTTTGGACCAAAGAGAGATGAACAGACAGGTGAATGGAGAAGACTACTTAACAATGAACTACATGGTCTTTATAGGAAGCCAGATATAATAAGAACAGTTAAGTCTCGTAGACTACGATGGGCAGAACATGTTGTACGTATGGGGAATGAAAGACTTGCATGGAAGCTTCTTGTAGGAAAGCCAGAGGGAAAACGCCCAGTTGGTAGACCAAGAATGAGGTGGGAGAATAACATTAACTATGATTTGAAGGAAGAAGATTATACAGGGAATGATTGGAAAGCATTAGCAGATAGGGATGTATGGTGAGCTTATGTCCGCGCGGCCATGAACCTACGGGTTTGATAGTGCCAGTAAGTAAGTAAGTAAGTAAGTAATGACTTCATGGTCCACCGCAGTGGTCTCGAGGTAGCGCGCTGCCTTGTCACGCAGCGGGCAGTTTTTCTGGGTGAGGTTTTTATCGGGGTTTTTCGTCACCTGTAAGACAAATGCCAGGAAAACTTTAAGGCCCAAATGGTCCCCGAAATAATATGGCCATCATCATTATCATCCTTATCATCATCATCATCATTCTTCACCGGTGTAGAAAGCAACGGGAAGCTACCACACCTACAATTCCCTAGTAAAGCTGCAAGCATAGCATGAAAATGCTATGATTGCAGTGGAAGACCTGCCCTCGGGAAGAATTACTATGGATGGAATGACTTCACGATTGTTTTGAGTTCTTTACTTCCAAACATTCATCAAGAATTTAACCCCACAATACATAATACTAAACAAATCTATGAAATTGACAAATTTTGGATAGGTATCCTTTATTGTTATTCTCATATTTTATAAAAGACCCAGTTCGCAGTAAAATTGTTATTAATAATAAAATATTAGAACAAACCAACACATTTAACTATCTCGGATACCAAGTTACATACGAAGAAGAAAAAGATTTTAATCAAAAAATTATAAAATTTAACTGAGTAACAGGAATTATAAGTAATATTTTCAAGCCAAACAGAGTACAGCAACACACACGAACTAGAATTTATAAAACACTGGCCAGACCCATATTATGTTACGGCAGTGAGGCCTGGACAATTCGCAGTGTAGATGAACAAGGACTAACTGCGGCAGAAATGAAATTTATGAGACGTACTGCGGGCTATTCAAAGACAGACCATAAAAGGAATTCTGAGATTCTCAAAGAATTACAAACAGAATCAATCATGGAATATGTATAAAAATACAGAAACAACTGGAAATCTCATGTAAGAAGAATGAGCTGAACAAGAATACCACGTCAGATCTTAAATTACCAGCCACCAGGCAAGAGATCTTTGGGCAGACCCTTCAAACGTTGGATTGAGACCGTAACAGACCACTAGGTCTATCACATGAAAGGAAGAAGAAGAAGATATTTTATAAATAATACAAAGCGAAAATCACTAAAACAAAAATATGTTTGCTTCCTGTAGGTTTTTTTTTTCATTTAACAAAAATAACTATGAAAGACGATGCTGTATTTATGATATGAGGAGGGAGACAACCATCTTGTTTCCTGGATTTCATTACTGACAGTTTTATTTACGTTGTACTGGAGTCTTGGTTTGTGAATTCTCTAACGGAAGTAATTTCATTTATATGTTGTTGATGTGAAGATGTAATTTATAACTGAAAACTGGGATTTTGTGGGCCGAAATAAAAAAAAATAGATTCCACACAACTTAAGAAAAGCGAAATTCTGACGCTTGTGAAGAATTTTCAGTTTTTGACCAAGACACGGAAGAAATACCAACAAGAACCTTGTAAATTACTTAAGAAACGTGACACGATGGACTAGAACAACGCCGACAAATATTACATCATTTTACAGACGAGACTTTGTTCGTAACCACATTTAAACAAAGACTCTGCTCTAGATATTTTTAGGTCATTTATCATAAGTAATGCCACGAGTGATTTCCAAATTATCGATAAATTCACGACTCACGAAGCGAGGAGTGAATTTATCTAGAGAATTTGGAAATCAAGAGTGGCATTTGTTAGGACTATTTAACGAATAAAATTAAGCTGTTTACTCACAAATAATTATTTAACTATAGTTATTTTAAAATATTTATATATTTAATGTAAACGGCGATGTTTGAAAACAAATGAGAAACGTTTGGTATGCTTCATTTGCTGCTTCTGTTCATCACTGCAACCAGATCATACTATTATTTATTGCCAAAGGAACGCAATGTTCTAAGAATGCACCATAGTGGAGAAATTTGTAACCAACGTTTTAGGTATTAATTAATTTGATGCCCTATGATGTAAATATGTCAATTATATTTTTCTGCAACGTCATTTCCTGGAAAATAATTCGTTTAAGAAAATGGAAAGAGTGTTTTTTTTTGTGGTATAATCAATTGTTACAAATGTTTTTATATTATCTATCGCATGCGCTTTCTGCTGATATTCATGCACTATATATATATATATATATATATATATATATATATACAATCTGGTAGCCGTATTTCTTGGAGGGTCAGTCACTGCAAAATAATGCTATGACCTATTCAGAATGTTAAAAAGGAGGTGCTTTCTTCTTTGTTATGATAAACTTTAGTTTGTAAATTTTAGGCGAAACACGACTGTGATTGGTTGTAAATAAAAATCATTGAAATGTGATTGGGCATTGACTCCCATTTGGGGCATGAGTTAAATAGTCTTCCAATCCGATACATTCTGGATATTAATATAGGCCTATACTGCAAGCAGATTTTACTAAAAAATACACAAGTAGCAAAAACAATGAACATAATTGCAAGATCCGACCTCCTGACATGATTAAACGTGAGATGAATTTATTTCTTCCTCTCATTATTCAAATAGGACATAGCGTACGTGACTCTCGGTCAAGGACATAAGTATTTTACAGCAACACTAACTCACTGGCTCTATCGAACCCGTAACTCTCATAATAACATAAATAAACAGTTATTACTACCGTTTTTTCTTAACTTTTACTTGGCTGACATCGTCTATTTTTATCTCTTTTTTGGCTTACGCTGTTTCTCCTTCTTGTTGACTTACTTTTATGCTCACAAATAGACACAAGGGCAGGACACACACCCAGACCCAAGGTGGAGATTCAAAATCCCCTACCCCGCCGGGAATCGAACCCGGGTCGCTGGAGTGGAAGGTAGGAACTCTACCGACTACGCCACGGCGACGGACTTTTTAAAATAAAAGACAGTCCTTTGTGTACATGCGGAAACGCAGTACAAACGATACATTATGCATTATTTGAATGTACAAAACTGGAACACAGGAAGTCGGTTATTTAAGAATAAACGTGATTAACAAATAAATATGGTAAATGGACATTCAATAAAATAAGACTACTACAGGATTACAGACTTGAATTATTAATCTCATTCATTAATTCAATAGATTTAGACTGATTACAGAACAAAACAAAGCCAATCCAATGAAATATTTAATGTTATATTGGGTAAGATAAGTGGAGCAAATATAATATTACAATTGGCCATAAAACATGAATGAAAACAAAAGAAATTTGTGCAAATAATTCTACGTAAATAACTTTGTATATTAAAGCATTTTGTGATGGAACATGCTGTAAATAAAATGTTATAAAAACATAAGCTCTCCATACATCCCTATCCTGAGATAATGCTTTCCAATCATCTCCTCTATAATATCATCATCATCATAGTACATTCACGAATTTAGGCCATTTGTTGACCTGTTTCGGCCTCAAGAGAAACACCATCCAGAAGTCTTTTGAGTGGACGTCCTGGTCTTCTTGAGACTTGAAAGTAGTTTTGAAGTTCCTTAGGACAGGTTACTGGCCCGACGCTAAGTAGTCCAGTGGTAGGGCTGCTACCTTTTAGTCTCTGGACAGACATTAGGATACCGCATTTACTCAGTACCAGATGGAACGGTTATACCGCCGTGACTCGGTCCTCAGAGCCTCGTTTGTGAAAACGGGTTGTACCACGAGAAGGTGAGGATGAGAATTAGGTAGGAGAGGTTATACACACGTCACTACCCCTTACAACCCCTCTATAATATACTTTCCTCAAATAATGGTTAATGTTATTCTCCCATTCCATTCTTGGTCTATTAACTGGCGGTTTTCCTACAAGATGTTTCCACTTCCTTCATTCTTGATCTACCAACTGGGCGTTTCACATCTGGTTTTCCTACCAGAAGTTTCCATGATCCTCTTTCATTCCCCAATCGTGCCACATGTCTTGCCCATCGCAGTCTATGACACTTAACTGTTCTTATTACATCTGGTTTCCTATAAAGATCATGTAATTCACTGTTATGTAGTCTTCTCCATTCACCTGCCTGTCCATCTCTCTTTGGTCCAAATATTTTCCTAAGAACTTTATCCTCAATAACTGCAATCTTTCCTCCTCCCTTAAAGTAAGAGTCCATGTTTCGAATCGATGTAATATAACAGGGAGAATAACAGTTTTATATCATCAGCATCATCATCCATGCACGTATTAGGCCGTGTGGCCTGTTACGGTCTCAAAGAGGAGTTTTCCAGCCACCGCTTTTTTGGACGTCCACGTCCCAGCGATCTTTTGCCTTGGGGGAAGTAACGAAGCATGGCTTTTGGAATTCTATGAGACGGCATTCGTTGAAGATGGGCTTTCCAGTTGTTCTGGTAGTTTTGTATAGGCCTATGGTGAAGAATGGGTTCTACATCCAACTCTTCCATAATTTCCTCATTTCTTTTATGGTCCCACTTTGTACAGCCAGCTGTACGGTGCATAAATCGCATCTCATTTGAACGGTTTTATATATCTTCAGTTTAATGTTCTTTGAGAGAAGTTGGGACAATTATTATAACAGCACGCATTTCCAGAATTGATTCTATGTTTTATTTCTTTGTGCATCTCATTCCTGTTTATAATTATTGTTCTCAGATGTCAGAATTCAGCCACATCTTCAATATTTCCCTCATTTGCCATAAGCTGTCCATTTCCATTATATAATGTAGGCTATTTCTAAGTGTGACCATATATTTAGTTTTATTAATGTTTACTTCCAGTCCCAATTTCTTAGTGTTACTCAATAGAGTGTTTTTACAGCAACACTATGGGTCGAATTTATAAACGCATTAGACCGTAAAAGGCGTTCTCTGCTGAGAAAGTTTTATCCTAATACATTTTGCTTACTCAGAAATCTATTCATGCGATAATAATAGTAAGCTACCTGACGAGGTAACTTAAGATCATAGCTCAAGATAGAAACTTATCGTGAAAATCCCGAAGGGAACCGATGGTAACCGATGAGTTTGAAACCTTTGCAGCTTCATCCAAGATGTCGGACCTTGAAGACTTCGATCATGTTTTCGGTATACGCGGAGAAGAGGAATTTGATAGAGTCTACCAAAGAATTCAACTGGAAGAACAGGAGAATCGGCATAATATTGCGCGACGCAGACGTCGTTGTATACGGTATTATTTGCGGGACGCAAGCGTAAATACGTTCCTCTATAGCAGACGAAAATAACGGAAGTGGTTTTATCGCTGAGAATTCTGGGTAATTCGTTGCCAATATTATGAAAATGTCGACTTTCATGCATGACCGGTAAGTCGGCCGTTAATTCGATCTCAGCAATTGCTCACGGTGAGTCAGCTCACCAGTGACTGGAAGTAATTTGAGTAGAGACTAATGTATTTGCATGCGGCCCTATGAAACTTAATACATTTTTGCATATTCCACAATACCTGAATTTTTTGGCAATGATGATGCGCCTAGAAAGGACAATTCGAATTGTTGTAGACGTAGGGAAATAACATAGATTTTTAACTTATTAAACTATACATTTTCTAAATTTTATAACCCGAAAGAACAATTGGCTGTAGATGAACTGATAGTATTACACAAAGATAGAGTATTATTTGGATTTTAGACAGTAGGCGTACATAAAAAGTTATATAGTATCCTGCTGGAGTTCGGAATTCCTAAAAAGTTAGTTAGACTTATACGAACATGTCTAAATGGCACAATGAGTAGGGTGCGTGTAGGCAAACAGTTTTCGGACGCTTTTGAAATCCAGAATGGGTTGAAGCAAGGGGATGCACTATCTGCTCTACTATTTAATTTTGTACTAGAGCACGCCATTAAATCTTTAGAGGATGAGGAAGGCCTACAACTCAATGGTGTTAATAAGCTGTTAGTTTATGCTGATGATGTAGTACTATTGGCCGATAGCGAGGAGATACTAAAGGACAACACTCACACACTATTGAGTAACACTAAGTAATTAGGACTGGAAGTTAATATCAGTAAAACTAAATATATGGTCACACGTAGAAATATATTATATAATGGAAATGGACAGCTAATGACAAATGAGGGAAATTTCGAGGAAGTGGCTAAATTCAAATACCTAGGAACAATAATCACAAATAGGAATGAGATGCACAAAGAAATTAAACATAGGCTCAATTCTGGAAATGCGTGCTATTATGCATTGCAGAGACTTTTGATGCCCCAACTCCTTTCAAAAACGTTAAACTGAAAATATATAAACTATTATTCTACCAGTTATATTATATGGGTGTGAAACATGGAGTCCTACTTTAAGGGAGGAAAGGAGATTACGAGTATTTGAGAATAAAGTACTAATAAAAATGTTTGGACCAATGAGAGATAAACATACGGGTGAATGGAGAAAACTACATAACAATGAACTACATGGTCTTTATAGGAAGCCAGATATAATAATAACAGATAAGTCTCGTAGACTGCGATGGGCAGGACATGTTGCGCGTATGGGGAATGAAAGACGTGCATGGAAGCTTCTTGTAGGAAAGCCAGAGGGAAAGCGCCCAGTTGATAGACCGAGAATGAGGTGGGAGGATAACATTGACTATGATTTGAGGGAAGTGGATTATACAGGGAATGATTGGAGGGCATTAGCTCAGGATAGCGATGTGTTGAGAGCTTATGTCCGCGCGGTCATGAACCTACGGGTTCGATAGTGCCAGTGAGTAAGTAAGTAAGTAAGTAAGGCGTACATAAAAAAGAAATAAAATACACAAACTGTGTAACAAAGTTGGTTACACAAACGCCTACGAAATGGAAGTGTATTTAGGAAAAGACAAAACTCGATGAAATGAAAATATGACAACTATTTTTGACTCCCGACTAAGAAAGTTGAATGACATGGACATAAATTGTATATGGGCAATTTCTTGAACGTTTTGATCACATGATTTAAAAAAAAAATATAAGCTAGTATGGGACAGTTATGCGTAAGAAGAAGAAAATGTCAGATAATTTAACCTGTAAAAAGGAGATGTGATATACTATGAACATGACTTGACAGCTGTGGCATGCGAAGACAAATGTGACGTATATTAACAAATATGCATAGGCCTAATGCACCTACTATTGATAAAATCTGCATTAATAGGCTACAGTCTTCGCCCGGAGCTCTATAGTTCTTTAGTCTTCGAATTATATAATAGGCTATATCATAGTAATAAATAATAGTTTAAAAAACTAAAACAACACGCTTTATCAAAAAACCGAACTAAAAAAATGAAAAATAATTTTAATTTCGAACACACTTGGGATAAAATTAAAGTAGTCAACAAAAAAATCATCTCCAACACATCTAAAATAAAACTAGAGTTATCTACAAAAAAAAAATTACCATCAAAAGCGTGGGGTGCTCTTTATCGATTAATATATTTGATAATAAACACATATTGGTAAAAGTAAAGTCTCTAAGAAGAAAACGTAAAAACCCCATAATCTTTATGATTATTTTTACATGAAGTGACTGAGACATTGGGCCTACATATAACTGGTATTTTGGACTAAAGAAATAAGGCAATCTGTATTCAAAATTCAGTTTCCAAAAACTATATAGAATTACGAACGTAATATTGGAGTTTTTGGGTTTAAATCCCGGTTAGGTCAGAAATTTTTCTCCTTTTCTGTATCTCGAATTCTTAAAATGAAAATTTTATAAAGTAATATGAATAAATAAATACATTTATTTAATGTATTTGTAATACATTTCACTAGTAACGTATAAGTTGCATATTTCATTAATTTTCTTGCAATAAAGACAAGACGTGAATATAGGACATGACCTATATTATGTTCTGTTTATTTCTCTTTTTGGTCGACAGATATCACTTGCAGTACCGATTCGCCCGCCATCTGCTCAACGTAAGAACGACATAAAGCCTAGTTTTCAAAATCAATATTACACCAATAACAAAATGACTATCCCATACATGGGATCCGCAGCCGATAGCTACTATAAACTACAAACATGAATTTTGAAATGGATACATTTCCGCATGATGGCCTTCAATTGTTTAATCGGGCTAGCAGACAGAGCTTGGGGAGCAGATGTTGTTGCCAAGAACAGAAATAACCTCAGCGGAGGTCTTTGCGGCAACCTCAGTCGACGGGCGAACGCCACGGCTGATACATAAGCCTCGGGTAAGTAAGGGGAATTCCCATTTAATGTTGGTAGCACTGAGTATCTTTAGACCCTTTTAGAAAAAAATAGTAACTAATATTTCCTTGTTTGATCGAGAAGAATTTCGGGAAAAGGGCACCTTGAAATTCATAAGATATTTACATTCCAAGTGTCTTCAAATGGTGAATTTGGACGTGTGGATCAGTGCCAGTTGGATTACAGCCAATGAGCTAACCAATTGTCACTTCAAAAGGCCTTGATTCTGGGTTTCAGTGGAACAATGCTCGGTATTATTGGATACTGCACCTGAGCCTACCAACCGAGGCAGTGTTTTTCTCATCGACATCCAATAGCTAATGAAAGAGACAAAGGTTCGTAACCGAAACCCACAGTGTTCTTCCATAACTAACAGTTGGCACCACTGATGCCATTTAACATGCTACTTCCGGGTTATAGGCTAATCAGTAACAAATCAAAATAATTAAACTTGTGCCTACTTTAAAAAAATTGTATTATTTTTAAAAATATGTTTCGTTATTTTTTTGTAACAAAAATCACATTGATAGAAATCTAACTCAGATGAAAGAAGTATAGTGTGGACCCGAGAAGGCCAACTAAATTCATAAAACAATACAATTACAGAATTCCTTATCAAATTAATTTACCGATTTACATTAATAAACTTCACTGAATACAATTCTAATATATAAAAATGTTTGTTTGTTTGTTCGTACTTTATGCGCGGCCATACCGTTGATCCGATTGTGATGGGGGTTTTTGCAAAATGTTCAGGAGATTCCCGGGATGAACATAGGCTATAAGAGAGTTGTGACACTCAACTCCTACACCCTTAAATCGCCCTTTGTAGTGGAAAACGTGAAAAGGTAGCTCTTTGGACGCTTAAATGGCTTACGCTGCCTAAACCATAACAAATACACAAAATTAATGTACGCAGAATATCTCAAAATGTTCTACAAAAAAAGTCCGCGACAGCATATGTTTATCTCTTACGCATAACTCAAAATAACAGTTTTTGTCTTTCGTAGATGCCAAGAAAATCGAGACAAGTAGATAGATTCCTGGTGCAAACATAGCAGCACATGGCGAGTATTCTTTCACGGATAACTCATAATAACGAATTTTGTCTTTTAACTCATTTATAATTATTTTTCATATTATTTATTCAACTAATCATAAGAAGTACATTAATTTTTGTCTTTCAGCTCATTTATGTCAAGAAGATCGGGATGAGTAGATTCCCGGACAACGCCGGGTAAACAGCACGGGGTATCTAAAAATAATTACGATATAAATTTTTCCTTTTACTTACTTAACTAAACATAAAAACACATTAATTTTCATTTATTTAGGCGTAGCAGCGCACGTCGGGTATTAGCTAATTTATCATAAGTAATGCCACGAGTGATTTCCAAATTATCGATAAATTCACGACTCACGAAGTGAGGAGTGAATTTATCTAGAGAATTTGGAAATCAAGAGTGGCATTTGTTAGGACTATTTAACGAATAAAATCATTATTTAACTATAGTTATTTTAAAATATTTATATATTTAATGTAAACGGCGATGTTTGAAAATCAATGAGAAACGATAGGTACGCTTCATCCGCTTCTTTTGTTTATCACTGCAACCAGATCATATATTTATTGCCAAAGGAACGCAATTTTGTAAGAATGCTCTCTAGTGGAGAAAAAATGAAACATCAAACTGTATATTAATTCATTTCTGATGTCGTATGATGTAAATATGACAATTATATTTTTCTGGATTATTACCTGGGGAAAAAAAAAATACATTTAAGAAAGTGCAAACAGTGTTTTTTTTTTTTGGTGGTATAATAAATTGCTACAAATGTTTTTATATTAACTCCTGCAAGCGCTATGTGTTGATATCTATGCACTATATATACAATCTGGTAGCCGTATTTCTTACAGGCTCGGTCACTGCAAAATAATGGTCAGACCTGTTCAGAATATGAAAAAGGAGGAGCTTTCTTTAATATGGTAAATTTAACACTGATAAATATTTCGTGAAACACGACTCTGATTGGTTGTAAAACAGAAATCATTGAAACGTGATTGGTCATTGACTCCCATTTGGGGCATGAGTTAAATAGTCATAAGTACTGCCACGAGTGATTTCCAAATTATCGATAAATTCACGACTCACGAAGTGAGGAGTGAATTTATCTAGAGAATTTGGGAATCAAGAGTGGCATTTGTTAGGACTATTTAACGAATAAAATCAAGCTGTTTACTCACAAAGTATTGTTTAACTACAGTTATTTTAAAATATTTATGTATTTAATGTAAACGGCGATGTTTGAAAACAAATCAGAAATGTGAGGTTATATTCATTCACTGCAACTAGATCATATTATTTATTACCAAATAAGATCGCAATATTGTAAGAATGTAGCCAAGTGGAGAAATAATGAAACACATCAAACTATATATCATAATCAACATTACGGGTTATTCGTTTGTTTTTTTAGTAAACAACTCAGTAAAATCAAGGAATCTGTTCATTATTTGCTATATTCAATGTATTTGTTGGAGAAAAATAATGTTCTGTCCCAAGAAGATTTTATAAATTTAAAGAATCGTAAGAAATATTTCGGTGTCTTGGGAGAATGACATTTCTTTGCCACAAGCCATGAAAAAGGCCTGCGTCGATGTTGGCGGAACAATCAAGCGATCGATTATCTGCATTTGCTAGTCTACAGGGTTAGTAAATCTCTATTCCTGGAGATCTTCACAAATGGGCATCCAGTTAAAGTCAAGAAACTGTGTTTTCATTTTCAAGAAAGAAGAATATAAAGCGGAAGACCGTGTTACGACAGGTTTGTTGGGGGCAAGACTGTTCCGGGCGCAAGAAAAATTCATTGCCTCATACCATTAGTTTAAAATAACAATAAATCATAAAAATGCGCGTAAATATTACGTAAAATTGAATATACTAAACTAGTTCGCCGCCATATTAAGAATGAATCTAACCAACAATAGCTCGTTTCATGAATATTAAACATTGTCCACCGCTGTGGTCTCGAGGTAGCGTGCTGCCTTGTCGCGCAGCGGGCCCGGGTTCGATCCCCGGTCGGGGCAGTTTTTCTGGGTGAGGTTTTTATCGGGGTTTTTCCTCACCTGTAAGACAAATGTCAGGGAAACTTTAAGGCCCAAACGGTCCCCGAAATCATATGGCCATCATCATCATCAACACCCTTATTATCATCATCCTTCACAGGTGTGGAAAGCAACGGGAAGCTACCACACCTACACAATTCCCTAGTAAAGCTGAAAGCATAGCATGAAAATGCTATGATTGCAGTGAAGGACCTGCCTTCGGGCAGAATTACTATGGATGGATTCAATTATCCACCTGGGTTATATAGAAATAAATGTAGATTCTTACTGACATTATGCCCATGTTGCCTCTGATGAACTCGACCCCTCTACTTCTCACATAAACTATATTTATACACACTACAGTATTGTTTTTGTCTGTTTGGAATTCTGTAAGAAACTACCGGTAAACTTTTCTTGTTTCTCTCTCCATGCCATCTAGCAATGTGTGCTAATTTTATCAATAAGAAGAAACCCTGGGGCAATGTATCTGTTATTTCCAGAGTTTCAATAACAGTGTCTTGCAATATTTCTGTAACAATCCGGTACAATATTTTACATCCTGAATAATTTCATCAACATCTTTGAAAAATATTATTTTAATATTAATTTTAAACTAATGATTTAATAGTAATTAATATTTTTTTATGATTTTTTTTAAAGCGCGATTCATTGCAGCACCCATTATTACTGATATCATAGAGATTATGTTTCCATATAGGCTACTTTCTTCTCCAACTTGTGCGTTCAAATCACTTAGGAGAATTTTAATATCATTCCTTGGACAAGAGTCATAAATATTTTCTATATAATAATAATAATAATAATAATAATAATAATAATAATAATAATAATAAATAATAATAATAATAATAATAATAATAATAATAATAATAATAATAATATAATAATAATAATAATAATAATAATAATAATAATAATAATAATAATTATGTATATATAAAGCGTCACTGCTATAAAGCAAAAATGTTCTCTTTAATTTGCTTACTTGTTATAGTCAGCTACTAGATGGCAGTGAAGACCGAGTTCTCGCGACATCTAGTAATAATGGAGAATATAATACATATATAAGAAAAATAAATGTTTGAATTGGATTCGCCTGGTGGTGTAATGGATATCACACTGAGGTACAGACTCAGAGATCCGGGTTCGAATCCCGTCCAGGCATTTATTTTTCTTATCATACCATATATATATATGTCCACCGCTGTGGTCTCGAGGTAGCATGCTGCCATGTCACGCAGCGGGCCCGGGTTCGATCCCCGGTCGGGACAGTTTTTCTGGGTGAGGTTTTTATCGGGGTTTTTCCTCACCTATAAGACAAATGTCAGGAAAACTTTAAGGCACAAACTGTCCCCGAAATCATATGGTACGTACATTTTGCACAGCTGTCTTTTTTATTCAAGCTTGTGGTTCTTGTACGAACATGAACATCTTCAGACTCGGGACGACCAACGGCTTAAAGTCCCTCCCGGAGGACTTGTTCCTTGGATTTTTCCATTCTAAAAATCCATCGACCACGACCGGGTTTGAAGCCGCGACCCTCGGAAATAGAGGCAAGGAACATAATCACTAGTCCATCATGGCGACTTTTTTTTATTGTACGTTTATATCATCTTAAGTATATCCAAATATAGTAAAGAAAAGTGATCCCACAACAGGCCCGGAGGCCCCTGGGGTAGTAGGAGGTTAAGGCTCCCACTTTTTCTAGACAATCGGCACTTTATGTCAGCCGTGTTGTCAGCCCTGCGTTACGGCCGCCTTTACCCCCAGAACAAGTGCCTGGTACTCATTTCCGTTAGAGGCTGAGTCGACCCCAGGGCCATAGTGTCGCCAGAGGGTTTGGGTCAGTTTAAAAATCCTGACCCCCAACGGGACTTGAACCCTCGACCCTCCATTTTGTAGCTCAGTGCCTTAACCACTACGCTACGACGTGCCCTTATCCAAATATAACTTCAATAATTTATTTTAAAATACAATTTTTTGTCTTATTTGACCATTTGTAAAATTATGTTTTGCCCGAAAGAGCGTTTAGTCGTACTTACAGCAATTGCGACCATGATTGAAAGTTCAACTTCCTACATTTCGTGGTTGCCAACCTAAATAATTATACTGTAATATTACATATTACAAAACCTCGTGCGGGAAGTAAAACCAGTGCCCTTTATGTATAGGCCTACTACGTACAATGTAGCTTATATATAAAAATATAGACCTATCCAAAAGGTAGTGTTAACCCTTAAATTGGCAAAACACAAATTTCTTCTGTTAGTTATTTGAATGTGGCGGACCGCAGTGAAAACGGAATCTTGTATAACTGATACTATTAGGTATATTGTATAATTAGACACACATTTAAGTTGTTTATTTTTGTTCGTTTTCTTCTGATTTATTTAAAATATTAAATTAACTGAACCAACTGATGTGTCCAAAAGGATACATTACGAATTTAAAGGTTAATATACATTATACGAATCAAATCACTGCATTTTAAATGAACTGAACTTTATTTGAAAAAATATAAAACAATTAAATTTTGGAATATACTAAACAGTACCAACTGAATTGGAAACACCATCTTGAAAAAATGAGTTCAAATTGGATCCCCAAAGCTGTTTATAATTATATACCAAGAGGACGAAGATCTCTGGGCCGTCCTATGAAACGCTGGAGGGAAAATTTTCTATATGATCGTAACAGACAGTGTCCTAATACTTGGAAGGAATAACAAGAAGAAGAATAAAACAATACATACGTACTTGCCGCCATTTTATCGTGGCCTGCTGACTAATAAACATTGCCCACACTGTTAACGTTAGTCACTTGTTTATAATGAACACAAATAGTTCCAACAAAGATGTTACTATTTTACTATTATTTATTATTTTGAAAACACCATCGCGCAAAAAATAATGTACAATGCACGTTTTGAAGTGCTTTACAGAACCTCGGAAATTTTCTCGTTTCTGTAAAAACCACTTCCCAACCTCGCATCGTAATGCATTATTATTTTCTATTGAACATCTAAAATGTTCCATCTCTGTGAATTAAACTTTAATCCCTGACGTATGCTTTAATATGCGTATTAGAGACGCCAATGTTATGTAAATTAATAGAATGGGTGTAGTATTTATTTTCCTTAGAAAATTTGAACTTCTGTTTCCTCATTATATAATTTATTTTAAATAAGAACCTTATTCAATTATTTTATTATGATTCCAAATATTTTCTATATTATAATACAATCTTATCTTTTTTCGAAAAAATATGAACAACAATAGAAATGTATTTCGTATTCTAACAATTATCTTTGTTCAGATAGGCGTAATTGTGTTTTGTTCATAGGTTGACGAGCTTGAATTGAACATTGCGAGGTCGATAATCTCTAAATTAAGTCTGTTCCAGTTGGAATTGCATATCTGGAGTTACTCTTCACTGACTGTTATAAGTGGTCAGTTGGTTAGGGTGCTGTGAACTGCATCAATGTTGTATCTATCCATTGTGAATGTACAGTAGCAGCCCTACTTGCGAATTACAAAGCCTCATTGTGTACCGTAATAGGCACAACAGCTTTAAGAGTATACTAGCATTCAAATATGAAGTTGCGTACACGATTACACTATTGATTTAACTTGGCGTTAATTAATTAATTAATCGCATGTATATCTTGGTATTATTATTATTATTATTATTATTATTATTTTATTATTATTATTATTATTATTATTATTATTATTGGAAACTTTAGAGAATTCTAACATTACCAAATAATTAATAGAAGCTATAAAAGCATTGTACAAAGGATCTATTTCGAAAATAAAAATTGGAAATCATGTAACAGAGGGATTTACTATTACAGAAGGTTTAAGGCAAGGTTGCAGTTTATCTCCAACTCTATTAAAAATTTATCTCGAAAGAGTACTAAGAGACTGGAGGAAAAAATGTCAAAAAATGGGCATCATCATCATAGTACATTCACGAATTTAGGCCATTTGTGATTTGTTGACCTGTTTCGGCCTCAAGAGAAACACCATCCAAAAGTCTTTTTGAGTGGACGTCCTGGTCTTCTTCCTGCAGGTTGATAACATTTGTCTGGGTATCCTGTGATCTTCCATTCGATGAACATGTTGCATCTACCTTGACTTATAATCAGAAATTTTGTTTTCTAAAGGTTCCATGTGTAATTCTTCTAAGATGTCTTCATTTTTTTGTGATCTAATAGTGTGTATCCTGCAGTCCTCCGAAGGTATCTCATTTCAGCATAAATGGGCATACCAATCCAAAATACACATGTACACTAAATTTTGCAGATGACCAGGTATTAATAGCACAAGACTACGATGACATAGAATATATGGCTAAAAAAACTAAAAGAAGAATATGAAAAATGGGGACTTTATATAAACATTGAGAAAACTAAATATCTGTGTATAGGAGAAGAAATGGAAAATATAAATTTCAACAATGGAGAAGAACTAAAACCTAGTATTGAATACACTTATTTAGGAACAAAATTAGACCATTTAGGCAATAACACAGTGGAAATTAAAAATAGAATCGCACAAACAAAACAAGCAATAAATGCTTTAAACTCTGTTTGGTGGAGCAAAAATATTACAAAAAATAGAAAATTACAAATATATCAAACCATGGTGCTGAAGTCTGGCAAATTCCTACCCGGGAAATGAAAAATAATTTTAAGTACAGAAATGGATGTTTTAAGAAGATTAGCTGGAAAATCTGGAATTTGATAGAATACGAAATAAAGAAATAAGGGAAATTATGGGTGTACAAGAGGAGCCGGATATCATAGACATTATAGAAAAGAAAAGATTACAGTGGTATGGCCATGTCAAAAGAATGCCAGAGCAAAGATTGCCTAAAATTGTTATGGAATGGATCCCAATAGAAAGAAGGAAGAGAGGAAGACCGAAGAAAACTTGGATAGAAGGGGTACAAGCAGCTATGAATATCAGAGGATTGGAAGAAGATCAATGGACGGACAGAGAGGAATGGCGTTTGGTTTCCGGAAGATGGCGGCAGCTGCCATGATACCGGATGATGATTATTATTATTTAATCAATTGAGTTGGTGTTTACTTGTTGATGGAAATACATATTCATTAATTAAATAAAAATAAAACTTAGTTTTATTTGATTTTCATATTTATTAAGATATAATTCAGTGACAGCTGTTTCGGTACATTGTACCTTCTTCAAACATTTAACAAATTATGAATTGTGTTATTATATCTAAATAAATATGAAAATGAAATAAAACTATGTTTTATTTTTATTTAATTAATGATTATTATTATTTGACAATTGAATTAAGTGATATTGCTGTTTAAGACGAGAAAAAGAAAGCGTTTGTCACAAAATGGATATATTCACAGCACATACAGCTATATTTTATAAAAGTATAATTGTTAAAGTGTTCACGTCCCAATAGAGTGCCGAGGAATGTTTCTCTTGGTCGTGATTGGATTATTAATGTTGTTGTTTAGGCAAAACTTCCTGTCTATTTTTGAATCGAACTTCAGTAGTTAAATACTTCCAATATTCACAAACAAGCGTATCAGATCAACTAGATCACTGGCACCATCGAACCCGTAGGTTCATGGCCGCGCGGACATAAGCTCTCCATACATCCCTATCCTGAGCCAATGTTTTCCAATCATTCCCTGTATAATCTACTTCCCTCAAATCATAGTTAATGTTATTCTCCCACCTCATTCTTGGTCTACCAACTGGGCGTTTTCCCTCTGGTTTTCCTACAAGAAGCTTCCATGCACGTCTTTCATTCCACATTCGTGCCACAT
Source organism: Diploptera punctata (assembly GCA_030220185.1). Classification (NCBI taxonomy): domain Eukaryota; kingdom Metazoa; phylum Arthropoda; class Insecta; order Blattodea; family Blaberidae; genus Diploptera; species Diploptera punctata. The sequence continues at coordinate 1,803,737 of JASPKZ010007286.1, read as the reverse complement.
GTCCTGTCCATCGCAGTCTACGAGACTTAACTGTTATTATTATATCTGGCTTCCTATAAAGATCACGTAGTTGATTGTTATGTACTCGTACATGTAGTTGTCTTAATCATAAGGTAGATTTATTTTTTCGAGTTTCAATTTTCTCCGAAACTCTAACATCATCCATCCATCCATAGTAATTCTGCCCGAGGGCAGGTCATTCACTGCAATCATAGGATTTTCATGCTATTCTTTCCAGCTTTACTAGGGAATTGTAGATTTGGTAGCTTCCCGTTGCTTTCCACACCGGTGAAGGATGATGATGATGATGGTCATATGATTTCGGGGACCGTTTGGGTCTTAAAAGTTTTCCTGACAGTTGTCTCACCCAGAAAAACTGTCCCGAACGGGGAACGAACCCGGGCCCGCTGCGTGACAAGGCAGCACGCTACTTCGAGACCACAGCGGTGGACTCTGACATCATAATTAGTTAAAAATAAAAATAATTATTGGATTTTTTACAATTATTTTTTTATTGGTGATTCTTGACGCTTGCATTACATCGTAGCCAATGCATATTTTTCTATTCCGGATTCGTATAGTCACTTCGATGGAGGGCAGCCAATTTATTCCGGCCGGAATGAACTATTGAAAAATGTCATGTTTTTAACTTCTTGGTTGCCATTTTGGGACAGTGCGATAAAGGCAGTTTTCTAGATATTATTATCACATACGTCCACCGCTGTGGTCTCGAGGTAGCGTGCTGCCTTGTCACGCAGCGGGCCCGGGTTCGATCCCCGGGCGGGGCAGTTTTTCTGGGTGAGGTTTTTATCGGGTTTTTTCCTCACCTGTAAGACAAATGTCAGGAAAACTTTAAGGCCCAAACGGTCCCCGAAATCATATGACCATCATCATCACGATCATCCTTATCATCATCATCATCCTTCATCGGTGTGGAAAGCAACGGGAAGCTACCACACCTTCACAATTCCCTAGTAAAGCTGCAAGCATAGCGTGAAAATGCTGTGATTGCAGTGAAGGACCTGCCTTCGGGCAGAATTACTATGGATGGATTTTATTTTCAGTGCACTCGTTGTTTAAACAGTAGGTGAAGGGATAAAATGCGACAATAAAGTTAAAAATACGGTTTGCTTACATTAAGATCACGCAAGACTCACCTTTATAACCTGTGTTAATTCAATCCTCTGGTATTAGAGAATCTAGTAGGTGGATAGTACCTTAATGGAATGAGATGCAGCAATTAAACATAGGCTCAATTCTGGAAATGCGTGCTATTATGCATTACAGGGACTCTTTTCGTCCCAACTCCTTTAAAAAAAAAGTTAAACTGAAAACATATAAAATTATTATTCTAGGGAGGCACGCCGTAGCGTAGTGGTTAAGGCACTGAGCTACAAGCCGGAAGGTCGAGGGTTCAAGTCCCGGTGGGGTCAGAATTTTTAAACGGACTCAAACCTTCTGGCGGCACTATGACCCTGGGGTCGACTCAGCCTCTAACGGAAATGAGTACCGTACGCTTGTTCTGGGGTAAAGGCGGCCGTCACGCAGGGCTGACACCAAGTGCCGATTGTCTAGAAAGGCCTCCTGAGGCCTGTAGTGGGAATACTTTTATTATTCTAGGGCAGGGGGGAAAGGCGAGTCCATATGCTCGGACGGAGGGAGGCACTGAAACTACACTTGCAATAAACAGAATTATCTTCTTCTCCTTCCTTCCACGTATTAGGCCAAGGCCTGTTATGATCCTATAGAAAATTTTCCCACCAGCGTTTCATAGGACGGCCCAGAGATCTTCGTCCTCTTGGTATATAATTATAAACAGCTTTGGGGATCCGATTTGAACTCATTCTTTCAAGATGGTGTTTCCAATTTAGTTGGTACTGTTTAATATATTCCAAAATTGGCGTAGTCTTCAATTCTTTTAAGATATCGGTGTTCCTTTTCCGATCCCATCTGGTGTAACCCGCTGTTCTGCGCATGAATCTCATTTAACAAGCCGTTATTCTGCTTTCATGTTGTCTTTTTAGTGTCCATGCTTCACTACCATAGGTCAACACTGGTCTAGCCAAAGTGTTATATAAGCGTAATCTGGTGTTTTTTTGTACAAGGGATGGTTTCATAACTTGATTAATAATTCCCAAACTTTTATTATAACTAGTAATTTTTTCACGGATATCCTTTTCATCCCAGATAGAGAGATAATATCCAAGATATTTAAATTAATTAGATCTCTCTAAAATTTTATTCTGGAATTGACAACCCTAGCTTTATTTGGATTCCACACTATTGTTGCCAAAACTAAAGAAACATTCCATATAGGAAAGTTAAAAGTCATCATCATCATGATAGTACATTCACGAATTTAGGCCATTTGTTGACCTGTTTCGGCCTCAAGAGAAACACCATCCAAGTCTTTTGAGTGGACGTCCTGGTCTTCTTCTTCCTGCAGGTTGATATCTTAACATTTGTTTGGGTATTCTGTGATCTTCCATTCGATGAACATGTTGCATCCATCTACGTGTGTATAACCTCTCCTACCCAATTCTCATCCTCACTTTCTCGTGGTACAACCCGTTTTCACAAAAGGCTCTGAGGACCGAGTCACGGCGGTATAACCGTTCCATCGGGTACTGAGTAAATGCAGTATCCTAATGTCTGTCCAGAGACTAAAAGGTAGCAGCCCCACCACTGGACTACTTAGCGTCGGGCCAGTAACCTGTCCTAAGGAACTTCAAAACTACTTTCAAGTCTCAACACGAAAAAATCCAGAAAGTTAAAAGTAAGAAGCAAAATAAACAAATAAGTGGAAGCAATGTTTTGCCCAATTTGGACACCTTGTGGTCGCCCTCCACGTATCCTCTAGATGGGGATCTTTGAGGATGAATTGCGTATATAATTTTGTTACTCCTATACTAATAAGTATGTTTATTTTTTTATATTTCGTATGAATTTATATCTTGATTTGAAGAGTTCAATTGTTTGTTAGCAAGGGATAAAGCAGGATTTTAATATCATAATAAATATAAAAGTTAAAGTTAATAATTTTGTATTTTAAAATTCTATTAATATTTAAATATAACTTAAATAAAGAAAAACACCTAAATAATTCATTGTTGAATAAAAATATCTCAGTAACAATTAAAGAAATTGTATTACATAACAGTATTTCTAAAGAATGCCTTTAAAATGGGTTTAAGTCATTGTTGTCAGAATTATAAAGCTTTCTGTTATAACTGTAATAAGAACACCTGCTGAACTTCATATTTTTAAATGAAAGTATACTAAATTCTGATTGGATGTTACAACAATTAACTTTTTGATTTAACAAATCTCATTTAAACCTGGTATTTAATGGGCTATTAACCAATAGAATTTAAAATTGCTATCATGTGATATAATAATGTTCTTTAAAACTATAAAAGAATTATACTGGTCTTTCTGCATACAACTTTCAACAAACATAGAAGAAATAAGAGTTCTCCTGATAAAATGTGATATTTAATACAAGAAGAATAGTTGATTCAAGAAAAGAAAATAATTTTATTTTAATTGACGGTGAATAATAATACCACCTACATTTACTTAATCTGCTGGGAACCTATAAAGTGAATACATTTGTAATTATTTCTACAAGAAACATTTTTTTATGATAGTGAAGTGTTTTCCTATCCTGTGCACCAACTTCCGACCCTAAGAATAGAATCCAGCTCTACCGAAAATTAAACCCAACCTGAACCAGTAATTCTTTTTGGGACACCAATCCTTCAAAATGTTACTACAACATCGGGCATGAAGAGAGTTAGCTGCTTCAAAACATCGCCACAACATGAGAAAAGAATTACTTCTTCAGGGAATGTTGATAAAACAACTGCAATTGGTTCATTGTTGTTTTGAACAACAGTTTCAGACCGCATATTAATTACAGATATGATTAATTGTGATGTAGTGGAAGCCAATCACTATAAGTTTGAATTATAAAAGTGAGAAATAGGTGTGATAGAATGAAATTGTATTGTATTACTAAATAAAATTTTAAGTAGGTAACATTATTACTAGAGCAAGGCATTTAATGACCTATAAATTGGTAAAAAATGGAAAATAAAATATGCATTTATGACCTAAAAAAATTTAAAAAATGACCAATAAAATAAAAAAAAATTACCAATAAAAAGTTAAGAATTACCCATAAAAATACTATTTATTAGATTAAGTACTCACTTGATTACTGAATTACATAAAATTTAACTGAACATCAAAATATTAAAATAAAATTATTTAAAAAATACATGTTACGGCACCTTTTATTGCAGAAAATCCATTTCAATTACACAGCGCACTTTTACAGCAATTTTGAATTGCAGTTAACAATCAGAATAAGGGTAGAAGCTAGCATAAGCTCTAAGAAATTGAATAAAATTCCTAGAAGTGGGCAAGTTCATTATGCACATACCTTGAAAAATAGGGGTAGTAGTTAGCAAAACATCTACTTAATTCCAAGAAATTGTATTGACAAGGAAAAATACTGAATTATAATAAAAATCTCAAATCAAATACAAATAATTTCACAGCCTTCTGGAAAAGTGTAAAAAATGCTCAAAATAACCTAAAAATTTCCAAAAAATGACCTATCCCCAAGGAAGTTAAGAAAATGCAAAAAAAAAAAAATGCCCTAACGAATTGCTTTTATTTAGTCCATTTTTTTAATGCCATACATTTTCATATATGCAAGCAATGTTTCAACCTTCATAAGAAAAATATGCAAAATCATTAATTGCCTTGGCCTAATTATTACATTATTAATTATGTAAATTAATTTTCTTCCCTAGGGAAGGAAGTTGAGCTATTACATGGCGTTGTCAATGGATACCGAGGCCTCTCTGATAAATTCAACCTACTTCCCTAAAAACAGAATGATAATTACGCCATTACTAGTACAGGAGTGAACAAACAAACTTGTATAAGGCATTACTGCGTCGAATCCGTCAATTGGGGGAACCCTGTCATATGAGTGAATTATCAATGGAAGTGTCAATAATAGAGATATTTTTCTTAGGCTAGCCTACATCGTATTTTACGGGAAATAAGACTGGATACAAGGTAAGATGGTGCCAATAACAGTGAGCAACAAAAAGGAACTTTTTTTTTTGTCTCAGAAAAATATGTGATTCTGATAGCATTTTTCTCCTGAATTCAAATATGATATCAGGTTTCCTTGTAAAAACCGCCTTGACAGGTACCTGCAGTAAAAAAGTTGCAGATGCGTTAATAAAGGATACTAATCCTTGTAATATACCGACTGGATCCGCGAATAAAAACATTTCTAGCTGCGAATACAGGAACTGTGTCGCTGTTTTTTAACCCGCGAATAATGAAAACGCGAATAGGGAGCTTTAACTGTAAATAAAACGTAGCATATTAAGATATTATTATCATCATCATCATCCGGCATCATGGCAGCTGCCGCCGTCTTCCGGAAACCAAACGCCATTCCTCTCTATCCATCCATTGATCTTCCTCCATTCCTCTAATATTCATAGCTGCTTGTACCCCTTCTATCCAAGTTTTCTTCGGTTTTCCTCTCTTCCTCCTTTCCATTGGGATCCATTCCATAACAATTTTAGGCAATCTTTGCTCTGGCATTCTTTTGACATGCCCATACCCACTGTAATCTTTTCTTTTCTATGATGTCTATGACGTCCGGCTCCTCTTGTACACCCATAATTTCCCATATTTCTTTATTTCATATTCTATCCATTCTAGATTTTCCAGCTGATCTTCTTAAAACATCCATTTCTATACTTAAAATTCTTTTCATTTCCCTGGTAGGAATTTGCCAGACTTCAGCACCATATGTTAAAATGCTCTGAATTATGGTTTGATATTTGCGTCTACGGATTAAACCCAGGTTCGATTCCTGGCCAGATCAATTTATGCCTTTTTTATTTCAGTACCTTCAACTTGTTCTTAACAAGTTATATAGAAAATTTACTTTCTTGCAACTGGTTATATTATAAAAAAACTGACGTAACAACGGAAAAAAAGTTAAAAAAGTAAAGCAACATAATTGCTACTTGACGATGAAAAATAACGACTACAAGAAGTATGTAAGCGCGGGACCGCTAAACTTTATAATTGCCGTATGATCTGATGGGGGGGGGGGTGGATCCCATCTGAATCCGCGCCTGTCTACGGCATTACAACTCTAAAAATCTAAGACTGGCCGAGGTCACTGACTATAAAACGAGAATTTACGGATTCATGGAATCACTGTGACACAATCTCTCAACCTTCGTTTCTGATTTTTTATTTACTCTTAACCGGATTTTTCTAAGTTTCTCATAAGTGATCCCACAACAGGCCTCAGGAGGCCCTTGGGGTAGTAGGAGGTTAAGACTCCCACTTTTTTTCTAGACAATCGGCACTTTATGTCAGCCGGGTTGTCAGAATTACATCTCTTATTATTTTGCTCCTGTTTTTAGTTTATTTTTGTCTTTGTTATTATGAATAATTTTCCCTTATTTAAGAGGTCTTTACAGATCTCTTTTATTAACCAAACCTTTTTAATTAACAAGCGTCTGGTACTCATTTCCGTTAGAGGCTGTGTCGACCAAAGGGCCATAGTGCCGCCAGAGGGTTTGGGTCAGTTTAAAAATCCTGACCCAACGGGATTTGAACCCTCGACCCCCCGGCTTGTAGCTCAACTATCACATAACAACTTAGTTGCCCTCATGTACATGCGGGGACTCCATTCCAGATCCCATACCCAAATGTATATTGTAAAGCAGGACTCCAGGGATACCGACAGACATGTAAACATTATAATATAGATAGATAGATCATCGGTTAATTAATGTCTCTGACATTATCCGATGCCCAATAGACAATTTTGTCGGTTCATCCAATCTCCTGGTTGTAGATGTTTCTCCTTCATGTATAAATATATTCCCTGATTCCAGGAAGTTTTAGGTCTTCCTCTGCCTCGTCTTCCCTCAGGTTTCCATTCCAAAACAGATTTTGGTAGCCTATCCTCTTCCATTCGCTGAACATGTCCGTACCATCTTAATTGCTGAGTTTTAATATAATCTAAAATAGTGTCTTCACAGTGGTTATGTTCCTTGCCTCTGATCCCGAGAGACGCGGGTTCAACCCGGCCGGGGTCGATGGATTTTTTTAGGATGAAAAAATCCAAGGAGAAAGTCTTCCGGGAGGGACTTCAAGCCGTGGGTCCCGAGTCTGAAGATTTTCAGGCTCGTAAAATATCCTTAAGCCTGAATAAAAAGGCCTCTAAGCAAAATTACCAAATTTTCCCGTCCTAGTACTACCTAGGTTTCCTAGATGTCAGTATGAGGCGGAACGCTGACCACGGACCACTCAAATGACATCTATACGAAAACAAGTGTAACTAAATTAGTATGGTTCAAATTCTTCCCTGTAGGGGGAGAGCGCCTAAATCTCTGTTAAGGGAAACATGGGCTTACAAGATACAAGAAGACAGTGTCTTCAATCTTCATTTTCTTCCTTATAATTGAGTTTCTAATTTTTTTCTCTTCTTGAAATTCTTGCTGCCCTTTCTATAAAATCCATTTCCATTGCCAAAATATACTTATTTGTTTTTGTTGTTAATGGTCAAAATTCTGCTCCATAAGTAATTATGTTTTTTTATAATTGTATGATATATATTCATTTTATTTTTATTACTTATGTTTTTATTCCACAATATTCCAATGAAGCAAGTAATTGCAAAATTTCCTTTATTATTTCTATTTCTTATTTCCTCTTCATAACTCCCATTACTATTTATTTTAATTCCTAAATATGTGATCTCACTTCAAGATTTTATTGTTTCTCCAGTCTCCAAAATTAAATTTTGTTCTGGTTCACCAATTGATAAATATTTTGTTTTCTTCATGTTCAAAATTAATCCCCATTTAACATATTCTTCTATTAATTTTCTAGTCATATATTCTAAATCTTCATAATCTTGTGCAATTAACAATTGATCATCTATAAAATGTAAGTTGTATAAAGTTTTGTTGTTTGAAATAGGAATTCCCATGCTTGAACATTTTCTCCTCCAATTCTTTAATATTTCATGTACATATATTTTAAACAGAGTTGGTGATAGACAACAACCTTGACTTAGACCTCCATTTATCATAAAACCATGTGACAATTTACTGCCATTTAAATTTTAGATATGCAATTGTCATATAAATTTTGTATAGCTGTAATTATTATAGTCTTAATTCCCATACATCTTAAAGCAATCCTTAGTTTCTCTATAGGGACATTTTCATATTGTCATATGCTTTCTCAAGATCTACAAATAGTAGGTGCAAAGGTGCATAGTAGGTGCAACGAGGTAGTCAATAATAATAATAATAATAATAATAATAATAATAATAATAATAATAATAATAATAATAATAATAATATAATAATAATAACAACAATAATAATAATAACAACTATAACAACAACAATAATAATAACTATAATAATAATAATTTATTGTGGTTTAATTTATTGAAGAATATGTAAATAAATAATAGTTTTGAAAAACTAAAACAACACGCTTTATTAGACAAACTGAACTAAAAAATGAAAAACAATTTTAATTTCCAACACGCTTGGGATAAAATTAGAGTGGTCAACAAAAAAATCATCTCCAACACATCTAGAATAAAACTAGAGTTATCAACAAAAAGAAAATAATTTTACCATCAAAAGCGTGGGGTGCTTTTTATGATTTTTACATTTTCTTCTTAGAGACTTTACTTTTTTACCAATATCTGTTTATTATCAAATATATTAATTGATATAGAGCACCCTACGCTTTTGATGGTAAAATAATTTTCTTTTTGTTGATAACTCTAGTTTTATTCTAGATGTGTTGGAGATGATTTTTTTGTTGACCACTTTAATTTTATCCCAAGCGTGTTGGAAATTAAAATTATTTTTCATTTTTTAGTTTGGTTTTCTAATGAAGCGTGTTGTTTTACATTTTTAAAACGATTATTTATTTGATTTTCTGATGATTCTGGCCAGGATTTTAGTAAAACAATATGAAATTATTGTATTATCATGAGGCCTTTACAAGTATACAAAGTTTCAAGTCGATCCAATGTTTCTAAGTGGATGAAAATTGTGTTCAAAGATTCTGTTACATAGATACAAATACACTTTTTTTGATTTTCTGATGATTCTGGCCAGGATTTTAGAAAATAAATATGAAATTATTGTATTGTCATGGGTCCTTTACAAGTATACAAAGTTTCAAGTTGATCCAATGTTTCTAAGTGGGTAAAAATCGTATTCAAAGATTCCGTTACATAGATACAAAGACACTTTTTTGATTTTCTGATGATTCTGGCCAGGATTTTAGAAAAACAATATGAAACAATTGTATTGTCATGGGTCCTTTACAAGTATATAAAGTTTCAAGTCAATCCAATGATTTTAAGTGGGTGAAAATCACGTTGAAAGATTCCATTACATAGATAGATACTGGTCAAGCTAATATAAAGCGTGTAAAAATAGTATAAAGAAACAAATAATAAAACTTATGCCATTTTTAATTAATTGGAAAGGTTTTAGATTAAGTATTTTAGGTAAAAATCCAAAATTATTCCTATATTTATGAAAATTTTAGTTAATTATAATAAACTAGGACGATGAAGAGTTCAATATAATAAAGAGAATGTGTTTGAATTTTGTTTCCTAAATAACCTGATATCCAAGCATGTAATTAATATGTTTTACAGTACATTGATGCACCAAGAAATAAACAACTAGAAATTGTGGTTGTGAGTGTTGAGAGGTGCTAAAGAAACTGACAAGGCAGACAAACCTACTCAACAACATGAAGTAGGTTTGAGTAACTTGTCTACAATTTTGTTTATTAACATACTAACATTATATTGTAAAGGGCTAAAGAAAATGCTTATTAAAATAAATTGAAAAATAGTAATAAACTGTTAAATTCTCAACTTGATTTGAATGAATCCCCTTTGTTAAATTAAAACATTTAAATAATTTGAAAAGTAGTAACAAACTGTTAAATTCTCAACTTGATTTGAATGAATCCCCTTTGTTAAATTTTAAAAAATTGAAAAGTAGTAACAAACTATTAAATTCTCAACATGATTTGAATGAATCTCCTTTGTTAAATTTAAATAAATTGAAAAGTAGTAACAAACTGTTAAATTCTCAACTTGATTTGAATGAATCCCCTTTGTTAAATTTTAAAAAATTGAAAAGTAGTAACAAACTATTAAATTCTCAACATGATTTGAATGAATCTCCTTTGTTAAATTTAAATAAATTGAAAAGTAGTAATAAACTGTTAATTCTCAACTTGATTTGAATGAATCCCCTTTGTTAAATTTTAAAAAATTGAAAAGTAGTAACAAACTATGAAATTCGCAACCATGATTTGAATGAATCTCCTTTGTTAAATTTAAATAAATTGAAAAGTAGTAACAAACTGTTAAATTCTCAACTTGATTTGAATGAATCCCCTTTGTTAAATTTTAAAAAATTGAAAAGTAGTAACAAACTATTAAATTCTCAACATGATTTGAATGAATCTCCTTTGTTAAATTTAAATAAATTGAAAAGTAGTAACAAACTGTTAAATTCTCAACTTGATTTGAATGAATCCCCTTTGTTAAATTTAAATAAATTGAAAAGTAGTAACAAACTGTTAAATTCTCAACTTGATTTGAATGAATCCCCTTTGTTAAATTTTAAAAAATTGAAAAGTAGTAACAAACTATTAAATTCTCAACATGATTTGAATGAATCTCCTTTGTTAAATTTAAATAAATTGAAAAGTAGTAATAAACTGTTAAATTCTCAACTTGATTTGAATGAATCCCCTTTGTTAAATTTTAAAAAATTGAAAAGTAGTAACAAACTATTAAATTCTCAACATGATTTGAATGAATCTCCTTTGTTAAATTTAAATAAATTGAAAAGTAGTAACAAACTGTTAAATTCTCAACTTGATTTGAATGAATCCCCTTTGTTAAATTTTAAAAAATTGAAAAGTAGTAACAAACTATTAAATTCTCAACATGATTTGAATGAATCTCCTTTGTTAAATTTAAATAAATTGAAAAGTAGTAATAAACTGTTAAATTCTCAACTTGATTTGAATGAATCCCCTTTGTTAAATTAAAACATTTAAATAATTTGAAAAGTAGTAACAAACTGTTAAATTCTCAACTTGATTTGAATGAATCCCCTTTGTTAAATTTTAAAAAATTGAAAAGTAGTAACAAACTATTAAATTCTCAACATGATTTGAATGAATCTCCTTTGTTAAATTTAAATAAATTGAAAAGTAGTAACAAACTGTTAAATTCTCAACTTGATTTGAATGAATCCCCTTTGTTAAATTAAAAAATTTAAATAAATATTGTTGTATTGTTGCTTAGATCAGTTGGAACACAATTCATAATTTGTTAACATGTCTGAAGAAGGTACAGTGTACCGAAACAGCTGTCACTAAATTATATAATAAATATGAAAATCAAATAAAACTATGTTTTATTTTTATTTAATTAATAAATAAATATTGTTGTATTGTTGCTTAGATCAGTTATATGTACTATAATAACACAATTCATAATTTGTTAACATGGCTGAAGAAGGTACAGTGTACCGAAACAGCTGTCACTGAATTATATCTTAATAAATATGAAAATCAAATAAAACTAAGTTTTATTTTTATTTAATTGATAAAATGCTTACTCTGAATCGGTTTGTCAGTGTTTCAGAAGGGACATCTTTAGTGTATTTATAACATCCATTATTCAACTTCTGCAAAAATTTGGATAAACCACATCATTGACTAGTAAAGGCATTTCCAACATTCATCACAATCATTTTGCTGACAAAGGAACCATTGCATGCTGGAAGCTGCCTTGAAATTACTCCCAGAGAAGAATTGTGATGTATGATGGTTGTCCAGCGCCTCACTTTGTTTCTCAACAGCTGTTATACATAATTAAGTACAACGATGCCAACTGCCGCCACTATAATAATTCTGCATGTTAATTATTGTCAAGCATTGTTGTGCGGCACCCATTTTTATATAGTAGTAGTAATAGGACTTTATTACACTAAAAGTAAGATAACCTATGGTAGTGAAGCATGGACATTAAAAAGACAACATGAAAGCAGAATAATGGCTTGTGAAATGAGATTCATGCGCAGAACAGTGGGTTACACCAGATGGGATCAGAAAAGGAACACCGATATCTTAAAAGAATTGAAGACTACGCCAATTTTGGAATAATAATTGAAGAGTACGCCAATTTTGGAATATATTAAACAGTACCAACTAAATTGGAAACACCATCTAGAAAGATGAGTTAAATCGGATCCCCAAAGCTGTTTATAATTATATACCAAGAGGACGAAGATCTCTGGGCCATCCTATGAAACGCTGGAGGGAAAATTTTCTATAGGATCGTAACAGGCCTTGGCCTAATACTCGGAAGGAAAAAGAAGAAGAAGAAAAGTAAGATACATACAATGTTATTTACAAATATGGGTCACAGGGGCAGTAAGCCATACATGCTGTTGACAGTCCATTACAATAAAGTAATATTTGGTAATAGTATAAAGAAAAACAAAAAGAAAACAATAATATTACAATTACATAAAGAAAACACAATAATATTATAATTACATAATAATACAATAACATTATACATTAATTAAGTTATGTAGAATTATTAAGAATTAATGGTATTGTATTTTGATAACATGTATTTATTCATGAATGAGTGTTGTTCTTATTTTTCATGTTTTGTCCCAAAATTTATCCAATTTTCTGGATTTACCATTAAATCGTAGCATGCCAATCTTTCATGATTTGAATTTAAAAGTCTTTCCGATAATAACTGACGTCTCCAATATATGTATCTCCTCTTCAAAGCTCCTGCACATTGGAAATATTCGCATATCATGATCAACGGACAACCATCATAGTGAGGCGATAATACTAAGGCCATGTCCAAAAAAACCTGCCTTTTTAGTTGCAAGGCACAGAAATCAAAGCTAGAATCCAGCAATTGCTACCCACTATAAGGAGCAGATGGGTGTCCCTGCATGAGTAACAGCAGAGTGGAGTGAGGCAGAACGCGACATGGATGGCAGGTAGTGATGATCATCCAATCTACCAATACAGGTGTCCTGTTACTTCCCTATTGTTTAAATGAGAGATTTGGCACTGGATGTTAGTGCCATGCAATTAAAAACAGCAAATAATTTTTTGGACACAGCCTTGGTACCTCACAATGCTTCTCTGGAAGAAATTTCAAGGTCAGTTTCGACATGTATTGGTTAAAAGTTGTCTTGTGAGATATTTGCCAATACAGAACTTCAGGACAAATATTATTAATTCAGATGGCTGTGTCACTTTGCATATTTACCAGCTTGTAAAAAATGTACATCTTATTTTCATATTATGCCAAAAATAGATATTGTGATTTATAGCACTTTAAAAACAATGAAATTATTTTCAGTCTGATTATCTTACCTCAATATTAATGTTGATTTGTTCTTGAACATGTTTCAAAACAATTCTGTTTTATTGTCTGGACAAGCTGACGATAAAATAGAATTGTTTTGAAACATGTCCAAGAACAAATCAACATTAATATTGAGATAAGATGATCAGACTGAAAATAATTTAATTAAAATAACCTCAAAATATCACTTCCTAAAATTAAATATTCATGAAATTATTAATTGTTGTTTATTTATTCATATGTATTCATTTTTTATAAAGGCTAAGTCTTGAGACATTTGTTGATATACCGGTATGCTTCTATTTCAAAATTTAAATGAGAAAGGAATTTCAAATTAAAATTGAAACAAAATATGTTTATAAAATTATTCACTGATCAAGTTGGCCAAACAATAGCATATAAAGTTATGTAGATAGGAAATAACACTATGAGGTTTGTTTAATTTATGTTCATTTGTTTTTGACTCACCTCATACTTCTTAACTCCCTTGCAGAACGTGACACAGCATTGAGAATGTCACAAATGCAGTGATGAAACCTGGGTCTGCAAGGGAGTTAAGAAGTATGAGGTGAGTCAAAAAACAACTCAACATAAAAAAATAGCATATAAAGTTCATATTTGAGAGATCCCAGGTTCAAATTCTGGTTCCAATCAACTTAAATTATTTTTATGTTTTCTTTAGATCTCAAGGCAAATACTGAATTTTAATTTCATTATCAGACAAATTTCATTATAATTTAAAAAAACATATCAATGAATTTCTGAGAAACAAACAACAAATACATTCCATATTAGGTACCACCAAAAATTCTACACATAATGTGATGTTAAAGCATATGTTGGCTAAATAAAAATTAAATCTTAATGTAATGGAGGAAAGTGAGAGGGATTTACCGTCATTTGTACAAAAGAGTAATTTAACAAGATTTTTTTTTGGGATATTAAGTTGTAATATATTAATTTTTACTAAAGAGTTCAAAAAATTGTCATTAGGTCCTTAAAAATTATAAATTGCAAATGAAAATGGATGTAAGGTAAGTAAATATTTAAATTCAGACTGGTAAAACTGGTCAGGTTTGTCACTGCATAAAATTGAAATTGTTTTCCTAGTATAAGTTTCCATTTTAGTAAGAATAATATATTCTGTGCCAATCTGTAATAGCATTTTGAATTTTAAGATTGTCTTATCTTAGATATCACTTACAGTCTCCTTCATTGGCAAATTCTAATGATAAAAATGTTAATTTGTAGGCGATGGCTCTGTCCCCTCCGGGACCACAAAAGGCATTCTTAAACTCATGCCTCAAATTGTGCCGGCGTGCTGCTGGTGCATCAATCATGCTGCCTTCTCTGGTGGTATCAGCACTGTTCATTCTCCTGACGTTAGTACTTGCACATGGCGCACGACGCCTGGTTGACCGAATCATCAAGGATGAATACGTTCGAAGTTTGTTACACGAATCCATTGCTGCAGCTGAGCTGTGTGGTTGTTGTTTTGAACTCGTCATCAGTAAGTCAATTTCTAATCAATTAATAAGAGTTGGAATATTCATGACTCACCTCATATTTTATTTATTTTACCTGATGGAGTTAAGACTGTAAGGTCTTCTCTTCCACTTCACCACGGTTAAATCTTAATATATAAAAATTTTGGGTCACGTTGTTTGTCCGCGATGTAATCCTAAACTACTGAACCAATTTTAATAAAATTTTGCACACTGTGTGCAGTTTGATCCAACTTGAGACTTAGGGTAGTTTGTAACTAAATTTAATAGTCACATTATGTTTTTATTGCAAATTATTTATTATTTAACAAAGCGTTCCATACGATTCTAACAGATGGTGGTGTAAGGTAATTTGGTAAGGTAATTGGTTTATTATTTAACAAAGAGAGATCCAGATGGCTGTGCTTTTTGTTTGTTGCAACCGCGAATTTCAATTGAATTACAAATATTGATTATTTCATAAATGTGTTCAGTGTTTATTTTATTTTCAATATTATTAATTTCGTGTGTAAGTATTAGTTTTAAGTAATCTGGCTGAAAGACAGCAACTTAATTTATATTTTTAATGTATACCTTAGCCACAGCAATGCGTGGCCGGGACTTCTAGTTATATATATATATATATATCTAACTCATAATATAATAACAGTTATGAATTATCTACACGATTAATGATACATAGTTGATATAGGCGTATTTTTTTGTTTGTGTTGAGTTGTTTTTGACTCACCTCATACTTCTTAACTCCCTTGCAGACTCGAGTTTCTTCACTGCATTTGTGACATTCTCAATGCTGTATCACATTTACAACTGAAGTCCAACGGCCTCCTCTCCTGCAGACTGACCTCCGCGCCATCTGATGGTCAGTCTGCAGGAGAGGAGGCCGTTGGACGTCAGTTGTAAACATGATACAGCATTGAGAATGTCACAAATGCAGTGAAGAAACTCGAGTCTGCGAGGAAGTTAAGAAGTATGAGGTGAGTCAAAAACAACTGAAAAGAAATTAAAATAAACCTCATAGTGTTATCTCCTACCTACATAACTTAATAGGCATATATGTTTTTTTGAAATCATTTCATCATCCACTTGCTAGGTCTGACGTGGCTTCACTGGAGCCCCTTTAGCTCGCTCATTTCAGGTATACTTCTCAGGATGATGCACATCGAGCTGATGTCGATCAGGTTGATGTACAGGTCCAACAAGAAAACTGAAATGCACTTACTACCTCCCACAACGTGGATGCGGGGTCAGACTTTGGGAGGAAAAGGAAAGACTACCTCAAAGACTGTTAAATCTCAAGATACAAGGAAAACGATGGATTAACCAAGTGAAGAAAAGTTTACAAGAAAGAGGATACAACTGGGAAGAACTAAAAAGAAGCAAAGCATGGGAAGATAGAGATGGTAGGAGGCGTATTTGGAATTGACCTCCTGAAAGGAGGACACGATAAGAGGATTTTGATGATGAATAGATATAGGCTACACAATATAAAGTTGACAAGGGCAAGAAATAAACAATAGTTTTAAAAAACTAAAACAACACGCTTTATTAGAAAACCGAACTAAAAAATGAAAAATAATTTTAATTTCCAACACTCTTGGGCTAAAATTAAAAGTGGTCAACAAAAAAATCATCTCCAATACATCTAGAATAAAACTAAACAAAGTCTTTCAGCGCACATGTGCAGGAGAGAGCAGCAGCAGCAGCTATAAGAGCTATGTGCAGTATCAAAGACATCACATCGTTAAAATTAGTCACAGCCATGAAATTATTCGCATCAGTGATCACCCCGATCGTCACCTACGGGATAGAACTGATATGGGAGAAACTATCGACCAGCGATTTGGAGAGGTTAGAAAAAGTAAAACCAAGATTCATCAAAAAGGCATTAAGTGCAAGCAAATACACACCAAATAGAATGGCCTATATGCTAGCCAGAGAAACCTTCTTCCTAGAGGACCTGAGGCAAAGGATACTACTGCCAGCAACGGAGCCATATAAGAAAGTCATCGAAAAAAAGAAACAGAGAGAAAAAGAGATCGACGAAGATTTCTACGCCTCAGATGCCATGGTAAACAGAGAGTGGACTGGAAGTAACCAACCACAAAGGCACAGAATCATAGGTTTAGCAACACACGGATATCATCACAAAATGTGCAAAAATACAAAATTCCACCAACCGAGTGATTCGTGTGAATGCAAGATATGCGACCAAAAGTGTGAGCGATACCATTACAAACAATGCAGAATATGGACAGGATCACTGAACGAACTCATAAAAGACAAATCATAAACTTATAACTTAATGCTCTTTCGAGTGCCTCTTACCAATTTATTATTAATAAAACTAGAGTTATCTACAAAAAAAAAAAATTTACCATCATAAACATGGGGTGCTTTTTATGGTTTTTCCGTTTTCTTCTTAGAGACTTTACTTTTACCAATATTTGTTTATTATCAAATATATTAATTGATAAAGAGCACCCCACGCTTTTGATGGTAAAATTATTTTTTTATGTAGATAACTCTAGTTTTATTCTAGATGTGTTGGAGATGTTTCTTTTGTTGACCACTTTAATTTTATCCCAAGCGTGTTGGAAATTAAAATTATTTTTCATTTTTTAGTTCGATTTTCTAATAAAGCATATTGTTTTAGTTTTTTAAACTATTATTTATTTTTTAGTTTGGTTTTCTAAAAATGTAAATATCTTTAAATTCGATACTATTGTAGTATGAGCTAAAAGTAATACTCTTCTAAAACAAAAAAAAATCGTCCGGGCCGGATTTAAACCAGCGACCTATGGATTACTGAAATTATATATCACTACAGTCCACCACTCTACCGACAGAGCTACCACAATGCT
Organism: Diploptera punctata; assembly: GCA_030220185.1. Classification (NCBI taxonomy): domain Eukaryota; kingdom Metazoa; phylum Arthropoda; class Insecta; order Blattodea; family Blaberidae; genus Diploptera; species Diploptera punctata. Next base: position 1,785,827 of record JASPKZ010007286.1, on the reverse strand, counting down.
AGACTAAAAAATCGATAAGTCCGCAACCTATTATACCAGTCTTTATTTTTTTGATGTCCTGGCCAGGATCTTAGAAAAAATTTATGGAATTATTGTATTGTCATTGGTCCTTTACAAATATACAAAGTTTCAAGTCGATCCAATGTTTTTAAGTGGGTGAAAATCGTGTTGAAAAATTCCATTACATAGATAGATACAGGTCAAGCTAATATAAAGCGTGTAAAAAAGATTGTAATTATAATAATAATAATAATAATAATAGTAATAATAATAACAATAATAATAACCTATAATATGATTAAGTAATTGGCTTGGTAAAGAAAGTTACAAGTTTACATGAGTCGTGAATATTCTAACTCCTATTAATTAAAATAATAACAATAATAATAACCTATAATAATATGATTAAGTAATTGGCTTGGTAAAGAAAGTTACAAGTTTACATGAGTCGTGAATATTCTAACTCCTATTAATTAAAATAAACCTCATAGTATCACTTCCTTTAAATGTAAAAAAAAGTAAATTTCTATTAATAGTAAAAGTTAGAACATCATGATTGTAATAGGAAATATACACTAGATTAATGAAAACTAAATAAGTTTAATTATATATCAGGAACACTAAAAAGAACTTTCAAAATAAAGCCAGGAAAGACTCTATAATGAAATTATACAAGACAATGGCAGTGCCTATTATTACTTATGGATCCGAAACATGTACAATGACAACACAACATTCTGCCAGAATACAAGCTGCTGAAATCAGATTCCTCAGACCAATAGCAGGATATCAAAGAACAGACAAAAAACATAACACAGAAATAAGACAACAACTAAAAGTAAAGGAATTAAACACAACAATAGAGAAATATAGAACAAACTGGAAAGAACACTTGGCAAGGATGACTGAGAATAGAATACCAAAAGCAGCATACAGCTATTCACCACAAGGAAGAAGAAGCTTGGGAAGACCAAAGAAAAGATGGAAAGAGCAGCAATTTGGAGCCGGAACAGGCTAGTAAATAAGCCTAAACCGTGAAGAAGAAGAAGAAGATTAATGAAAATGTTAGGCTACTCTAAAAGTTATGTAAATACAATAAAAAATAACGTTATGAGGTTCTACTTACTATGATGAAATATAGACTCCCTTTTTATTTAACTTTTGCAGGAATTAATCACCACGAGGTTTAATTTATGGTAAAATCAAATGTTTCTTACCTCTCCTCATACAAATCATCTAAGTAGATTGCGATTTCGACTCCATAACGGTCTCATCTTCAGTACTATTTTGGCGAATGATGTTATGTTGATCGGAAGAAACTCTTCTTCTTCCCTCTGTTGCTGGACCGATAATTCTGATCTGATCCAGAGGTTCATCGGTCCACCAACAGAGGGAAGAAGAAGTGTTTCTTCCGATCGACATAAAATCAGTCACCAAAATAGTACTGAAGATGAGACCGTTATGGTCTCGAAATCGCGATCTGCTTAGATTTGTATGAGGAGAGATAGGAAACATTTGATTTTACCATAGACTCCTTTATTTATTACTCTAAAAATATTATGTTTTGTACTAAAAATATTAATAAATCTTTCGCACAGCAACTATGGAGAACCATGGTCTACTGAAGTGAATGTTGTCATAGGTTAGTATAAGGCAGTACCTTACTTATACCACTTACTGGATGTTCCTCTTTACTCGTACCAAAAGCATCTAAAATCTAACTTAAAGACACAAGTGCATATCTTTGCTCATAAGATAAAAACTTAAAATATGTACCTTTTTGGTAGGTGCCGTCATCCTCAACTATGTTAAAATATTATGTTTAAAATATTATCTGGAGGCCTTTTGGAAGTTAACTTTCATCATCAGCAGGATGAGCTTCTGCTACTAGTTGTTGTTGTTTATGACGATGTAGACTTCAAGTGTCTGTAGCAGCAACTTTGCTCTAGCCCTTGATGTTCCCATACAAATAATCATAATTGTTTTACTTTTTAGTTGCTGACAATTTTGGAGTTTCGACATATGCCTTCTTCCTCTTCCTGTTGACAAATATGGTGGGCATTTAACTGGGGAGATGCAACAGCTTGTCCATACACACATATTGAAGATGTAATTCGAGGAAACACAGACGTTCGAACAGCAGTTCTTAAATCTGTGTTTGAACTTACCGGTGGAATGCTAGTGTTCAAGTGAGTAAGTTACAATTTGTAATTCTTCTCAAAATGATATCTAGTTAAACGTTTACATAGACAGAGCGTTAGCACAGAAAGTTAAAGGATCAGGGTTCGATTCCCGGTTCAGGCAAAAAATTTTCTCTTTACCATTGATTTACAATAATTTAATTGTGTTCAATTCCTTCTGGATTTTTTCATGTTGAGACTTGAAAGTAGTTTTGAAGTTCCTTAAGACAGGTTACTGGCCCGACGCTAAGTAGTCCAGTGGTAGGGCTGCTTCCTTTTAATCTCTGGACAGACATTAGGATACCGCATTTACTCAGTACCTGATGGAACGGTTATACCTCCGAGATACCTTCGGAGGACTGCAGGATACGCACTACTAGATCACAAAAAAAAATGAAGACATCTTAGAAGAATTACACATAGAACCTTTAGAAAACAAAATTTCTGATTATAAGTCAAGATGGATGCAACATGTTCATCGAATGGAGATCACAGGATACCCAAACAAATGTTAAGATATCAACCTGCAGGAAGAAGAAGACCAGGTCGTCCACTCAAAAGACTTTTGGATGGTGTTTCTCTTGAGACCGAAACAGGTCAACAAATGGCCTAAATTCGTGAATGTACTATGATGATGATGATAATTGTGTACTTTAATATACTTATTTCTATCATAGTAATAGCTTTAGCTTCTCAATATTAATTTAATAAATAATGCTATAGCTGTGTGGAGTCCCTTCATGTCTTCTTCAGGTAGAAGCCATTCATTGTGTATTTGTGAATGATGATTCATTGCAATTGAATGTGGGAACAGTAGAGTAAGGTAAAGGAAGGATTTCTGCTTGGATGGGAATGAAGCCTGAATTAGCTCAGAGGACAGAGCGTTAGTACAGAAAGCTAAAGGTTTGGGGTTCGATTCCCGGTTCAGGCAAAATTTTTTCTCTTTACCATTGATTTACAATAATTTAATTGTGTTCATTAATTTACTTATTTCTATCATAGTAATAGCTTTAGCTTCTCAATATTAATTTAATAGACTTTATTAGCTTGAAGAAACGCTTCAATTTCATAGCATCATCATAAGTAATGCCAAGAGTGATTTCCAATTTATCTAGAGAATTTGGAAATCAAGAGTGGCATTTGTTAGGACTATTTAACGAATAAAATTAAGCTGTTTACTCACAAATCATTATTTAACTATAGCTATTTTAAAATATTTATATATTTAATGTAAATGGCGATGTTTGAAAACAAATGAGAAACGATTGGTACACTACATCTGCTTCTTTTGTTTATCACTACAACCAGATCATACTATTTATTGCCATAGGAACGCAATATTGTAAGAATGCTCTCTAGTGGAGAAAAAATGAAACACATCAAACTGTATATTAATTAATTTCTGATGTCGTATGATGTAAATATGACAATTATATTTTTTCTGGATTATTACCTGGGAAAAATTACATTTAAGAAAGTGCAAACATTGGTTTCTTTTTTTGGTGGTATAATAAATTGATACAAATGTTTTTTATATTAACTCCCGCATGCGGCATGTGTTGACATCCATGCACTATATATACAATCTGGTAGCCGTATTTCTTGCAGAGCCAGTCAATGCAAAATAATGGTCAGACCTGTTCAGAATATTAAAAAGGAGGAGCTTTCTTTAATGTGGTAAATTTAATGTTGATAAATATTTGGTGAAACACGACTGTGATTGGTTGCAAAACAGAAATCATTGAAACGTGATTGGTCATTGACTCCCATTTGGGGCATGAGTTAAATAGTCATTGTAAATATTATGCACCACTAATCTTTTGAACCACCGCCACCATTACACTGAGAATTTCATGTTACAGATATGTGCAATTACTGTGGAGTCTGGAGATTGCTGATACACATCGAGAAAGAGCATTCAGTGAATGTTACACAGATTTACAGGTAAATAATCATAAGTAATGCCACGAGTGATTTCCAAATTATCGATAAATTCACGACTCACGAAGTGAGGAGTGAATTTATCTAGAGAATTTGGAAATCAAGAGTGGCATTTTTTAGGACTATTTAACGAATATAATTAAGCTGTTTACTCACAAATCATTATTTAACTATAGTCATTTTAAAATATTTATATATTTAATGTAAACGGCGATGTTTTAAAACAAATGAGAAACGATAGGTACGCTTCATCTGCTTCTTTTGTTTATCACTGCAACCAGATCATACTATTTATTGCCAAAGGAATGCAATATTGTAAGAATGCTCTCTAGTGGAGAAAGAATGAAACACATCAAACTGTATATTAATTCATTTCTGATGTCGTATGATGTAAATATGACAATTATATTTTTCTGGATTGTTACTTGGGAAAAAATACATTTAAGAAAGTGCAAACAGTGGTTTCTTTTTTTTGTGGAATAATCAATTGCTACAAATGTTTTTTATATTAACTCCCGCATGCGGCATGTGTTGACATTCATGCACTATATATACAATCTAGTAGCCGTATTTCTCACAGGCTCGGTCACTGCAAAATAATGGTCAGACCTGTTCAGAATATTAAAAAGGAAGAGCTTTCTTTAATATGGTAATTATAACACTGATAAATATTTCATGAAACACGACTCCGATTGGTTTGTAAAACAGAAATCATTGAAACGTGATTGGTCATTGATTCCCATTTGGGGCATGAGTTAAATAGTCAATATTGTTTAGTTGTTTCTTGACTCACCTCATACTTCTTAACTCCCACGCAGACTCGAGTTTCTTCACTTCGTTTGTGACATTCTCAATGCTGTATTATGTTCACAACTAATGTCCAATGGCCTCCTCTCTTGCATAACTTGATAAATTATCAATTTGTTCATAAAATTATTTTACAAGATTTTCTCAAACTTTAAGGATTGTAATAATGAAATAATTAAGAATGATTGAAATAATTTTTATATGAGAACTTTGGTAGGAGCAATTTACTGTAAGCCATAGTTCAGAACAGTGATATTTTTAAATAAATAAAGTTAAAAATAAAATGTAGTTTTATTTGATTTTCATATTTATTATATAATTCAGTGACAGCTGTTTCGGTACACTGTACCTTCTTCAGACATGTTAACAAACTATGAATTGTGTTCCAACTGATCTAAGCAACAATACAACAATATTTATTTAAATTTTTAAATTTAACAAAGGGGATTCATTCAAATCAAGTTGAGAATTTAACAGTTTTTTACTACTTTTAAATTTATTAATTTCTACAGCGTCCAAAAGATCTAACTTCTTACCCTTATCACAAATATGTAAAATTTCAAAGTTTGGATCGAAACAATGATTAAATTGGAATAGGTGGTTAGCATATTTTGAATTTTCTAAATTTCTGTTATATGCTCTCATGTGTTCCTTTATCCGAGAGATAAAATGTCTACCAGTTTGTCCTATATAGACATTGTCACATGTGCCACACTTCAATTTATATACACCTGATAATTTTTCTTTTTTTGTATGGATTTTCATCAAGTAAACACCAACTCAATTGATTATATAAATAAAGTTTATGATAATTAAATTAAACCCCATAGTGTTCTTTCCCTGTGAAAGTTAAATAAAAAAGTTTATGATAATTTATTCTTGAATTTAACTGCTATCCCCTTGGTGAGAAATTCAACTATTGATATTTTCATAAAGTTTATTTATCTTTTTCAACTTGCTATTTATTTTGTTCATGCAACAGGAGTTCAATTCTACTTCACTTGTTATTCTGCTACTATCAGAAAGTGAAGACAAAATTGTAAATTATTGAAATCAGCATTAAATATTTTATATTTGAAGAGAAAAATATGTTTTTAATTAAATTTACAGTGAGAGGAAACACTATGAGGTATTTATATTAATAAATGAGTTGGAGAAAATGTTTTAACATCTCACCTCGCAAAGTTGCATGTCTTCACGATACCGGTTTCAAAAGTATAGTATTACTTCCATCTTCAGTCAAATTCCAACAGTTGAAATTTGACTGAAGATGGAAGTAATACTACACTTTTGAAACCGGTATCATGAAGACATGCAACTTTGCGAGGTGAGGATGTTAAAACATTTTCTCCAACTCATTTATTAAGAAAAATATGTGCCTAGACTGGGGTTTGAACCCAGGACCTTTAGCTTTATGTGCTAAATGCTCAGCCACTGAGTTATCCTAAGGCCTCCACTCTAAATGCAAAGGCGTATATTTTTCTCTTCAAATATAATTTGACCTTCAATGAGAAATGTTAAATTTATAATAAAAGCTTTAATTTTGCTTAAATAGTAATTTCTTAAAATTAAAATTTAAAATAAAATTATTTATACCTCACCTCATATCCAGTCTTCTAATTAAACCAGTTTCAAAACCTAGGTGGTTTCATTATCAGTAATTTCATGACCAATGTTCTGTCATCCAGGAGAACTACTTCTTACTCCATCTGTTGGTGAACCGATAACATCTGAATCAAATCATATTCCCCAAGAATTTCAAAATTCATAGTTTTTCTTTTAATAAGGATTTTTTTTCTCCAAACCGTGACCTCTTTTAGCTTTTCTATGTAATTTATTAAACTATTCTGAAAAAAACATCTAATTGAAGGGTAGTTTAATAAAACAAACATAAAAACCAAAAGAACTCAAGTTTGGGATAAAAATCCGCATTAAAAAACAAGAAATTAAAACTAATTAATTTTGAAATTCCTGGGGAATTTGATTTGATTCGGAGGTTGAACGGTCCATCACCAACAGATGGAAAAGAAGTTCTCCTGGATGACATAACATCGGTCGTGAAATTACCGATGATGAAACCACCTGGGTTTTGAAACCAGTTTAATCAGAAGACTGAATATGAGGTGAGGTGTAAAGAATATTATTTTAAATTAAACCTCATAGTGATATTTCCTATCCATCCATAGTAATTTTGCCTGAGGGCAGGTCCTTCACTTTCATGCTATGCTTGCAGCTTTACTAGGAAATTATAGGTGTGGTAGCTTCCCGTTGCTTTCCACACAGGTGAAGGATGATGATGAAGGCCATATGATTTCGGGGACTGTTTGGGCCTTAAAGTTTTCCTGACATTTGTCTTACAGGTAGGGAAAACCCCGATAAAAACCTCACCCAGAAGAACTGCCCCGACCGGGGATCGAACGTGGGCCCGCTGCATGACACGGCAGCACGCTACCTTGAGACCACAGTGGTATATTTCCTATAATGGTTCTTAAAATTAGCCTTAAATCTTTGCTTATCTGTAATTTCATGAGAGAATAGCTTCACTATTGTATCTCTTTGTCATTTATATCAATGAAAACATCAAATGTTGCTCCTTTCTTTGTTGTGAATACAAACAAATTAACAAATATTTTATTTTAGGAAGTGATATTTTGAGGTTATTTTAATTCAATTATTTTTAGTCTGTTCATCTTACCTCAATATTAATGTTGATTTGTTCTTGAACATGTTTCGATTATATCATAATCTTTTTCTTCTTCCTTCCAAGTATTAGGCCAAGGCCTGTTACGATCCTATAGACAATTTTCCCTCCAGCATTTCATTGGATGACCCAGAGATATTTGCTTTGGTTGTCATAAGTTTGATCCTTCCGGGAAATTCTCATATAAGACTTGAAAGCATTATAATAGTCCCTTCGATTGGTTGCTGGCCAAAGGAAGGTAAGACCAGTGATGGGGCTGCCATCTTATAGCCTCTGGTTAGGCTTTTCTGGAGAAGAAAAGAAAATAAAGGAAAGAAGAAATGGAAGAAAGGAAAGACTCCCTAGCCCTCGGATGCCCTAATAGCGTCAGGGTAAAAAAAAACAAGAGTTAACCAAGAGAGGTTAGATAGTAAAGTTAAAAGAGTCTGGTATAAGTAAGTGGAAGAAAGGAAGAAATATCAGATCGGTTAAAGATAAAAGTAAGGAGCAAAACACAAGTAAGTGGAAGCAATGTTTTGTTCAGCTTGGGCACCTTGTGGTCGCCATCCACATATCCCCTAGATGGGGACCCCTGAGGGGTTATATCATAATCGTCGCCAGCATCTTGCCGAGACTGGTTAGATTTATGTTGTACACCTTGGTTGTCGATGTCAGCTCCATCCTGTGGTTGGCCAAAGAACCTCCAAACAAGGTCACGCTCAGTCGGTCGATGTCAGCTCCATCCAGGGTGTACAACATAAATCTAACCAGTGTGGGCAAGATGCTGACGATGATTATGATATAATCAAAACATGTTCAAGAACAAATCAACATTAATATTCAGGTAAGATGAATAGACTAAAAATAATATTTAAATTAACAAATATTTAATTTTTCTGCTGTCAGTTTGATTGTAATATTAACTCTCAGGTTCCTGTACTATACGGAGCAGCTATTGAAGGTCTAGCCACATGCCTATGTCGAATTGCATCAAATACGCTTTCTGAACTCAGGCCTCGCTTTAGCACTGCCATTGACTCCTTCATTGCCACATCTCTGGTTGTAGCAGGTAGGTCAAATGACATTATTGACTCTGTTTTAGTCCAGCTACTATTTATATTAAAATCAAATGTTTCCTACCTCTCCTCGTACAAATCTTCTAAGTAGATCGCAATTTCGAAACCATAACGGTCATCTTCAGTACTATTTTGGCGACTGATGTTATGTCGATCGTAAGAAACTTTTCTTCTTCCCTCTGTTGGTGGACCGATGAACCGCTGGATCAGGTAAGAATTTGCCAGAATTTCGAAGTTCATAAGTTTTCTTTTGTTTTTCTGAATGTGGATTTTTTCCCAAACGTGAGTTCCTTTTATCTATCTATTTGTTTAATTAGATTGGCTTTTGATTCAATTGAATTAAACAAATAGATAAACAAAAGGAACTTACGGTTTGGGGAAAAATCCACATTCAGAAAAACAAAGGAAAACTTATGAACTTCGAAATTCCTGCAAGTTCTGACCTGATCCAGAGGTTCATTGGTCCACCAACAGAGGGAAGAAGAAGAGTTTCTTACGATCGACATAACATCAGTCGCCAAAATAGTACTGAAGATGAGACAGTTATGGTCTCGAAATCGTGATCTACTTAGAAGATTTGTATGAGGAGAGGTAGGAAACATTTGATTTTAACATAAATTAAAACTCGTAGTGATTAATTCCTATAAAAGTTAAATACCAGCTACTATTATTTAATTTTTTTTTCAGCCGTAGAGACCTATTATTTTATTTTTTAAATAATATACTTTTTGGCTATTCTTTACGATCTGTAATGTGACTTTTTTAATTCCTTGATAAACTCCTGTCAAATTTTATTCTTAGGATTTCATTTTTTTAAATTATTCCCACCATTTACAATGATTTTTACTTTTTTCTAACAATCATTTTGATAAAATTTTCTATGATTTTTATCTACATATTTTGATTGAAGACGCGGCAGCCATATTGATTTTAACAAATATTCTATGCAATAACAAAGACTGTTCCAGTGCAGCCAACATAGAGTATGTACTAACTAACTGTACACATATAGTTCAGAATTTCCTAATTATTTTTTAGTGTTACATTCTTTTACAGGTTACTTACTTACTCACTGGCACTATCGAACCCATAGGTTCATGGCCACGCGGACATAAGCTCTCCATACATCCCTATCCTGCGCCAATGTTTTCCAATCATCATCTGTATAATCTACTTCCCTCAAATCATAGTTAATGTTATTCTCCCACTTCATTCTTGGTCTACTAACTGGGTATTTTCTCTCTGGTTTTCCTACAAGAAGTCTCCATGCACATCTTTCACTCCCCATTCATGCCACATGTCCTGCCCATCGCAGCCTACGAGACTTAACTGTTCTTATTATATCTGGCTTCCTATAAAGACCATGTAGTTCACTGTTATGTAGTCTTCTCCATTCACCTGTTTGTTTATCTCTCTTTGGTCCAAAAATTTTCCTCCGATCCGATTGAGGGTCTTTCCACTTTTCAGCGGTTGCCCTTTTACCAGCCGGCTGCTGGCCCTTCACATCCACATGTGTCAATCACAGAGGTAGATGATCAACAGCCAGTGTAGGGGTGACATGTGGTTAGCATGTCGAGTCCCCCAGCCGTTATAGCTGGTTCCTCAACCTGGAGCCGCTACTTATTGTAGCTACCCAATTGCCTCACGATACTGGGTGGGCACCGGTCCCATACTGGCCGAAATACCATGAGAAAATTTCTTCCCCCATGGAGACTCGAACCAGCGCAAGTCCCATAGCTCTGCGCCAAGGCTTCCTACCTTAACCGCTCAGCTATGGCGCGGGACCAAAAATTTTCCTAAGAACTTTATTCTCAAATACTCATAATCTCCATTCCTCCCTTAAAGTAAGAGTACATATTTCGCATCCATATAATATAACTGATAGAATAATACTCTTTCACAGGTTAGAGTGCTTAAATTGTGTTAGGTTAGATTTTTGGTTGGTATTTCACAGGTTAAATTGCATTAGATTAGCTCTTAGGTTCGTTAAATATCGTTTATATATTGGCTGCATTTATTATATTACTACTGTTGTTATTATTATTATTATATTTATCAAATAAAATGTTGTATGTACATATGTGCACTGCAATTTTTAATGCATTTTTTAATTCACTATACATAATTTGTACTATAGATTTCTATATGTATTTTTGTGCTGGTTGAGTCGAAGAAAAGATCATATCATCTTAACTCTGCCAGAATAAATAAAACATTATTATTATTATTATTATTATTTTAAGTATATATATTACAAATGAGGGAAATTTTGAGGAAGTGGCTGAATTCAAATACCTAGGAACAATAATCACAAATAGGAATGAGACGCACAAAGAAATTAAACATAGGCTCAATTCTGGAAATGCATGCTATTATGCATTGCAGAGACTTTTGATGTCCCAACTCCTTTCAAAAAAACGTTAAGCTGAAAATATATAAAACTATTATTCTACCAGTTATATTATATGGGTGCGAAACATGGACTCTTACTTTAAGGGAGGAAAGGAGATTACGAGTATTTGAGAATAAAGTTCTTAGGAAAATTTTTGGACCAAAGAGAGATGAACAGACAGGTGAATGGAGAAGACTACATAACAATGAACTACATGGTCTTTATAGGAAGCCAGATATAATAAGAACAGTTAAGTCTCGTAGACTGCGATGGGCAGGACATGTTGCACGTATGGGAAATGAAAGACGTGCATGGAAGCTTCTTGTAGGAAAAGCCAGAGGGAAAACGCCCAGTTGGTAGACCAAGAATGAGGTGGGAGAACAACATTAACTATGATTTGAGGGAAGTAGATTATACACGGAATGATTGGAAAGCATTAGCTCAGGATAGGGATGTATGGAGAGCTTATGTCCGCGCGGCCATGAACCTACGGGTTAGATAGTGCCAGTGAGTAAGTAAGTAAGTAAGTAAGTATATATATTACAGTGTCCCACATCGTAGCCAAGTGGTTAAGGCAAGATGCTTTGGTGTACAGCCACGGGACTTGCTGGTTCGAAATCCCATGGGAGAAGAAATTTTCTCATGGAATTTCAGCCAGTATGGGACCAGTATCCACCCAATATCGTGAGGCATTTGGGTAGCTACAATAAGTAGCGACTCCAGGTGAGAAAACCAGTTATAATGGCTGGGAGACCAGACATTCTAACCATATGTCACACCTACACTGGCAGGATGATCATCAATCCTCTATGATTAACATATGTGGATGTGAGGCCAGCAACCATTTGGTAGACCAAGGGTCTTCCAGGTCTGTCGTACTGTGGAGTTTTTTAAAATATGTATTAAAGTACAACAGTTCCAAAAACCCAAACCAAATGAAATAATTGTTCTTGACTAGCGTAAGAATCATGTGGTTAGTATTATGCAATCCCAAGTTAAGTTCAGATTTCTTAACTGGATTTTGATACTTCTATCAAATAGATACTGTACTCAGTTGTTCTCATGAGGCTGAGTGAACCCCTTTCCATACTCTAAACTAAATGAAACTTTTTTTAAGGTATTATCTGAGATGCCAGCCAGACATTGGTAATCATTAAACCCTGTATCATAGAAGTGGTATGAAGTAAGGTTATACACATTTAGATCTACATACATACATACATAGTGTTCTGCCCATGAGCAGGTCTTTCACTGCAAACTCAGCATTCTCCACTCTTTCCTTAACTCAGCTTTCCTTTTTGTATCCGCATACAAACTATTTATTTTAATATTGTCTATCATCTGATATATTTTTCTTTCCGTTGACAATTCCGTCCAGGGCATCCTTCAGCAGGCAGTTTCTTCTTAGTCAGTGGCCAATCCAATTTCTTTTCCTCTTCTTTATGAGTTCCAGCATTGCTCTTCCTTCACCCACTCTGTCTAACACATCTTTATTTTGTTATTTTGTCTGTCCATTTTATATGTATGTCCCGCACCTTAGCCGAGTGGTTAAGGCAAGAAGCCTTGGCGCAGAGTTACAGGACTTGCGCTGGTTCGAGTCTCCATGGGGGAAGAAATTTTTCTCATGGAATTTCGGCCAGTATGGGACCGGTGCCCACCCAGCATCGTGAGGCATTTAGGTAGCTACAATAAGTAGCAACTCCAGGTTGAGAATACCAGCTATAATGGCTGGGGGATCCGACATGCTGACCACATGTCACCCCCTCCACTGGCTGATGATCGTCTACCTCTGTGATTAACACATGTAGATGTTAGGCCAGCAGCCGGCTGGTTAGCCAAGGCCTTCCAAGCGTGTCACGCTTGGAGTTTTTTATTTTATATGTTCCGTCCTTCTCCATATCCACATCTCAAAAGCTTTCAGTTGCTTTTCCTCATTCCATCGTAATGTCCAAGTCTCTGCACTATACAATGCTACACTCCACACAAAGCTCTTCACTAGCCTCTTCCGTGATTCTTTTGTCAAAGATCCGCAAAAAATGCTTCTATTCTTTTTAAAAGCTTCTTTTCCCATTGCTATCCTCTGCTTTACTTCTGGACCACAGTTCATGTTACTACTGATAGAACAACCCAAGTATTTGAAACTCTCTACTTGTTCAATGGCCTCATCTTTAATCTTCTTCTTCCTTCCAAGTATTAGGCCAAAGCCTGATATGATCCTATAGAAAATTTTCCCTCCAGCGTTTCATAGGACGGCCCAGAGATCTTCATTCTCTTGGTATATAATTATAAACAGCTTTGGGGATCCAATTTGAACTCATTCTTTCAAGATGGTGTTTCCAATTTAGTTGGTACTGTTTAATATATTCCAAAATTGGCATAGTCTTCAATTCTTTTAAGATATCGGTGTTCCTTTTCTGATCCCATCTGGTGTAACCTGCTGTTCTGCGCATGAATCTCATTTCACAAGCCATTATTCTGCTTTCATGTTGTCTTTTTAGTGTCCATGCTTCACTACCATGTGTCAACACTGGTCTAGCCAAAGTGTTATATAAACGTAATCTTGTGTTTTTTGTACAAGGGATGGTTTCATAACTTGATTAATAATTCCCAAACTTTTATTATAACTAGTAATTTTTTCAGGGATATCCTTTTCATCCCAGATAGAAAGATAATGTCCAAGATATTTAAATTGATTACATCTCTCTAAAATTTTATTGTGGAGACAGATTTTACTTTGTATGGGGTCCTTCCCATGAAATGCCATAATTTTAGTTTTGTTAATTGATATTTCCATATTAAATCTTTAATCCTCATGTTTGTCTTCCTTGGGTTCCTTCCTAAAATCATGGCCTTCATCTTATAGCATTTGGTGTTTCATTTTAAATAATTGTAATTTTTTTCTATAGCATTTGACTATTCTGGTGGCTACTTCAACCCAGTACTTGCCACTTCACTAAAGTACGGCTGTCAGGGAAACACGCTGATAGAACACGTGGTCGTGTACTGGGTGGGTGCTTCTCTGGGTGCTGTTGCATCTGTGTACCTGTATCAGCATCCAGCCATTCAGAAGCTGCTCATTGGAGAAGAAAAAGAGAAGGAGGAGTGAATAAATCTATTGCTCAAAAAAGTGCCTAAACTCAACAACAAGAGTACAAATTTATCAATGTACCAACTATTAAGTTTGAATAAACTGTCCTCCTACATTCCAGATCAAATTGGACACCATTTTTTCCTCTCAATTCTAGTCATGTCCAATATGGCCTGGAATAATATATATATATAAAATAAATAATTTGTAATATTATTCACTATCAAATGTGTATATAACTTCTTGTTACCTTCCAATTTACAAAATTAGATTCCTAATCTATGTAACATTGGATAATTATAATCAAATATTTATTGTACCTATAAAAAATAATATAAAATCATTTCAATAAAATTACTACTGAATACAAAACTGTTGTAGAAGGCCATTTATATATTCAGGATGATAAAGTAAGTAGATCCTGATTAAGATTTTATCCCTGGTCTATAGTTCTGCTCTTTAACCATTAATTTGACATGAAACAGTTGAAAATTTATATTTAAAGATACTGATCAATAAGCAGCGGATTCCTATGACATGTCATATTTTTACCAAAGTCTATATTCTAAGCTTTAAGTAAGTAAAAACATTTATATATGCCTTATTATTAAGATTAAGGGTCGTATCTATGAATGCATTAGACCGTAAAAGTCGTTCTCTGCTGAGAAAGTTGATCCAAAGACATTTTTGCATACTCAAAAGTCTGTTCATGTGATAATAATTGTCGAAATTCCTAAGCTGCCTGGCGAGGTGACTTTGCAGAGAACGAATTGTGAGCAACCCGATGGGAACCGATGTACTTTGCTGCTTTATCCAAGATGTCGGACCTTGAAGACTTTGATCATGTTTTCGGTATATGTGGAGAAGAGGAATTTGATAGAGTATACCAAAGAATTCAACTGGAAGAACAGGAGAATCGGAGTAATATTGCGCGATGCAGACATCATCATATACAGTTTTATTTGCTGGATGCAAGTGTAAATGCATTCCCTCTAGCAGACGAAAATAATGGAAGTGGTTTTATCGCTGAGAATTCTGGGTAATTTCTTGCCAATATTACGAAAAAAGACTTTCATGCTTGACCAGTGAGCGACTCGCTAATTCAAACTTTGCATGTTCTCATGGAAAACTCAGCTCACCAGAGACTAATATATTTGCGTGCGGCCCTAAAAGATGAATGTTCATACGTCAATGAATTTCTGTCTTGTATCAAGAAAATTCTGAAAAAGGCTCCTGGTAAGTTAGAAAAGTATGTTGAAATTATACGACTTCCCCTTCCAACTTCCCTAATTGTCACAAAATGGAACACTTGGTTAAAGGCTACAGTGTTTATTTGTATAAATGTCAATATTGCACAGAGAGTACAACAACAAAATTAGCATCTTAGAAGACACAGAAATTTTAAAAGAAGCAAAGAACGTAGACTTGCTGAATGAGAACACACCCACAGACCTGAACCCATTATACAACTTATACATCAACCTCAGTATCAAATGAAATGCAGAAGATGGAACATGATTCTGAAAGGCCTACACTGTTTTAAATACTTGACGAAGTTTTTCAAACAGAAATTTAATTTAGATGAAGATGACTGATAGGGTAAGAGGTGTAGAGTTTGCGCAGCAGGACAGTTCACATACTTCATGATTTACCCTATATTCACAGAAAAATCTCAGTTTTTGCTGTTCGTGCTTATGCGGTCAACAGAGAAGGCTCATTTGTGAAATTTTAGTGTCCATATCACCAACAGAAAGAAAAAAAAATTGTGAGAAGACATATTTTTAGTTAGTGAAACAATTTGAAAATGGTTATTTTGCCTGTAAGTTTCTAAGGGATTGAATACCGTTAGGTAGATCTTATCTTTTCTATATACAAAGCAACTTATCCTTGTCCATAATCATCATCCTGCCAGGTATTAGTCCTAGAAGAACTGTTACGGCCTGAGAAAGCGGTTTTTGTGTCATCTTTTCATAGGTCAACCAAGTGACCGTTTCCCATTTGGACAGTAGTTCATTATTGCCTTGGGGATCCTGGATCTAGCCATTCTTGAGACATGTTCCTTCCAGTTTAGCTGATATCTGGAGATGTAGTCCAGTATTGGTGACAGATTAAGTTCTTGAAGGATTTCTACATTTTTCTTTCGATCCCATTTGGTATAGCCACAAGCTGTTAGTGTGCTTTCATCTCTCGTCTTTATAGTCCACGCTTCACTCCCATAACATAGGACTGGTCGAGCCATTATTTTATAAAGACGAGTACGAGTTGATTTACCAGAGTTAATTGCTCTCTTACTAAAATTTCAATATCTAAACAATTCACAAAAATATTTGTTCAAAAGGGATGAGTTCGCACACTGGAAGGAGGTTGAGGAGACAGTGCGTCCAGACACTTTCCGCTCCATCTCAGACTGTTTTCTATTTTCCTGTATGTTTTGTGCCTGAATGAAATGTTGGGGTTGAAATGATATAAAAATACATTAATACAAAAATATTTATTTAATTTAGTTACAAATTATTATTAAATAAATTTAATATGTAGGGCCTAAATTAATTTCAGCTTAAAAACAATATATTGAACTATATTTCAAATATGAAATGAGAATAAAGTAAAGCAAATTAAATTAAAATGAAATGTGCCTACTTTACATGTAATCATTAATGTTTATTAATACTTTATTTGTTTTATTAACCTGATACATGGTCCTGTGCCGTAGCCGAGTGGTTAAGGCAAGAAGTTTTGGCGCAGAGCTACAGGACTTGCGGTGATTCGGGTCCCCATGGCGGAAGAAATTTTTCTCTGGAATTTTGGCCAGTATGGGACCGGTGCCCACTCAGCATCATGAGGCATTTGGGTAGCTACAATAAGTAGCGACTCCAGGTTGAGAAGACCAGCTATAATGGTTGGGGGACCCGACATGCTGATCACATATCATCCCTACACTGGCTTATGATCGTCTACCTCTGTGATTAACACATGCGGACGTGAGACCAACAGCCGGGTGGTAGGCCTAGGGCCTTCAAGGCCTGTCGCGCTTGGAGTTTTTTAATCTGATACATTGAGCATTAAACAATTATTACACAGAATAGGCCTGTAATACATTTTCTCATGTAATTTCGGCCAGTATATAGGAGATGCCTACCCAGCATTGTGAGGAATTTTGATAGATACAATAAGTACGAGGGCGGATCGGAAAGTAACGCACAATAATTTTTTTTTAAAAAGTTTAATAGTAAAAAAAAGGAAAAAAATCACAAATGAACTTACATCTTTTACCTACTTTTCGACATAGTCACCAACTTTCTCAACACATTTTTCCCATCGTGTTACCAGTTTCAATATGCCCTGTTCGCAGAAGTCCGTTTGGTTGGAGTGTAGCCTCTGACATTCTGCGGGATTGCTGCTGTTGTCGGCCGGCCGGAGCGTGGTGAATCACTAAGGTTCACGCGTCTCTCTTGGAAGAATGTGCACCACCTGGAGACATTGCTACGGTCCATACAATCATCCCCATACACGCCACGCATGTCCCTGTGAATTTCACTGGGTTTATGCCCTTTGGCCCACAAAAATCGAACAACACTTCTCTGTTCCTCACAGGTGGACGACTGTAGCATGCGCGCCATCTTTGTTGCATAGTTCAAGCTTCTCTCGCGAGAGGTGCACCTGAGAAAAAAATACCATCTGTAGTGAAAACTTCAAACTATATCTCTGTGAAATTTCAACATTCTAGCTGCAATACCAAGGCAGAAAAAAATTATTATGCGTTACTTTCCGATCCGCCCTTGTAGCACACAGAAATAAGACAGGAACTTGAAATATTTGCAATAACTGATAAAATAGATACATATAGACAAAAATGGAAGCAACACATAGACAGAATGAATGAAGATAGATATCCAAAACAAATAACAAAATACAAACCTAAAGGCACCCGAGATGTGGGCAGACCTAGAAAGAGATGGGCTGAAGTCGAACGGGTCAACAGACCTAATCCATGAATGCAGATGATGATGACAATAAGTAGAGGTTTCAGATTGATAAAACCAACTATAACAGCTGGGGACCATGCTGACTATCCATCCATAGTAAGGCAGGTCCTTCACTGCAATCATAGCAGTTTCATGCTACGCTTCCAGCTTTACTAGGGAATTGTAGGTGAGGTAGCTTTCCACACCCGTGAAGGATGATGATGATGGCCATATGATTTCGGGGACCGTTTGGGCCTTAAAGCTTTCCTGACATTTGTTTTACAGGTAAGGAAAAACGCCGATAAAAACCTCACCCAGAAAAACTGCCCCGACCAGGAATCGAACCTGGGCCCGCTGCGTGACAAGGCAGCATGCTACCTCGAGACCACAGCAGTGGACATGCTGACTATATGTCGCCCATATACTGGCTACATGACAGTCCTCCTCCATGATCAATACATGTGGATGTGAGGCCATCAGCTGGCTGGCAGGCCAAGGGCTTTCTAGGTCTGTTGCACCATAGAGTTAGTTATTATCTATGAAAAGCAGATTAGATTAAATTCATCTCATGTTCCAAATGGTTACATGAAACATGTTCCATTCATTATATTAGAAGAGAAAAATTTTCGCCTAGACCGGGACTCGAACCTGGGACCATTGGCTTCCCTGGTTCGAGTCCCGGTCTAGGCGAAAATTTTTCTCTTCTAATATAATTTATCCTTCAATGAGAAGTGTTAAATTAATAATAAAATAGTCAATGTTCCATTCATGCTAATTTGAGTTCCCTATGTGGCAGGAAAGAAAAGAGAAAAATCCGAGTCCAGGAAAAAAGAAAGAATTTGTTATTATGAAGTGCGTGATCTAACCCACCCTGGTCCAAGAGTTGGTACAGTGCTCCATATTTTTCTAAGCCTTTTTTTTCATAAATAAAATATAGAATTTGTTGCAAAATGATTACACTTGTTTATCAAATGAATGTAAAGTATATATATTTTTTAATTAAATACTGTATGCCACACTTGATTTTTAAATTATTTATAATTTTTAAAAAGTGCACAATCTAACCAACCCTTACCCTATATCAGGTACTTTCTTAATATTTTAAGATTTTATTACATAACCTCAACAGTGCTTTACAATGAATTTTAGAAGTATTGATTTTGTAATTTTGTAAATTATTTTATATTATAAAAGAGTTAATATTTTTAGTGTGTTGATTCTTATTCAAACAAATGATGAATGTGATTCAATTGCCAGTTGTTGAGGATGAGAAGTTTGCCATTGTGTGAAAAACCTTGAAGCATACTTCCAGATACAATCCTGCTTTACAATCTGGACACCAATATGTGGATTCTTTTTGTCTTCCCCTATTATGGCAAATGATAGATCTCCCCTTTGCAGTTTTGGTTTTTTCCTTGTAGCTGGAATTTTTTCTAAGAAGCCTGTTTTTCTGTAAGACGAGTATTGGTTGATATTTTTCCTTGTTTTCTAAACTGAACAGACGTCCATAACTCTCAAATAATGATGTAACAAGTTTAAGCCTGAAGTTTAAATTATCCATTGTAGGGTTTTCACTGTTGTAAATAAGAAGTGAATTAATAAATTACAACATTTAAAAGGGTTTGGAATAATTTTATTACTATTTTGTACCTTTCTTCCTCTTTAATACCATATTTACACAGGAATAGGCCACACTATTTTTACCTAAAATATAAGTTTGAAATTAGGGTGCGGCTTGCTTACTTACTTACTTACTGGCACTATCGAACCTGTAGGTTCATGGCCACGCAGACATACGCTCTCCATACATCCCTATCCTGAGCTAATACTTTCCAATCATTCCCTGTATAATCTACTTCCCTCAAATCATAGTTAATGTTATTCTCCCATCTCATTCTTGGTCTACCAACTGGGCGTTTTCCCTCTGGCTTCCCTACAAGAACCTTCCATGCAAGTCTTTCATTCCCCATATGTGCAACATGTCCTGCCCATCGCAGTCTACGAGACTTAACTGTTCTTATTATATCTGGCTTCCTATAAAGACCATAGTTCATTGTTATGTAGTCTTCTCCATTCACCTGTCTGTTCATCTCTCTTTGGTCCAAAAGCTTTCCTACAAGAACCTTCCATGCAAGTCTTTCATTCCCCATACGTGCAACATGTCCTGTCCATCGCAGTCTACGAGACTTAACTGTTCTTATTATATCTGGCTTCCTATAAAGACCATGTAGTTCATTGTTATGTAGTCTTCTCCATTCACCTGT
Source organism: Diploptera punctata (assembly GCA_030220185.1). Taxonomy (NCBI): domain Eukaryota; kingdom Metazoa; phylum Arthropoda; class Insecta; order Blattodea; family Blaberidae; genus Diploptera; species Diploptera punctata. Next base: position 1,765,434 of record JASPKZ010007286.1, on the reverse strand, counting down.
CTGTTCATCTCTCTTTGGTCCAAAAATTTTCCTAAGGGTGCGGCTTATAGATGAAATAACTAGAAAATGTGCTTTATTTTAGAACAATTTTATCTAATTAATTCAAGTCCTTAGGATAGCCAAGAATATGGAAATCCCACGCAATAAATTTAAGGCATGTTATGGCTGGGCAAGGCAATTTATGATACGTCACGTCCTTGTAATTCAGCGGCGTACTTCCCGATATGTACCAAGAGAAATTGCATAATTTCGACGGATACAGAAAATCTGTCTGCCCTTGTTTTTCCATACATAATCCTGGAGAACTCTTCCTAACTGTGGATATTTTGCTTTCTTTCCGCGGAAAGATTGTCGATGTTGTGATGTGTTTTTAAATGAATGTTTTGTTTGGATCCACTGTCGCACATTTTTTCGTCCACATCAAACTTTCTTCCTGCTGTCCTATTTCTGTGTTCTACTGCATAGTGCACCACTTGTAGCTTGAATTCAGAGGTATAACTTGCTCTGCATCGATCCATGTTTATACACAGTAAACAGGAATGACAATGAATACCATATCTGTCAACTGACCGTCCCTTTTATCCTTGTGTTACTGACTGAGCCAGAGTTCGAATGTACCTTTACATAGCCGACAACAGAAGCTTTGGAATTTACAACATTGCCAGATTTAAAAATGGTGTAGGCCAACTTCTGTCTTTTGCACTGTTTCTTAGCAAAAATATGAGACAAATATTTTTTTATATTTAATTAATATTGGGAAGTAAACATTATGAGGTATAATCATTAAAAATCATCGGAGAACATATTGTTTAATCATGGAAGCATGAATCCTATGAGGTGAGTTGTTTAAACAATATGTTCTCCGATGAATTTTAACAAATATTTTTTCCCCAATTTATTATCGCAAAATAGGATGTGGCTTATACATGTGTAAATACGGTAAATATGGCTGTAATTTCCGATCTTTTAAAGTCAACAGCAACTGATTGTAAGCACCGACAACATATCGCCTGGACATCTTACAATACTCCAAATATTAAATATCATGAATTTAGTATTGTAATATATATATTTTTTAAAGAAAAATCAACTGTTGAACCAGGAATCAAACCCTAGACCTCTGATTTTGTACAGGTTATACTGATTTTGTCCACTGATGTGGTCTCGAGGTAGCGTGCTGCCTTGTCACGCAGCAGGCCCGGGTTCGATCCCTGGTCGGGGCAGTTTTTCTGGGTGAGGTTTTTATTGGGGGTTTTTCCTCACCTGTAAGACAAATGTCAGGAAAACTTTAAGGCCCAAACGGTCCCTGAAATCATATGGCCATCATCATCATCATCCTTCACCGGTGTGGAAAGCAACCGGAAGCTACCACACCTACAATTCCCTAGTAAAGCTGCAAGCATAGCATAAAAATGCTATGATTGCAGTGAAGGACCTGTCTATGGGCAGAATGACTATGGATGGATACTGATTTTGTTAGGTTTGATTCCTGGTTCAACCGTTAATTTTTCTTTTCAAAAATGAATCTATCCAGGGCTAGAATATGTTAAACTAATTAAAACATCAATGAATCATATTTATTAGTCATTCAAAGTATCTCTGCAGGCGGAAGAATTACGAAGCTCTGTTTGTTGCTACACGTGACGTCATATAAGGCAGTGTATTCCCCTCTGCACTCGTAGATAGCAGTGTCACGTGTTCTATTCCTGCACAAACACGACTGCAGTGCCCTCCGTCAACAACTGTGCTTACTCCTTAAACGGGTAATATGTGGCCACAAGGTAAACATACATAAGTTTGAAAACATAACTTTTCACGAGAGCTTATTAGTATTCAAATAACTTATTATTAATCGGAGATTTGCATTACTTCTGACCATGAGATATCTACCATAAGAAATTAGCTATCACTTAAGAACTTTACCCTTATGATAGGGGAAGAAAAATGTCGTATTTTTGACATATTAATCTACAAAATAAAAAATCACTAAAATCAGACTTGTGTACTCTTACCATATTGCCACAGATTAACGGCTACCCCATTAAACTAAAAATTTAAATAGCAGCATATTTGGACTAATGAGATTCCCTCTGTCCTTATTTACTATTACATAGAGATGAATGGAATGTAAATTCGTTGGAAGTGTCATAACTGTATGCTTTATTTTTTTACTACTTTTCCTGGAGGTAGAAGATAGCAACTCTCTCCCTACTTCAAATACCCTTGTTCCATTGTCTCTGTGGTTAGTAAGGGGGATGGGTTGGAGCCTTCCTTGAGGGAGAGAGAAAGATGTTTTCACCTTTCATGCAATGTTCTCACTTTGTTGTCCCACTCAGGACAACTTAGCAATGCTGATTTTCTGTTAAGGCTAGCTTGCTAGAACCTTCAAGAAACAGGATGTTTAACAATAAATGTTCACTATATTGTATCTACAAAATTCTATAAACAAGATAATTTCTTCTTCTTCTTCTTCTTCCTTCCAAGTATTAGGCCAAGGCCTGTTACGATCCTATAGAAAATTTTCCCTCCAGCGTTTTGATCCTTCCGGGAAATTCTCGTATAAGACTTGAAAGCATAATAATAGTCCCTTCGATTGGTTGCTGGCCAAAGGAACGCAAGACCAGTGATGGGGCTGCCATCTTATAGCCTCTGGTCAGGCTTTTGTGGAGAAGAAAAGAAAATAAAGGAAAGAAGAAATGGAAGAAAGGAAAGACTCCCTAGCCCTCGGATGCCCTAATAGCGTCGGGGTAAAAAAAAACAAGAGTTAACCAAGAGAGGATAGATAGTAAAGTTAAAAGAGTGCAAAACACAAGTAAGTGGAAGAAATGTTTTGCTCAGCTTGGGCACCTTGTGGTCGCCATCCACATATCCCCTAGATGAGGACCCCTGTTAGAATTTCAAAATGTCCAGTGTAAACATATATCACATTAAGGATTTTTTGTTGTAATTATAGAGAAGGTAATATGGTGTTTGGAAATTATTATAAATGAGAATGTTCAGATATCTTTTCAAAATTTTAGGAAAGCTCTGCCTTAGAGTTTATTCCCACAAACTGTATTTGCTCACAATGATATTTTCAAGCAAACAAATGTATTAATATTTTTAAAAATAATTTTGAACCATCATTGAGCTTACTATATTAAAGTAAAAAAAAAAAAAACAAATGTATACATGAAACCTAAAATGTTACCTCAGCAAGATGCTGTAATATTCCTTAATATGAAATTTTATGAGGACTCCACATTTTTGGATAAAAATTTTTTTTAAAAATTCTTATATTTAGATAAATAGGACATTAATAATTTTAAGAGCAAGGTATAGGGTCAAATCTATGAACACATTAGACCGTAAAAGGCATTCTCTGCTGAGAAAGCTGTATCCTAATACAATTTTGCTTACTCAGAAATCTGTTCATGTGATAATAATTGTTGAAATTCGTAAGCTACCCGACGAGGTAACTTAAGAGAGAAACGAATCGTGAGAATCCCGAAGGGAACTGATGTAGTTTGAAACCTTGCTGCTTTATCCAAGATGTTGGACCTTGAAGACTTCGATCATGTTTTCGGTATATGCGGAGAAGAGGAATTTGATAGAGTCTACCAAAGAATTCAACTGGAAGAACAGGAGAATCGCCATAATATTGCGTGACACAGACATCATTGTATACGGTATTATTTGCGGGACACAAGCGTAAATGCGTTCCTCTAGCAGACGAAAATAACGGAAGTGGTTTTATCACTGAGAATTCTGGGTAATTTCTTGCCAATATTACGAAAACGACGACTTTCATGCATGACCAGTTAATGGGTAGCTAATTTGATCTTTGCACTTGCTCACGATGAGTCAGCTCACCAGTGATTGGAAGTAATTTGAGTAGAGACTAATGTATTTGCATGCGACCCATAGACACTCGTATGCAAATACATTAGTCTCTACTCAAATTACTTCCAATCACTGATGAGCTGAGATCGAATTAACGGCCGCCTTACCGGTCATGCATGAATGTTGACGTTTTCGTAATATTGGCAATGAATTACCCAGAATCCTCAGCGATAAAACCACTTCTGTTATTTTCGTCTGCTGTAGAGGAATGCATTTATGCTTGCATCCTTAAATAATACCGTATACAAACACGTCTGCGACGCGCAATATTACGCCGATTCTCCTGTTCTTCCAGTTGAATTGTTTGGTAGACTCTATCAAATTCCTCTTCTCCGCGTATACCGAAAACATGATCGAAGTCTTCAAGGTCCGACATCTTGGATAAGTTTCAAACTACATCGGTTACCATCGGTTCCCTTCAGGATTTTCACATAAGTTTATATCTTGAGCTACGATCTTAAGGTACCTTGTCAGGTAGCTTTACAATTATTACCGCGTGAATAGATTTCTGAGTAAGAAAAATGCGTTTGAATAAAACTTTATCAGCAGAGAACGCCTTTTACTGTCTAATGCATTCAAACATTCGACCCTTAACCTCATAAGTTGTAGGATTGTTGAGAATGTTTCAGAATGCTTGCATTCTATCACCAAATTATCATTTCGACTGTTGAATTGGTGATTGGTGATCCCGCAGGTTGCTTGCCCTTCCCTCTTTAAGTTGACCGATGAACTTCCAAATCAAATCGTTTTCCCCAGAAATTAAAAAAATGCATGACTTTTTCCTTATACTTCTGGATGTAAATTTTCTCTCAAACTGCAAGTTTTGTTTATTTTTTATTCACCTCATACTTCATAACTTCTTGCAGACCTAGGTTTCATCACACCATTTGTGACATTCTCAATGCTGTGTCACGTTCACAACTGACGTCCAACGGCCTTCCTAAAAAACCTCATAGTGTTATTTCCTATATACATAACTTAATAAACTGCAAGTTCTTTGGATTTTTCTGTCAATAATTTTGCATTCACTTCGATTCTATGTTTTTCTGACCAAGCATTAACAGCCAATGCAGATTTATCTACATCCCCATTTTTTTACATTTCAAAGGTGTTTTTTTTTCTAATATTCAAGTTTTTTTTTATGTTTGATTATTTTTTTTACAATTTTTGCATTTTATTGGATTTTTCTTTTTTTGCCTTCGTTAATGTTTTCATTTTTTTTAGTTTTAATCAGTTTATTTAGACTGTAATGATATTTTGGTGCCCATTTGATGATGAATTTGTTCAGTTATAAAAAAAGTATTGTATACCAAAGGATGATATGTAAATTTTTTGGAAGTTCATCAGTAAACCTAAAGGGGGAAGAGGAGGCCAATCAGGAATTCAATAGTCAGAATGAGCTGATGATGAAATCCAGGCATTCTGAAACATGTTCTCAAGAATTATACATATTTTGAGGTAAGGTGACTCATAAAATTATTAAAATAAACCTCATAATGTTTCTACCCATACCTTATCCGTTCTTAGAGTGATCCTAACATCAACAAACATCAATTGTATCCTTCCACCATTCGCATCACAATTACTGTCACTTTTGACAGGGAGATGTCGACACAGCAACAGAAGACTGAACACTTTCAGCCATTTTGTTTCATGAAAAACGACTGAAGCATGACTCATCACCCATATGTAATAAACTATTTTAAGTTGTAATTATTGATTAAGTATATTTTAGAACATATTTTATGTTTTGAATACAATTATTTTCATTCACGAAGGATAGCAAGTATATTCTGAAGACATATTTTTAATTTAATGAAGGGAACTACTTTTTCGCATACTTATTGCTTCTACATTGTATGTCGGTATCCATAACCAATGAAAAGTGAGCAGGTCACATGGTTTTGTTTTGACGAGGATCACTTTAAGAGCGGACAGCATTTATAAAAATATTTATCATATAATAACTATAAAAATCTCTCCTGTTAAAAATAAATCTTTAAAATTAACTTAATTTCAGTGATTTAGTTTTATACAACAACATCCAGACTAACTGTACAGGTCTGAGGGTCGGTTTCACCAACAGAAGTAACTGTATTACGCCAGTTTTCCTTGTGTATAATGCATGGCTTAAACTGGCGTAATACAGTTACCTCTTATTAAATTATGTAGGTAGGAAATAACGCCATGAGGTTTATTTTAATTTTATTTATTTATTTCTTGACTCCCTTGCATATCTAGATTTCGTCACTGTATTTGTGACATTCTCAATGCTGTTCACGTTCACAACTGACTTCCAATGGGCTCCTCTCCTGACCATTGAGGAGACCATTGGACGTCAGTTGTGAACGTGAACAGCATTGAGAATGTCACAAATACAGTCATGAAATCTAGATATGCAAGGGAGTTTGCATTGTATTGTAAGCCCATGTTTTCCCTTTACAGAAATTTAGGCGCTCTCCCCCTACAGGGAAGAATTTGAACCATACTAATTTAGTTACACTTGTTTTCGTATAGATGTCATTTTGAGTGGTCCGTGGTCAGCGTTCCGCCTCATACTGCCATCTAGGAAACCAAGGTAGTACTAGGATGGGAAAATTCGGTAAATTTTGCTTAGAGGCCTTTTCAATCAGGCTTAAGGATTTTTTACAAGCCTGAAAATCTTCAGACTCAGGACCCACGGCTTAAAGTCCCTCCTGGAGGACTTGCTCCTTGGATTTTTCCGTCCTAAAAAATCCATCGACCCCGGCCAGGTTTGAACCCGTGACCCTTGGGACCAGAGGCAAGGAGCATAACCACTAGTCCACCGCGGCCGACCTGCAAGGGAGTTAAGAAGTATGAGGTGAGTCAAGAAATAAATAAACAAAACAGTTACCTCTGTTGGTAAAACTGACCCTAATAGTTGAAAATGAGGATAAGAAGGGCAGAAAGATGAAATAAACACAATCTGCAATTCAAAGTCATTTATATTTGAACAATTTCTTGAGAATGCACTACTTATTGAAATGTATATACGAACAAGGACTGGTATACACGTATTATATAAAACCATTATCTGTACATTTTCAATACTGTTCTGTGTTTGTATAAGAAACAAAACTAATCAATCCAGCTTTTGAAAACCAAGTTGCAGTAGAAAATACATTAAAAAATCATTGTACTCTATGTATCTACGCTTTACCTATATACACTAACAAGCAAGTATGGTATACTAATTATTGCAAAACTTTACTGAACCCACGCGCATATCACAGACTGGTATGAATGTATCGGAGTTCATAACCAAAACCACAATGTTGTGGCCTCATTTATGAACGCCTACCATATGGTAAAAAAAAAATCACCTATACTGAAAAATACTACAGCGTAAGATTTTAAAAATGCAAATTATGGCGGGATTATTAACAATCATACGTATACTTTGAGAGCACCTCAGCTGATTAATGAGTTTCTCAATGCATTTACTTTGTAGGCGCATTCAGAAACCCAACTCAATTCTAAAGGCATTAGTGCAATTCAACACAATCCAAACTTTTGTACACAGCCAACATTATAGCAATGTAAATCAGATTGGCCTGGTATATCAAATTGAAGTGGCATGCAGAATTACAAAAATACATCCTCTTATAACAGAATGTTATGTAACTTGATACAAAGTAATAAAGAGATAGAGAGGAATGTTATAGAAAATAAAAAGATTAATAACTTTCATGAGAATGATAAAATTATAAATAGATGAACAATAAAAAAAAAGTGATATGGACATATGAAAAGAATGGGAAATAAGAGACTAACAACATGAAATTAGGAAAAAAAAAATACTGGGAAGACTAAGATACAGGTGGGAAGATCAGATTAGCAGAAGATTTAAGAAATATGAATGAACTGGAACAATATACAATGAGATCAGTTTAGTAATGGAAGGCAGATGTGGGGTTTGTGCTGTGCGATAACGAAGGCTTACACGTGCAGGCACGGGACCTGAAATGTGCGCTGACTCAGCAGTTTACGAGTTCACAGCCACAGTCAGATAGTGTACCTCAAGTAGATAAGGTGCTCGATTGATTTTCCTTGTGAACTAAATGACATGTGTATAATGTAAACTGAATGACATGTGTATACGTTATTTCAATTTTAAAATTTGTATCTTACACAGACTGAAAGTGTATAAAACACTGGCTCTTCCAACTCTTTTGTATGGTAGCGAAGTATGGACGTTGAAACAGAAGGATATACAGAGACTTAGATCTGCTGAAATGAGATATCTTCGGAGGACTGCAGGATACACACTACTAGATCACAAAAAAAAAATGAAGACATCTTAGAAGAATTACACATGGAGTCTTTAGAAAACAAAATTTCTGATTATAAGTCAAGATGGATGCAACATGTTCATCGAATGGAAGATCACAGAATACCCAAACAAATGTTAAGATATCAACTTGCAGGAAGAAGAAGACCAGGACGTCCACTCAAAAGTCTTCTGGATGGTGTTTCTCTTGAGGCCGAAAAAGGTCAACAAATGGCCTAAATTCGTGATTGTACTATGATGATGATGATGATGATCTTATAAAACATAAGTGTAAAGTGAATCTCGTGTGCATGAGTGTAAACTGTATAATGTCTAATAATTTTTCTACTGAACAACATGTATTTATTTATGAACAATATTTATTAACTCAGTCTGCCAGCCAAGTACGAAGACATTTTGAAACACGATTCCCGGCTGTAAAAATTCCATCACGTTCAAGAGTCCATAATATAGACAACAAATTTTATAAAGAGGTGTCAAAAAATGTATGGACAACGGAGGTGAATAGTTCCAATACCTGCTTCAATAAAGTTGGTAAGTATGACAATTTGTAAAATAGTTACGAAAATGAGTGTGGTTGTATCACCGCGATCCTAAGCTGTCCATTCCCCGCCGCGAATGCGTCAGCAATGTATAGTGAAATCGCATCTGCCTTCCACTACTAAACTGATATCACTGTATATAGATAACAGCTGCTATAAAAAAACTGAGCTGTAGTTAGATGGGGGGGGGGAAATAGAAGGTAAGAACTGGAATCTCATATTCTTAATTTAAAGTCTTGATACTTTTAAAATATTTTTATCATAACTAATATGAAATTTCTTTTACAATTGATGTTAAATATACAGTATTAATATTTGAAAAAAAGTTTTGAAAATCCAATATGTGATTATTATTATTATTATTATTATTATTATTATTAAACAAAAAATCTATGATAATTATGCTAATATGTATTTTATTTGCTTGAAGTCTAATATTGCATCTAAACAACACAGAGCTCGGTACGAAGAAAGTGTACATTATTAAGTCCGCCAAAAATATAGTTTAATTACCTTAGGTTGAAAGGTTATCATAATTCTATTTAAATAGTTGATATTTATATTATTTTTACCAATTCATTATCATTAATCACTGAGCAGTGTATTGAATTAAAATTTTTATGGTATTAAAAGATTCCGGGCTATGTGGCCGTGGTCTATAACTGGCGTTCTTCCAAGAAACGCCAGTTATGACCACAGCCACATAGCCCGGAATCTTTTAATACCATGATTACCGGCCATGAAAGCCTGCATTCCACAATAAAATTTTTATATTTGTATGTCAACAAAATAGAGTATAGTTGTCTTCATAAATTAATACAAGAAAAAATCATGCTTACGACTTACAGCATTCTTAAAAAAGTAAGGGGATAAAAGAGAAAAATAAAAATGTTTCATGTCCAAAGGCTTCTCTACTTGTTTTAAAAGTTTAGCTTCTCTTCCAATTTTATGATGTTCTACTAAACTATGTGCAGCAATTGCAGATTTTTCAATTGCACAATTTTTAATATTTCTGAAATGTTCTTTTGTACGAGTTTCTAAATTCCTTTTTGTTTTTCCTTTAGAAACTTTATTGCAATCTTTACAACTTATTTTGATAAATTCCAGATTTCTTACTGTCTAGGACAGTTTATATAGGAAAAACAAAAAGGAATTTAGAAACTCGTACAAAAGAACATTTCAGAAATATTAAAAATTGTGAAATTGAAAAATCTGCAATTGCTGCACATAGTTTATTAGAACATCATAAAATTGGAAGAGAAGCTAAACTTTTAAAACAAGTAGAGAAAGCATTTGGAATTGACAGTTTGGGAGAAAATATACATTCAGAAAAATAAAGATAGATCAATGAATTTTGATATCCCTAACGAAATTACTTTTATTTGGAAGTTCATAAATTCAACCCTAGATGGCACCACTGAAGATGAACAGTTGATGGCCAAAGAATTTCGTCAGTCGGAGTTACGGCTGAGGATGAACATGACTATGTTGGAAACCGTGGTATCATGGAAGCATGAATCCTATGAGGTGAGTTGTTTAAACAAAATGTTCTCCGATGAATTTGAATGATTATACCTCATAATGTTTACTTCCCAACATTAATTTAATATAAAGTTACTAAACTACTGTAATCAATGGTAAGGAAAACATTTTTTGGCTGAACCGGGAATCAAACCCCAAACCTTCAGCTTTCTGTGCTGATGCTTTGACCACTGAGCTAATTCAGGCTACATTCCCATACAAGCATAAATCCTCCCTTTACCTTACTCTCTCTTTACCATTGAATACAATAGTTTAGTTGTGTTCATTAATTTACTAATTTCAATCAAAGTAATAGCTTTAGCTTCTTAATATTAATTTAATAAATAATGCTATAGCTGTGTGGAGTCCCTTCATGTCTTCTTAATGTAGAAGCCATTCATTGTGTATTTATGAATGATGATTCATTGCATTGAATGTGGGACCAAGAGAGTAAGGTAAAGGGAGGATTTATGCTTGGATGGGAATGTAGCCTGAATTAGCTCAGTTGTCAAAGCGTCAACACAGAAAGCTGAAGGTTCAGGATTCTATTCCTAGTCCAGGCAAAAGTTTTTCTCTTTACCATTGATTACACTAGTTTAGTTGTGTACATTAATTTACTAATTTCAATCATAGTAATAACTTTAGCTTCTTAATATTAATTTAATAATTAGAGTACTGTAACTATAATTACTTGTAGCAATGATGGACTACATTTTCAAATTCTATTCAGTAATTTTTTTTCTAAACATATTATTTAGAAATACGTGTTTCAATGCTACCAATTGCAGTTTTCATACTTTGGATCCATATTAAACGAGGTAATGGGGACCGAGTCACGGCGGTATAACCGTTCCATCAAATATGGAGGAAATTCCATATTTTGAATGCCTGACTAGAGGCTATAAGGTAGCAGCCCTACCACTAGTCTTGCTCTGTGGATGGCTGGTAACCAACCCAGGGGACTTCCTATTACTCGAAGAAACTTAAGCAAAGACTGGATCCATATTAAGTGGGTAGATGATATTAATTTGGTCTGTATCTTAAGACATCATCATCCTGCCAGGTATTAGTCCTAGAGAACTGTTACGGCCTGAGAAAGCGGTTTTCGTGCCATCTTTTCATAGGTCGACCAAGTGACCGTTTCCCATTTGGACAGTAGTTCATTATTGCCTTGGGGATCCTGGATCTAGCCATTCTTGAGACATGTTCCTTCCAGTTTAGCTGATATCTGGAGATGTAGTCCAGTATTGGTGACACATTAAGTTCTTGAAGGATTTCTACATTTTTCTTTCGATCCCATTTGGTGTAGCCAGCTGTTCGGCGCATAAATCTCATCTCACAAGCTGTTAGTCTGCTTTCATCTCTCGTCCTTATAGTCCACGCTTCACTCCCATAACATAGGACTGGTCGAGCCATTATTTGATAAAGACGAGTACGAGTTGATTTTTGCACTAATGAAGGTTTTAAAACTCTACTAATGATTCCCATTGATTTGTTGAATTTCACAATTTTCTCTGGTAAATCCAAATTTTCAACAAAAGAGAGTTTATATCCCAAATAAGTAAACTCATTAACTCTCTCCAAAATTTTGTTATTTAAACAAATTTTGCTTGGTATTGGGGATTTTCCACAAAAGGCCATTATTTTAGTTTTATTGGTAGATATTTCCATTGAATATTTCTGGGCTATCAAATTTAAACTATGTACTGACCATTGTAAATCATCTTCAGATGTTGCTTATCTTAAGACATTACTTTCAAAATGTATGGTCTCACACTACAAATCCTCCTATATTACCAGTAAATCATAATTTTGCAAATTATACTATTATGGAAGATAAACTCTTTGTGGTAACAAATGAAACACAAACTACCATCCAGTTACCATAATGCACTAAATAATATAACACTGAGCAACAAAAAAGAAACTTTTTTTTGTTTCAGAAAGAAAAATATGTGATTCTGATAGTATTTTTCTCCTGAATTCAAATATGATATAATTTTTTCTCCATCACGCAAGGTTTCCGAGAGCAAGGAGTTTATAATTTCAAACACTACATTTTCTACATTCATAACTACACAATATTCGAACTCAAATAGAAAGTAAGAAATTACGATTTTCTGCTATATTTTGCCTGTGGATATCCCTCTTGATGGTCCAACAATAATCGGCCAGCACATTAGGATTCCATTTGCCTTGATATCTCTTTTCCATTGCTGAAACCATTTGAGTTAGCTTATTTAGTTTCATTTTACAATGGACAAATGGACGAAAAAATGTTTATTAAAAAGATAATTATTTAAATCCATTAATTGAAACCGAAATAATAATAAAAAAACTGTGGGTGATGGAGAAATTCCGAATACATATTTGAATTTCCATTGCTGAAACCATTTGAGTTAGCTTATTTGGTTTTATTTTACAATGGCCAAATGGACGAAAAAATGTTTATTTAAAAAATAATTATTTAAATCCATTAATTGAAACTGAAATAAAAAAAACTGTGGGTGATGGAGAAATTCAGAATACATATTTGAAAACACGATAAAAAACTGCATTAAGTACAACTATTGGTACTCATGAGACAAAAATCATGTTGACCAGTGTAATTATTGAAACATATCTGTCCTAACTTTTTTACACAGATTTCTTTTTATCTGAATTTAATATGGGATCGGAAAGAGAGATTCCAACAAGCTCAACAAAATCTATGGTAATACTAATATAAAAGGAGAACTTTTTAATTCTCTCAATTTTTTGAGGCATTATTGTTTGTTAAACACTGATCATAAAATATATAGAAATATTATAAAAAATAAATTGAACAAATATGATAACAACAAACTTCGTGAAGAATAAGATGGTTGCCAAAAAAGACTGTTATAAACAGGACTAGATATTTTAATTAATTATTTTAATATTATTAATATTAAAGTTTTCATAGGAAATTGGTCTAGTTGGAATCATTATTCATACAGTAACAGGATATAAAAGAATGTCAAACTATATTAGAGACTGGGAAAAACATTACTAGATAATCAGATTTGCCTTTGGTAATAAAGGTCTAAATTCACATCTCTACCAAATCAACATACAGTTAGGAAGAGAAGGTTCGGACACGAAGCCTAAGGCTGAGAAAGTCAGGGTTTTCACATCCCAAAAGACAGACAGGACAAATGTACCGCTAGGGCCTATGAACTTACTATGCTTGGTGAAAGAGAGAGAGATTACAGTTAGGCCTTCAGAGAGTAGTAATAAAAGTTAGAGAGACATGGACGGCAGTGTTGAAAATGGAGTGGTTAAAGCAGTAACGGCTCTGGTGAGTTCCACACATGTTATTCTTAATAGGATTTTGGGGGCCTTTATAATAAAATCAAGATGGATAGAAGTAGACATAAATTTAAGTAGTATGAAGTAATATTCGTCACGAAATGTGGGTTGATTAATACCGCAGTCTAAACTCTCTCTCTTTCCCCCCCATGATTATGGATTAGACTAAGTTAGGTTAATTTATTTATTTGTAATCATTTGTTCTTATAATTTTTAAATATAGATGGTTATTTAATTAGTTATTTATCTGTCTCGAATACCCTCTACTATAAAGTCATCAGCCATACCGCTCGGCTAACATAATCCGTAGGTAAATCACACGCTATCTTACCGTCACTAGTAATCCATGTTCCAAAGGTCCTTTATGCCCTAAAATAGCTACCATAGGTGTAACAAAGACGATCATGCTATTATGGTGTATTTTTCAATGAAATTATTAATAGAAAAACATAAAGAAATGTAATATCGAAACCAATCTTGTATTCATTGATTTTAAGAAAGCTTTTGACAGACTAAATAGAGATCAATTGTTATAAAAATTTTGTACAGAATAACCTGCCATAACAGATTATAAATAATTTATATAATAATAATGAGAATGTTCACACATTGTGTATTGTTTTGTTTTATTTGTCCCGTGCATATTCACTTATGGATTTCTTTCTGTTTTTACACACTGTGATGTGGTATCGGTCACATCTTTCCTTGCACATCTCGCATACGCATGTGTCTTCTGGTACGTGATATGTCTTCTTGGTGCATATTCTCTGGTGGAAACCGTGTACCGCCATCCTGGTCACCAGGTGTCGCAGCTCGTAGTTGGGATACATCCAGTTGTTGTTTGCCATCGCCTCTGTGGAGTAGAATTCGTCCCAGATCTAGTCTTGTTTTCTCCTTCTGTTGTGTAGTACCTTTACTGCTGCCTCTGTTGTGGGTAACAAGAATTTCAGCATCAGGTCTTGAAGCAGGAATGTTTCTCTAGTCATCACATATGACAGCCTGGATGGGGTATATTTTGATAACCCCATCACTCTCTTTAGGTATCTGGCTTTCAGATTTTCCAGGCTCTCCAGCTGTCTCTCCGTTATCCGTTCCCATATTATTTCCAGTCCGTACGTTGCCGCCGGTAGTATTTTGGCCTCGAATAATCTCATTGCTGTTTTGAGTGATAGGGCTTGTATGTTCTTTATATCGTTTATGGCCCTCACTGCTTCTATCAGTCTCCTTTTTTATGTGTAATGTGAATGATTTCCCATTTGTTTGGATCGTGATCCCTAGATATTTATATGTGTTGACTTTCCTCAGTGGTTTTCCTTTGTAGTAGATTTCCTTGTTTGCCTCTAGTCTACCTCCTTTCCGAAATACGACATATTCTGTCTTATCTTCATTTATAGTCAGTTTGTTTTCTTCTGCCCACACTTGGAGGGCATCCATCGCTTTCTGTAGCTCTATCCTATTGCTTGAGGCAATCGCCATATCATCTGCATACATGTATACTGTTACCTGCTGTGTTTCTTTGTTTACTGCCTCTATGACATCATGTGTGAGTACATTAAAGAGTTCGGGCTGAGGGGATCGCCCTGTAACTACTCTAACTGCAGTTAAAACTAACAACAGAACATCAGAATTTGTTTACAATACATGCAAATAAAATTATCCAAGAATGGAGAGAAATACAACATGGTTACTTCCAAATAAACAGAAATTTAAAACTAGATTCACTTATTTTTGCAGATGACCTTGTGATAATATCACTCAGTGAAAATGATTACAATACTCCACACATAATATGGATATTATTGGGAAAAAATATAACATGGAAATAAATACGGAGAAAACAAAAGTCCCAGTAATGTTTGGGAAACAAACTTTTAGAAAGAGTTAATGATTTTACATACCTCAGCTGTAAGTTAACATTCAATGTTGATATGGATACAGGAAGAAAAATTGTAAAATACTCCAAAACTATGGGAATAATTAACAAAGTAACGAAACCTTTGATGTTTTTATTATCCATTTCATACATCTCAATGATGGATAAATTACATTTGAGGAGAAAAATTATATGCTCAGACTGGGGCAGAACCCATGACCTTTTGCACTCTAGGCAAATGCTCTACCGAGTGAGCTATCTGAACAAATTTTTCTCTTATAAAAGCTAACAGGGAATTTACATCATATATAAAAGAAAAATTTGCATTTAGATTGGAGTTTGCTCAGATAGCTCACTTGGTAGAGCCTTTGCCTAGAGAGCAGAAGGTCCTGGGTTCGAACCCTAGTCTAAGCGTATAATTTTTCACTTCAAATATAATGAAACCTTCCCTTGTACTTATAAGCACAAGAATATGCCTATACAAGATCTTGGCAAGACTTGTTCTATGTTATGGCAATGAGGCATGGACATTGAACAAATGGAGGAAAACAAAATGAGATGTATGAGACACGCTGCAGGATATATAAAATGGGACCATAAACTTAATGAGGAAATCATGAAAGAGCTTGGTCTGGAACCAATGTTCCATTTTGTACAGAATTATCATAACAACTGGATGAACCACTTATGTTAGATGAGATCCTCTCCTCTAGATTCCCAAAAACAATGCTTCATTATCAACACCATGGGAAGAGATCTCTGGGACATCCCAAAAAGCAATGGAAGGAAATTAAAACATTTTGTCTGTTCATTCCTACATCTTAGAGTTGTTGTTGTTTTCAAATGCTGGGCCTTGGCACCGAAGCCATTAGCGTTCTTGCTCTCCAATATTTCTCTATGGTGGATCCAACAGGTAATACTTCACAGGTTTGTAGGTGTTCTTCATTCATTTCTTCATCTTTATTGCATAGAGGACAATTTGGATTCGTGTAGATTCCTATTTTATATAAATGTTTGGCCAAATAGTCATGTTCTGTAAGCAGTCTAAATTTTGCTACTGTAGTTTTACATGGAATTTCTGGAATAATATCTGCCTTCTTTACTAAAATATTCCATTTTTTGTCTTTGGCTTTATTACATAGGTCTTGGTTTTGTTTGATTTTATATTTGTTTTTAATTATTCTTTTTATGGATGTGAAAGGTAAGCTTTTAGTAGTATCCTGAATTAAATTGGAGCCTTTTTTGGCAAGAAAATCAGCAGTGTCATTTCCAGCAATTCCACAATGTGCACGTATCCACTGCAATTGAATTCTTTTCTGTAGTTTTTGGAGTTGTTGAATCATTTTGTAGCACTCTTTAATTTGTATGACTTCATTTAGTGTGAATTTATTGCATATATTGCTGCCTTAGAATCAGAGAGTATGACAGCATTTCGAACTTTATTTATTCTGTATAGTAATTGTTGGAGTGAAATATGAATAGCCACCATTACAAATAAAAAATTGGTGCCCTCTTAAAAAACGGTTACATTTATGCTGAACAATGGCAAATCCTTCAGACATCTTAGAGTTGTTTTTGTCAAATATATGTTTCAGAGCTTCTTAGCCCCATCGTCAGCGATTACAGACTGAATTTTTTCATGTTGTTGGCCCTGATTCTTGATTCCTGCTCTCTTTGCCTCTGGTCCAATAAATTTACTAATGAGGTTTCTTTCTGCAGAGGCAAAGAGAGCAGGAATCAAGAATCAGGGCCTACAACATGAGAAAATTCAGTCTGTAATCACTGACGATGGGGCTAAAGAAGCTGTGAAACATATGTTTGACAAAAACAACTCTAAGATGTAAGAATGAACAGATAAAATGTTTAATTATTAAACAAACCTCTTAATATTGTTTATTTTTTATTATTTCACTCACCTCATACTTCATAATTCATAGCAGACCCTGGGTTTCTTCATATAATTTGTGACATTGTCAATGCTGCGTCACGTTCACAACTGACGTCCAACGGCCTTCTATCCTGCAGACTGACCTCCGCGCCATCTGGTAGCCGACCGAAGAATTTCCAAATCAATCCTCTTTCTTTATAACCGGGTATTTCAAAATTCATAGTTGTATTTTCATTCTTGCATATGTAAATTTTTTCCCAAATTGTGAGTTCCTTCGGTTTTTCCAATTTGTTTAAGTAATTTTGTTTTGGTTTCTATTCTATGTTTTTCTGACCAGGCATGTGCAGCTATTGCAGATTTTTTGGTTTCTCCATTTTTAACATTTCTGAGGTGTTCTTTTAATCTTGTATTTAGATTCCTTTTTGTTTTTCCTATGTATATCTTTTCACAATCTTTACAATTATTTCCTATCTACATAACTTAAACCTCTTAATGTTACTTCCTATTGTATTTTAAAATAAAAATGGAAGGAAAATTCCTCCTTTATGAGATCATAACAGGCTAACTCTTGTATTAATGATGATTTTCAATTTATCCACCACTTTGCATACATGATGTATATTTTGTATTGTTTACAGAGAGGAGCGTAGGGTGGGTGTATGTTTATGTTAAGGGTGTTGTATGAGGGATGATGATGAAGAGAAGAGAGAAGGTGAAATCCTACTCCTGTTGAAAAGCACTAAGGAGACCACAAAGCTTAATGTCCTCATCCGACGGACAAATTGCTATCAACAATATCACATACCTTTTATATATTAAATTTGGGAATTTTTAACATTATGAGGTTCAATTCATAAGAATTAAATGAATCGTGATTATTTCTTACCTCATACTTTAATTTTCTTTTAAACACAGCACTGCAGTATCAGCGACTCCTTGTCACCATCGTCAGCTGTTTTCACGACTGTCAATTTTTTTCTTTTGTTGATAATTATCCAAACTGCCATCTGATGTTCTTTTGAAGGAATTATTTTCTAAACTGCCATCTGGTGTTCTTTTGAATGAATCATTTTCTAAACTGCCATCTGTTGTATTTTTGAAGAACTTTGTAATCAAGCTCGGTTCATTTGGAATTTTGAAGTTCATGGTTCTAGTATGGTTTTTTTGAATGTATATTTTTTCCCAAACTGTTAAATATAAACCTTTAGATTTAACAGTTTGGGAAAATATATATATATTCAAAAAAACCATACTAGAACCATACTTACTTACTTACTCACTGGCACTATCGAACCCGTAGGTTCATGGCCGCACGGACATAAGCTCTCCATACATCCCTATCCTGAGCTAATGCTTTCCAATCATTCCCTGTATAATCTACTTCCCTCAAATCATAGTTAATGTTATTCTCCCACCTCATTCTTGGTCTACCAACTGGGCGTTTTCCCTCTGGCTTTCCTACAAGAAGCTTCCATGCAAGTCTTTCATTCCCCATAAGTTCAACATGTCCTGCCCATCACAGTCTACGAGATTTAACTGTTCTTATTATATCTGGCTTCCTATAAAGACCATGTAGTTCATTGTTATGTAGTCTTCTCCATTCACCTGTCTGTTCATCTCTCCTTGGTCCAAAAATTTTCCTAAGTACTTTACCATGAACTTCAAAATTCCAGACGAACTGAGCTTGATTACAAAGTTCTTCAAAAATACAACAGATGGCAGTTTAGAAAATTATTCATTCAAAAGAACACCAGATGGCAGTTTAGAAAATAATTCCTTCAAAAGAACATCAGATGGCAGTTTGGATAATTATCAAGAAATGAAAAAAATTGACAGTCGTGAAAACAGCTGACGATGGTGACAAGGAGTCGCTGATACTGCAGTGCTGTGTTTAAAGCAACATAGAAGTATGAGGTAAGAAATAATCACGATTCATTTAAATCTTATCACATACCTTCTCAAAATAATTAGTGTAGAAGGGTTTGCAATTTAATGTAGGCATCTGGTGCACAATCTAGTGATTAAAAATTGTACACTATCACCCATCCTGGCACCGAGGTTGATAATTTTACATTTAAAATTACCAACCCCACTGAGTATCAAATTCTAGCCTATTAGCAACCAGGGGATGCTACTACCTGAGTTAGCAGGGTGAACAAACTTTTGAATTTAAAATTTATTTCCCCTTCCCTAGAGAATACTGACTGCCACTGTGTTGTAAAAAATTTTAATTTCTACCTAAGTTTAAGTATGATTTATGACTCAAATGTTAATTAATATCAATGATAGAAAATAGAAAATTAAACTTTTCAAATACTTAGATACAGAGCTACTGATGGAATGTAATAATTTCAAATTTATAAATAAGTAATATTTAATTTTAGGAAGTTATATTTTGAGGTTATTTTAATTATATTATTTTTAGTCTGACATCTTACCTCAATATTAATGTTGATTTGTTCTTGGAGATGTTTCAAAACAATTCTGTTTTATCGTCAGGGAAAGCTGATGATAAAACAGAATTGTTTTGAAACATGTCCAAGAACAAATCAACATTAATATTGAGGTAAGATGTCCAGACTAAAAATAATATAATTATAAATAAGTAATTAATTTTCATATTTATCTCCTATAGTTTCTTAAGTCAGCTAGATTTCATATCATTATGGAATAACTAGTAAGAAAGAAGTTCAACATGATACACCTAGGAACCAATACATTGCATTAGAGTGTGTACAATCAAACAAGTTCCAGTAATTTGGACATTGGTACGTCCCAATGATGAGCAAGAATTATGACTACAATGACACACATCCAGTAAGAGAAGAGATTGCACACTTGTGAAATACAATTATATGGCATATCTTGAATGGCACACTTACTCCTTTGAAAAAAAAAATAAAAGAAAACATCCTATCTTACAATAATTTAAAGCTAATCATATGAGGCGTGATATTGTCCATTCCATGTTTTCAACATGCAGTAATCTTAAGAAAAATGGAGGGAGTTGAAACACTCTTATGAAAGCAATGAGTATTTTTTTCTTTTCAAAATGATTTTCTTCAAGACTAGCATGTTATTACTATTCAACGGAAATGATGCTACCCCCTAATGTAATACTTAACGTGAGCAACACTCGCAATGCCTCATCTAGGTACACGCACAATAATAACAGACAAGAAAACAAGACGGACTTTTTTTTTTATGTTGTCAGTTTTCAAATGAGCATTGCAAGTACTTTTTCTTTTTTTGAAAGGGGAATAAATCTAAATATATATTTTATATATATATTTATATCAATAAAATATGAAATACTTTATAAAGTCTGCTACAAGTGCCGCGTATACATGGTATTATTAGAACCGAGAAGGAACTAGGTAGCGTGGCCGCTGAGTTACGTATACATTGACTACGGCGTAGAATGCCGTAAAATTTGTCAGTCCGGCAGGCTGTGTCATTGTTGCTGCTCTGAGTCTGAACTGGCATCCACCTCGAGTTTGGGTGTTCTCTCGTCCCCCTCCTCCTCGAAGTCGTCTTCATCCTCATCCTCATCCTGACTGCTCCCTTCACTGTCTTCACTAGAGAGCACTGTCGAGCTAATCAGCGATGAGTCTGCAACACAAACAACATCTTTCTGTCATGTCGTTAGTCTGGAAAGGAGTGTAGCTTCAGCAATCTTTTACCAAGAAACAATAATAATAACAATGTCAATAATAATTTATTTTACTGAGCATTGGACTCTCATTTTAAGGGAGGAAAGAAGATTACTAGTCATATTTGAAAAGAAAAATTATACGCTCAGATTGCGGTTTGAACCCAGATGTATGAAATGAATAATAAAAAAATCGAAAGAAGCCATACTGGGTTTATAATGTAATGTAAAATTCCCAAATAAATGTCTTCTTAATAAAGAAGCCGCCTTTTGCAAGATAGAAGCAAAGATTTCACAGCATTTGGTGCATGGGAATTAACAGCATATATAAGAGAAAAATTTGTAAATTAATGAGTCATTTTTTACATCTTACCTCATATTTCATGTTTTCTTTAAACACAGGAACTAGTTTTCAAGCGAAAAATCTCTCTCATTTTCGACCGACATTATGACTACCGCTTTTCGTTAGAATCACCATCAATAATGTTGCCATCTGGTGTTGATTTGATGAACTTCGAGATAAGATTACGTTCATCAAATCAACACCAGATGGCAATGTTATTGATGGAGATTCCAACGAAAAGCCAGTAGTGATAATGTCGCTTGAAAATGAGAGAGATTTTTCTCTTGAAAACTAGTTCCCGTGTTTAAAGAAAACATTAAATACGAGGCTCAGGATAGGGATATATGGAACTTATGTCCGCACGGCCATGAACCTATGGGTTCAATAGTGCCAGGGAGTTAGTTAGGGAGTTCAAGAAAATTACATACCATCTTTTGGCATATAATAAGTTTCAAAAAATTTTCAGAAAATGTAGCATTAAATTAGCATCAAAAAATGATTATAGCCTGAATAGATTAAATAAAACCAACAAAAATGAAAAGATTGATGAAGGCAATAAATCAGGAATTTATCAAACTGATTGCAAAGACTGTGAAAAAAAAAATACATATGAAAAACAAAAAGGAACTTGAATGCAAGATTGAAACACCTTAAAAATGTTAAAAATGGAGAAATGGAAAAAATCTGCATGCATGGTCAGAAAAACACAGAATCAAAAAACAAATTTATGAATAAATTGGAGAAAATGTTCTTAATATCCCACCTCACAAAGTTCTACAGGAATATTTTAGTGTTCCCTCCAACTCGATCAGTCTTAAGTTTACAATTATCGACAACTGCAAATCAGACATATTCCAACTTAAATTCTACCCCCCTTAAAAATAAAACTTTACAAGTGTAATGTCTTCACAAATTTCTTCAACTCATTCATAAATTGTAAGTACCTCATAGTGTTACCTCCCACTTTGATTTTGATTAAAAACTAAAGCAGAATTTTAATATCATAATAAATATGAACGTTAAAGTTAATAATTTTGTATTTTAAAATTCTTTTAATATTTAAATATAACTTAAATAAAGAAAAACATCTAAATAATTCATTGTTGGTTTTTGTTGAATAAAACTGTTTCAGTAACAATTAAAGAAATTGTATTACATAACAGTTTCTGTAAATAATGCTTTTAAAAATTGTTTTAAGTCATTGTTGTCAAAATTGTAAAGCCTTCTATTATAACTGTAATAAGAACACCTGCTTAACTTCATATTCTTAAATGAAAGTAAACTGAACTCTGATTGGATGTTAAGACAATTAACTTTCTTATTTATCAAATCAAACCTTATATTTAAAGAACTATTAACCAATAGAATTTAAAATTATCATCATGTGATGTAATAATGTTCTTTAAAATTATAAAAGAATTACACTAGTTATTCTGCATACAACTTTCAACAAAGATAGAAGCAACAAGAGATCTTCTGATGCAAGAAGAGATCTCCTGATAAAATGTAATATTTAATATAAGAAGAATAATTGATTCAGGAAAAAGAAAATAATTTAATTTTAATGGACGGTGAAGAATAATACCACCTACATTTACTTAATCTGCTGGGAACTTTAAGAAGTGAATAAATGTGCAATTATTTCTACAAGAAACATTTTTTAGTAATTTTGAAGTGTTTTCCTATCCAGTGTACCAACTTCCGACCCTAAGAAGAGAATCCGGCTCTACCGAAAACTAAACCCAACCTGAACCAGTAATTCTTTTTGGGACACCAATCCTTCTTCAAAATGTTACTACAACATCAGGCATGAAGAGAATTACTTCTTCAAAACCAAATTACTGAAATAGATAAATCTAAGGAACTCACAATTTGGGAGAAAATTTACATCCACAAAAATAGAAAGAAAATAATGAATTTTGAATTTCGCAGAGAAAAAAAAATTATTTGGAAGTTCATCGATCAGCCAACAGAGGGAGCAGAAATCAATCTACAGGATCATCAACTGCTGATTCAACAGTTAGAAAGAATTGATAATGATGCTTAAAGCATTGAAACCCAGATCTTCAAGAAATCTACAAATATGAGTTGAGTCGTGTATGTCCATACCCGAGCCGCCACATCTCTGGCTCTGAAGTTTAGGTTATATGAGGGGTAAAGGGAGAATTCGCCCTCTACTGCCAATAAGGATATGGTTCTAGTGAGAGTAGATGTCTGCCACAACCAATCACTGCTCTTGATGCAGCTATAGCATGCTAGTAAGGTTTGAAATTGCTGAAATGTTGTCAGGTGTATGTCTGCTAACCACATACATAAAGCGGCCACTCCCACTAAATATCCATATCGGTAACACTGTCATGAAAATGTCAAGGCCGGAGAATCAGTGGCTGCAGTATAACTCCTATTATTTAGTCCAAGGTATTTCCTGCAACTGAGGTTCTTAGGTTTTGGTGAAAACTTTAATTTATATACTAGCTAATACTCGGTGTGCGCTGCTACTCATAAATAAATGCTAATATGTTTTTACCATCAGCCGTACACTGTTCGGGAATCTGCTTATCCCGATATACTTGGCAGCAATAAAAGACAAAAATTGTTATTGTGAGTTATCTGTAGAAGATAAACATATGCTGTCATGGACTTTTTTGTAGAGTTTTTTGATATGTTCAATTCTGTGTACATTAATTTGGTGTATTTGTTATGGTTTAGGCAGCATAAGCCATTTAAGCATCAAAATAGGGACTTTATTTCACGTTTTTCACTACAAAGGGTGATTTTTAGGGGTGAAGGGGTTGATTATCACAACTCTCTTATAGCCTATGTTCATCCTGGGAATCTTCTCAATATTTTGAAAAAAATCCCATCAAAATCAGATCAACGGTATGACCGTGCATAGAATACGAACAAATGAACAAACAAACAAACCAACAAACATACAAACAAACAAACATTGTATTCACGTAGACTTTCACGGCCGGAGTTGCAATGATGATCTTGATGAAGATTTTCGGGCTGTAGGCCGTGGTCATGAGGCTTGTAGTCCCCAAAGTTTCGTCAAAGACTGCGTCTGGCATCCTCACCCTTGTCTTTGGCGAAACTTCGGGGAACTACAAGCCTCACGACCACGGCCTACAGCCCGAAAATCTTCATCAAGATCATCAACACAAACATTGATTTTTATATATAAGATAAGAGTAGTTTATTATTTACAATCTAACATGTTATGTTGTTTAATCATCAACAATATATTACAATTATCGTTACCTGTATGTGTTGCCCCATTGGATTCAGCTGACACATTTAGCTGAGGCTGCAAAGATGCAATATTTTCTGGCCAGAACCTCTGTGCAGCCTGCTTGCTATTTCCATTACCAGAGTTTTTGACCTTCTTCGTATTTGAACTTTTGCCGTGCATGCTGTTCCCTGAGCCAGTCTGGTCATTTGATGCAGGATTCGAAGCATCTAACATCGGCTGCAAGATGCGTCGTCGTGCATTGATAAACCAGTTATTCACCTGCAGCAGCGTCAGGTTTGTCTGTGCAGCTATCTGACGTTTCTCGTCTTCTGTTGGGTATGGATGCTGTGAAATGTTCTAATTCATTTAACTGAATTGATGATTACAATTCAAAATTCAATATATTTTTTTTACTCTTTGCAAAGAATATATAACCCCATGGGTATTTAGAAAAAGTTCATTACAACAACCTTCTTATATATTATTTTAAAATTTAAGTTTCTTTTTATTTTGAAGTTTTATAGGAAATATCACTATGAAGTTTAATTAAAAAATTATTTTTAATTATTTATTTCTCGTTTTTGAGAAGTTTGACATTTAGGTTACCAATATAATTTCTAGGATATATAGGTGTATACCAATAAGGGTAAATATGTATATTCTTATATGAGGGGTTAAGAACACAAGTGGTGTAAGTCCATCTAGGACAATTTAGAGATGAAGGGAAGTTCTTTAAAAAATGCTACAAGTATATCAACAGTATATTGCGATACAAGTGAGGTAAGCACTTGTTACTGATCGAGAAAAAGTTTGAAAAAAAAACTAGGTGCTTGCGCCGAGTTTTTTCAATTTTCGAGATCTGTTACATGCTTACCTCATGTGTATTGCATACTATTTTTTGGTCGATGTGACTAATTTTTATTAAATATAGTAATAAATGAATTAAAATATTGGTTGGATGTAAATGACTTCTATGAGAAAGAAACATTTGGTGATCTTGCTATGTAGCTTTTCATTTGTTTTATTATAAGCAATGATTGTTGGCTGTGGAGACATTTTTATATGTAGTACCGTGATTAGAATCTGTTTGATAATTTTATTATGGAAGAAGTCATGGTAGATGATAGGGAAATTGAAAAAGCCTGGAGAGTGGGATGTTCTGCATTAATTCCGGAAAAGTCTAAAGAAAGGTACGAGTTAGTGTACAAAACTTTCAAGAAATGTTTTATTTTACTTACCGAATGTGTGCTTTTTGACTCCATATCAGCATTGCGATTTCTTTTGTTTGCATAGCAACCAGGTTAGATGTGGGAACATTGACTTACTTCCAGTAACAACAATATTGGTAAGTATAAGAAATTAGTCACATCGACCAAAAAATATTTTATTGAATATATAGAATAATATGAAATATGCATCCAAATGTTATAATAGTACATTTATATAATTATTAGGAAACAGATTTTTTATATAAATAAACTTTTTTTATGACAGAAATTCCAAAGCAGAACACTGTAATCTGTACATGAAGTCCTATTTCACATAAAATACATATTTTTATGTAAATACATATTTTAAATAATTTGGCTAAAATAACATAAACTGCTTTTTATTATAATTTTTTTAATTAATCCAAAAACTCATACATTTTTCTCAATAAAATCACAATGTGAATGAATTTCATTCTTAAACGTATTGTATCACATTGTGACTTTCACTCCACACGCTAACACGAAGAGGAATTCCTTATTTTTGTTCAAACCGACACATCTCACTGGATTTGAATATTCTTGTCAGCATCTTTGTCAGTCAGTCATTTGTCCTGATTACATCAGACTACTTATACAGTACCAATATAATACTGAAAATAAAACAAGGTATTCATTCTTGTTTGCAGCAATATGTTGCTGAATTTATTGGATTTTTTACAAGTAATGGAAAGACGTTTTCTCTCAAAAAATACGGGAAATTTCATGCTATGAGTAAAAGTGCTAAAGTTTTGGAAGGGCAAGTAGACGTTGGCAAAGTTGAAAAGTTGTGTCAGTGACATTTTTTTGATGAAATAAGCAAGACTATCTTCTTGTGGTATTGAGTGGTCCTTCTCCAGTAATGTACATTGTTCCGAGATAAGTGACATTGGTCTGTGATGGAAAACTTGGAGAAAGTTTTCATTGTTCACTGCAACACCAAGTATTTTTAACCCTTCACTGTCTCAAGATGATTGGTGAGTGATACTTTATAATAAATATTTAAATTTTGGTAATAAAATATTCCGGGCTATGTGGCCGTGGTCTATAACTGGCGTTTCTTCCAGACGTTTCTCCCTCAACTGCGGAGGGCATCTTCAGTGGCGAGCGCTTCCAGCTGTTGTTTCTCTGTCGTAGACTCGACTGCGAATCATTCGCAGTCGAGTCTACGACAGAGAAACAACAGCTGGAAGCGCTCGCCACTGAAGATGCCCTCCGCAGTTGAGGGAGAAACGTCTGGAAGAAACGCCAGTTATAGACCATGGCCACATAGCCCAGAATCTTTTATTACCATGATTACCGGCCGTGAAAGCCTGCATTCCAATATTTAAATTTGTTTATTATTGTAATGAAACATGTTTTTATAGTTTCCATTTTTTAATACATAAAAAATAAAACATTTTCTATTGTTATGTGTTATACAGTGACGTTAAATTATGCAGGCAAGACGAGAATATTGGTCTTGCATTGGTCAAAATAGATTTGCGAGTTGCCAATTGCAAGTCAAAAAGCCTGAGCAAACATCAAAATGTCTAGGCCCTCATTCTAGACGACTCTACAAGTCTCTGTTTCCCTGTTCGGGAAAATTGGTCTCGAGAGATTTCCATGTGGAAGTGTCCCAACCCTGGGCCTAGAAAGTTCCATCTACTCGCCTACATAATCTGAGGCGATGACGGAAGTCAGTCAGTCTTGTGTTGGGTGGCAAAAAGTTAAGTGTATGAGAAATTATGGTGAACAGATTCATCGGTGACTGTGAAATAATTGTGACTGAGATAAACATTGAAACAAGATTAATTGTGAGTGGAAATTGTGATTAAAAGTTTACTGATAATTTGTGAAAGGAAATAAAATGTTAAGCGAGATTTTAAACAACATCTGTGTGTTCAGTTATGCCGAAATATCATAATAAAAAAATTAAAAAAAACAACATATATTTAATTTACCCTCGTAGACAAACACAGCCTTCTGATTCTAACCAGAAACATATACAATATGACCAAATAAATTCAAGTGTTCAAGATTAAAATTGAAGTAAAGAAAAAACTTAGGGAGCAGAATTTCAGTCTAGGGTAATCCCATACATGATTATTATACCTTTAGCATACAAACTACATTGGTCATTTGAGAAACAACAAAAAATTTTGACCAAAATCAGTTAAGAATGTATTCGTAATGTACAATGAAAATGTTCCTTTCAGTGCTTCATCTATGTTGCTGAGTAAAATGTTGATTTCTGTGTCTTTCAGTAACAACAAAAGACATTGATTGACGTTCTAGAAAAGTTGTAAACATCTGATTACTTCACCATAATTAAATCATCATCATTTCATTTTTAAATTAAAATAAAACATGCTCCATTACAATGAGCAACAAAATAGAAACCTTTTTTTTTGTCTTAGAAAGAAAAATATGTGATTCTGATAGTATTTTTTCTCCTGAATTCAAATATGATATCGGTTTTTCTCCATCACACAAGGTTTTTGAGAGACAGGCTTTTATAATTTCAAACACTTTAATATTTTCTACATTTGTAACTATACAATATTCGAACATTCGGACTCACCTAGAAAGTAAGAAATGACAATTTTCTGCTATATTTCGCCTGTGGAGCATCCCTCTTGATGGTCCAACAATAATCGGCCAGCATATTAGGGATTCCATTTGCCTTGACATCTCTTTTCCATAGCAGAAAAATCTCCTGATGAAAGTGTTCCCCATTTTATTTTACAATGGACAAATGGACAAAAAAAGTTTATTAAAAGATAATTATTTAAATCCATTAATTGAAAATGAAATAAAAAAAACTATGGGCGATGGAGAAATTCCGAATACATATTTGAAAACGCGATAAAAAACTGCATTAAGTACAACTATTGGTACTCATGAGACAAAAATTATGTTGATCAGCGTTATAGAGAATTATAACATGTTTGAGATTTCTTGTAAAAATATTTTAAATAAACTTACAGTTGGTAATAGCGTGGCAAACATTGTGATTTATGATTTATTTGAAGGAAGTGAAACTTGTTGCCAAGTTGTGATTTTATAATTTTTGATGATATGGATATTTAGAGTGTTCTTTGAGTTGACAAACTGTCGTAGATTACTGTAACTTTGTAATTAAGATGGAATTTCTTTAAATTAATTCCACAGATGTTTATATAACATTTCCAAATTCACTTTATTTATTTCACAACAATTCACCGATTTCTCACAATTTTCTGGTAATAAATTCTCTCTTCACAAAATATTTTATTACTCAGTTCTTTCAACTTCCTCATATTAGAACATCATCTTGTCTTTCTCTTGAGTTCACTTCTCTAATCCACCATTCAAATATAACTGGCCCATCCGACTCTTACACTTTCTTACATATGAGAGAGTAATAACATTTGGGGATCCGTTTTGAATTATATCATATAGAAAGTATGCCTAGAGAGGTCGTTCGCTGGCTGCACACAATCCAAATGGGTCTTTTTTCTAAAAATGCCATGACTTTTTTTTTTGGTGGAAATTTGAAAATTTAATGAGTATAGGCCTAGCGTATATATTTGCAAAGCAGAAAAGATTAACCCTTTGTGTTTGTGCAATGAATTGATGGTAGATTATTTTTTACTTATTTCATTATTTATTAATTAGATCACATAACCATTTGTTTCAATAATGTTTATTAAGTTGATTAAAAGTTATATTTTCTTTTATAAAACAATTCAGATAAAATTTAAATGCCTTAGAGATTTTTATTTATATATTAAATTTGGGAATTTTTAACATTATGAGGTTCAATTAATAAGAATTAAATAAATCGTGATTTCTTCTTACCTCATACTTCTATGTTTTTTTAACCACAGCACTGCAGTATCGGCGACCCATTGTCGTCATCGTCAGCTGTTTTCACGACTGTCAATTCTTTCTTCTGCTGGTAATCATCCAGACTGCCATCTGGTGTTCCTTTGAAGGAATTACTCTCCAAACTGCCATCTGGTGTTCTTCAAAAATACAACAGATGGCAGTTTAGAAAATGATTCATTCAAAAGAACACCAGATGGCAGTTTGGATGATTACCAGCAGAAGAAAGAATTGACAGTCGTGAAAACAGCTGACGTGACGATAATGCTGTGTTTAAAAAAACAGAAGTATGAGGTAAGAAGAAATCACGATTCATTTAATTCTTACACCTTATACTTGGGGGAGAAGTTGTTGGTGTAAATCTTACTTTAAGGGTTAATTCTTAATAATATAAAAATGAAGAATTATCATTAATCAATTATAGATTTTTTTTTTCATACAGAAGTTAAAAAACAGTTAGTGCAATTCCATTGAGGTCACTCTATATAAAATATTAAAATAATAAGACATGTACAGGTACAAATTAATCTTACCACGAGATGCTGGAAGAGCCATGATCTCATCACGCTAGTTGCATGTTTTGGCAGAACTCCACGTTTTTGTTTCTTCTTATTACTGAGGTAATCATCATCATCATCCATGGACCCAGGGGTTGTAGGGGCAGGGGACAGCTGCCCTGTAGAGGAATAATTATATGTTTCTCATGGAGTGTTTTATACTAATTAAATACATATCATGAAGCCATACTCTTAAAATAGTAAAAAATGGTTGGGTTTCATTTAAGAAAAATTAATGTTTGAACCGGGATTTGAACCTTTGGCCTCTCATTTTCCGTACAAGTGTGCTGTCCATTTCACCATTCAAACGACAATACAAACATTAACATTTCTTTCAATTTAGATTGGAGGTCTCGCATCAAGAAGACCTGGGTCCACTATGGGCTGTAACACCATTGGAAGAAGAACAACAAGAACTCAGCAAATTGACTGTTCTTTATTTACAGGCCACTTTGCTTTCTTTTAATTTCTTTATTTTGTTGTTTAAGGAAGTAAAGTTAGGTTCCAAGCATTGTATGTTTTTTTTGTCAAAGTTTAGGCATTAATTATTCCATTACCATCACCACATTTATTATTATTATTATTATTATTATTATTATTATTATTATTATTATTATTACTAGCACTATTATCACTTTATTTAATAGATGACCATATAAATAAAATAAATAAAAATGGACAGACAAAATAAAAATAAAGATATGCTAGAGGAAGTGGCTGAATTCAAATACCTAGGAACAATAATCACAAATAGGAATGAGATGCACAAAGAAATTAAACATTGGCTCAATTCTGGAAATGCGTGCTATTATGCATTGCAGAGAATTTTGATGTCCCAACTCCTTTCAAAAAACGTTAAACTGAAAATATATAAAACTATTATTCTACCAGTTATATTATATGGGTGCGAAACATGGGCTCTTACTTTAAGGGAGGAAATGAGATTACGAGTATTTGAGAATAAAGTTCTTAGGAAAATTTTTGGACCAAAGAGAGATGAACAGACAAGTGAATGGAGAAGACTACATAACAATGAACTACATGGTCTTTATAGGAAGCCAGATATAATAAGAACAGTTAAGTCTCATAGACTGCGATGGGCAGGACATGTTGCACGTATGGGGAATGAAAGACGTGCATGGAAGCTTCTTGTGGGAAAGCCAGAGGGAAAACGCCCAGTTGGTAGACCAAGAATGAGGTGGGAGAATAACATTAACTATGATTTGAGGGAAGTAGATTATACAGGGAATGATTGGAAAGCATTAGCTCAGGATAGAGATGTATGGAGAGCTTATGTCCATGCGGCCATGAACCTATGGGTTCGATAGTGCCAGTGAGTAAGTAAGTAAGTAAGCTCAGGTACCAAGGTGCTTGACAACAGATTCGATAATATGGACTTGATCCCAGGTAGTGGAGGAATGGAAAATTCTCATTTTTTCATGCCATTGTGCCTAATTCTGTTAAGGGGGTAGTAGAAGCACTTGTACCAATGGGAATTTGCTACAGAATGGTATTATATTCAAGTTTAATTAATATACCACACATCTTTGTGTAATAAGACCAATGGCTTGTAATTTTCCCTCCAAAGGAACACCTCAAATGTTACTTATTTTAAGAATTCACACTTTAGGTAAAATTTTACCATTCACCTCATAATTTTTCTACTTCCTTTAATTTATAGTTTTGGAATTATTACATTTCAGTTCCATCGTCAGGAAACTGATGATAGAACTGAAATGTAAAAGTTCTGAAACTAGTTTGTTTCCAAAACTTATATTTTAAATAAGCGGGATGCCATTCCTGAAGAATTCTACGGTAAGCCTGCCATGATAGAAGGAGCTGGTGTGGACCAAACAAGGAACTAAGGCACCAGATAAACCGCTATGCAGTTCACGGCTTCCATCACAAAGTGTGTGTGAATGTCACCACCAAATTGAAGACAGTTGCAGATGTAAACTGTGTGGGCTAAAGCGTACAAGATATCATCTGGAATTGTGTTCCAAAGTGACGTCATTTGTGCAATATGCCAATTAATTAATTAATTTTGCATGATTGTGCGCAATAATATTATTATTATATTTTAAATAAACTGCTCCTTGAAATAGTTAAATTAATTCTTTTAATTTCTAGTCTACTTACTAGATTTACTATATTTTGTTGTTTAAGGAAGTAAAGTTAGGTTCCAAGCATTGTATGCTTTTTTTTGGTCAAAGTTTAGGCATAAGTTATTCCATTACTACCACCACCACCACCTTTATTATTATTATTATTATTATTATTACTAGCAATAAAAATAAACACGAAAAAAGCCAGAAGGAAACAAAAGACTTCTGGATGGTGTTTCTCTTGAGGCCGAAACAGGTCAACAAATGGCCTAAATTCGTGAATGTACTATGATGATGATGATAAAAATAAAACTAGTTTAAATTTAAAAAAAAAAGAAGAAAAATATGAGGTGAGTGATAAAATTTTACCTAAATACCTCAAATGTTTTTTGCCCAAAAAATTCCATTTATCTTGGCCAGCATTAAAACTCAAATTTCTTTAAGTTCTGAGAGAGACTTATTGACTCACAACTACCAAGGATAACTCCCTCAACAATATATCACAAAAAAAATTTAAATACATAGTAAGCTCTGTGATCAGGAAATATTGTGACTATTCTAAAATGTGGCCAAAATGATAAATTATAGGTACGGCTCTATATAATACATATATATTTTAATTTTCTTATGTTTTTAATATTAAAACAGAAAATGTAAGTTGTAATAATGAGGTACTCACCATGTATGAGGCTGTTTTCACTAGGTGGGGGGCAAGGGTTGGCTCCGATCTGAGAGAGAGGGGTGCTGCCATGCACAATGCCAGGGGATGGTGCCTGAGCTGGGATGTGAACCGGTGCGGCCACCAAACCCTGGACTGTCTGCACCATCTGGTAAGCAATCTGACTACTTGACACAGCCTGAGGCTGGGAGGTGGACATTAGCACAGGCTGTCCCCCCCCTCCCCCTCCCTGCTGCTGGTGGTGTGGAGGTGGAACACCGCCTGCAGAGGACACCACCTGTCAAACATGTTACGGCACCAGCTAGAACCATCTGGTTCAAACCGTACGCTTATTTTC
This sequence comes from Diploptera punctata, assembly GCA_030220185.1. Lineage (NCBI taxonomy): Eukaryota > Metazoa > Arthropoda > Insecta > Blattodea > Blaberidae > Diploptera > Diploptera punctata. The sequence continues at coordinate 1,732,082 of JASPKZ010007286.1, read as the reverse complement.
TTACTAAGGCAGAACCACATGGTTTGGGTTACCAGTGCCTGTGTCCTTGTATACACTCTTATAATCAAAACATCTCATATAACTGGTTTCACAATACAATACACTCTCGTAAGTTAAGAATTACTCAAAATATTGACAAATAGCTTAGAAGAGAGGAAATAAAGCATTTCTGGACCTGTGTTTATGTAACATCCTCTAGATGGAAAAACAGTTTGCTCAAAATTTGACATAATTCTTTTTGTATCCTGCATACTTACTTGATAATTCCACTCAACTTTTATAAAGTCAAACAGTGTGCCCACACACTAGCAGTAGATAACATTATACAGTAAAACTTGGTTAAAGAGGAATCGCAAAGAACCATTTTTTTTTCCCCCACATAAGACAATATTCCGCATTATAAAAAAACTAAAACTTATATTTGAAGAGAAAAAATTTTCGCCTAGACCGAGACTCGAACCCGGGACCTTTGGCTTGCCGGGCCAAATGCTCTACCAACTGAGCTACCGAGGCGAGTTGTGATCTAGATGCAAATTTTTCTCTTATATACGTTGTAATTCCCTCTCACCAAATGCTTTTGAAACCATAGCTTCTATCTTTGCAAATGGCGGCTTCTTAGTTAAGAAGACATTTATTGGGAATTTAACATTACTTTATAAAGCTAGTAAGGCTTCTAATTATGTTTTTATTATTAATTTAACATTTCTCAGTGAAAGATAAATTATATTTGAAGAGAAAAATTTCACTGAGAAATGTTAAATTAATAATAAAAACATCATTAGAAGCCCTACTGGCTTTATAAAGTAATGTTAAATTCCCAATAAATGTCTTCTTAACTAAGAAGCGCCATTTGCAAAGATAGAAGCAATGAATATTTAATTTTAGGAAGTTATATTTTGAGGTTATTTTAATTATATTATTTTTGGTCTGGACATCTTACCTCAATATTAATGTTGATTTGTTCTTGGACATGTTTCAAAACAATTCTCTGTTTTGAAACATGTCCAAGAACAAATCAACATTAATATTGAGGTAAGATGTCCAGACCAAAAATAATATAATAGAAGCAATGGTTTCAAAAGCATTTGGTGAGAGGGAATTACAACGTATATAAGAGAAAAATTTGCATCTAGATTGCAACTCGCCTCGGTAGCTCAGTTGGTAGAGCATTTGGCCCGGCAAGCCAAAGGTCCCGGGTTCGAGTCTCGGTCTAGGCGAAAATTTTTTTCTTCAAATATAATTTATCTTTCAGTGAGAAATGTTAAATTAATAAAAAAACTAAAACTTATTAATAATCTTAGATTATATAGTACCGTATATGTCTTTTTACGTACCTTGGATTGATTATAATTCCGCTGCCTTTGAAAAGTGAAGTATAGTATGTATGAGTGATTTCGATGGTAACGCGCGAATAACAGTCCCATTTTGTCAGCGTTAAAAATTGCTCTTAGGTGCGTATCCTGAAACTGAAGTATGCAGTTTTGGTTTCCGCTCACCAACTACATTTTCGTCCACATCTTCGATCCCCCCCCCCCCAAATTTCATTCCACACTACATAGTGTTGTCTTTTGAAACTGTCCAGCCGACCTAAAATTCCTTGAAATTGTTATTCGGTAAAGATTTTGCAATAGCTAGAGCCTGACTTCGAGAAATCGGTCCGGAAATTTGGAGATTTATCTTCAATCACTTTCACTTTTTCGTTTAATGACAATGATACATACGTTTTAGTAATCTTCATTCCATTTTTAGATCTCAACTTAAAAAGGAATGAAAATAAGATAGAATTTGGAATTTACAGAAAGAAGACACATATAGATAACTACATAAAAGCTTTAGGTTTCAATCACATAGCTCACAAAGAAGCAGTTTTCAATAGTTTGACACATAGATTAGTGAACATACCGATGAACAAAGAAAATTATGAAAAAAGAAAAAGAACACATAAATCAACGTAGCCACGAAAAATGATTTTGCAATAAAAATGATACTCAAAAAAATAAACAAGTTCAAAAGACAAAAATTTATTAATCAAAGCACTCTTCTAAAAGTAAAAGAAGATAATGTAAAATTTAGAAAATCCATATATCATCCATTAAAACACCACAAGTTTCAAATTTTTTTTAAAGATTTCAACATAAGGTTAGCACCCAAAAATGACTACAGCATCAGTAGACTGATTAGACCTAATAAGAATGAGAAAATTAAAGAAGAAAACAAATCAGGGATTTATCAAATTAAATGTGAAGAATGTGAGAAATTCTACATAGGAAAAACTAAGAGAAATTTGAAAACTAGAGTGAAAGAACATCTCAGGAATGTCAAGAAAGGGGAAGTAGAAAAATCTGCAGTGGCTGCCCATGCATGGCCTGAAAAACATCTTATCGAGAAAGAAGCTAAATTATTAAAACAAATAGAAAAACCAAAAGAACTTACTGTTTGGGAAAAGATCTACATTCAAAAGAGCGAAAAGAAGAAATTAATGAACTTTGAAATTCCCAGTGGGAATGACCTGGTTTCGAGGTTTTTCAGTCAGCCAATGGAAGGAGAGAAGGACAGCTCTTCAAGACGACAGAACAACGGTCGTGATGATACTGAGGATGGAACAGAAACTATGTTCCAAAACTAGTTTATAATCAAATAAGAAGAACAATATGAGGTGAGTGATAAAAAATATTCTACCTTAATCTTTATTCCGTATATTTGGAATGCTACCTGTGAAAGATCGGTCTCAGAACGTAAACTAATTTCAGGTTTTACAGTACAATGGTTATTTGTAAGACAGGTATCTGTATTTCGCATAACGGGTGTGCAGTGAGATCAAAAGAAAATTTCAGGTACAGGTACACTCTCTACTTCACGCGGCGGCAAGAATCATTCCTTATTATTTTTTTGGCCTAATGGGAATTCAATGAAGTGAAACTAATTTATTTCTCTGTCTTTCCGCTTTATAATTTTTTTCATGAATTATGTAGAAATATCCTTCCGTTTCCGCGTTGGGCAGATTCTGTTTTATGCAAAATAAATACATGTAAAATTACTATTGTTTTGCTGGCACCAATGGATTTGTTCATATTGGACAGATTTCCGCATTATTCACGTTCCGGATTAAACAAGTTTTATTGTATCTCTCAACACTTTTTTATTTATTCACTAAGTGAAAAACATAAAGCTGGTTGGAATTAAACACACAACAAATACTAATAGTGCATTGAACTTTTATAGGAATAAAACACTATGGGGTTTAATTTAACATAAATTAAAATGCTTCATTCCTCTCCTCGTAACCAGTCTTCTAAGTAGATCGCGATTTCAAAGCCTTGGCAGCTTCATCTTCAGTACTATCTTGACGACTGATGTTATGTCAATCGGAAGAACTATTTCTTCTTCCCTCTGTTGGTGGACCGATAAACTCCGGATCAACTCAAAATCCTTTTAAAATCCAAATTCAGAAAAACAAGAAAGAAAAACTTATGAACTTTGAAATTCCTGCAGATTCTGACTTGATCCAGAGGTTTATTGGTCCATCCAACAGAGGGAAGAAGTAGTTCTTCCGATTGACATAACATCAATCGTCAAGATAGTATTGAAGATGAAGCCACCAAGGGTTTGAAATCGCGATTCTACTTAGACGATTGGTTATGAGGAGAGATATGAAACATTTTAATTTATCTTAAACTAACAGTGTATACTAAATTAATGTTGGGAAGTAAACATTATGAGATATAATCATTAAAATTCATCGGAGAACATTTTGTTTAAACAACTCACCTCATAGGATTCATGCTTCCATGACACTGCGGTTTCAAACACAGTCGTGTTCATCTTCAGCCATAACTCCGACTGCTGAAATTCTTTGGCCGTCAACTGTTCTATTGTCGCCATCTATGGTTGAATTTATGAACTGTGAAATCAAAGTAATTCAGAAAAATAAAGATAGATCAATGAATTTTGATATCCCTAACAAAATTACTTTGATTTCGAAGTTCATAAATTCAACCATAGATGGCAACACTGAAGATGGCGACAATAGAACAGTTGACGGCCGAAGAATTTCGTCAGTCGGAGTTACGGCTGAAGATGAACACGACTGTGTTTGAAACCGCGGTATCATGGAAGCATGAATCCTATGAGGTGAGTTGTTTAAAACAAATGTTCTCCGATGAATTTTAATAGTGTATACCTTTATACATAATAAACAAAACTGAATTTGGTTTTTATATAATTGGTTAAAATTAACAATAATTAAACTTACTATGTTCACAAATAATCATTTGTATTAATTAATCAACTTAATATTACACTTCTATATGCACCTAAATATAAGAATAACACTTTAAAATGTTTGTATTTACGAAAAGAGGGATCCACATCGTGTCATAAAGAAGAATTACAGTGACTACAAAATTCATATCTACTTTAATATAAACATTCATGTAGATATAGTAATAGAAAGAAAACTATAATTTATACAAGTCAAGAAACACTGGTATAATTATTTAATAAAAGCAGAAAATAATTCACTCACCTTACTTTAAAAAGGCTACAGAAGAAGAATAACATGTATAAAACATTAATAGATAATACGATCAAGAGACATCCAGGCTTATTTACAATCCTTCCCTTACTTGTTCACAGTAGCATGTGCTAATTATTTAGAGAGCTGAAGCACTAAAATATATTTTTTTTAATGCCTCAGGTTGTCCTCTTGGATATTTCTGGTGTTCTCTCCTGGCACTGGCATAATTGTAATTCACTTCTGAGGTTGGGGCGCCTGGAAGACGGGGTTACGTTGCCCCAATGATATGATGGGTGATGATGATGATGATAGTGGTGCGCCAGGAGGGTCCTTAATCCTAAGCTTAATCTAAGATGAATATGAATGATGATTATATTATTTTTTTAGTCTGATCATCTTACCTCAATATTAATGTTGATTTGTTCTTGAACATGTTTCAAAACAATTCTAAGGGTCGAATGTTTGAACGCATTAGACAGTAAAAGGCGTTCTCTGCTGATAAAGTTTTATTCAAACACATTTTTCTTACTCAGAAATCTATTCACGCGGTAATAATTGTAAAGCTACCTGACAAGGTACCTTAAGATCGTAGCTCAAGATATAAACTTATGTGAAAATCCCGAAGGGAACCGATGTAGTTTGAAACTTATCCAAGATGTCGGACCTTGAAGACTTCGATTATGTTTTCGGTATACGCGGAGAAGAGGAATTTGATAGAGTCTACCAAATAATTCAACTGGAAGAACAGGAGAATATTGCGCGTCGCAGACGTGTTTGTATACGGTATTATTTGCGGGATGCAAGCATAAATGCATTCCTCTATAGCAGACGAAAATAACAGAAGTGGTTTTATCGCTGAGAATTCTGGGTAATTCGTTGCCAATATTACGAAAACGTCAACATTCATGCATGACCGGTTAAGGCGGCAGTAAATTCGATCTCAGCTCACCAGTGATTGGAAGTAATTTGAGTAGAGAGTAATGTATTTGCATACGACCCTAATTGTTTGTATGAAACATGTTCAAGAACAAATCAACATTAATATTGAGGTAAGATGATCAGACTAAAAAAATAATATAATTAAAATAACCTCAAAATATAACTTCCTAAAATTAAATATGAATGATGATGATTGTGATGGCCATATGATGCTCTATGGCCAATATGAATTCCAACAAATACAAATTATATTAATGGTGTAAGATAAGTTTTTTCCCCTAAATTTTTGCAGACACAATTATCAATTTTATATCCCTTAAACTACTGGATATATCATTCTTATTGGGTTTAATATACTAAACTAGGATTAAAAAGACTCAAATTTACATTTTTTAGAATAACACCGCCAAATTCCCAATAACATCAAAATCTTGAAATTTTAAAACAAATTTTCCTTAAAAATAAAACCACTTTCACGGATCTCTACTCGTACATCCATGTTTTTTAACACAGAACTGCAGTATTGGAAAAAACATCTTTTCCATCATCAGCTGTTTTCATGACTGTTCCTCTCAAAAAGCACCAAAGCAACTTCCAGGCTTTACATCCCCATCCAACAGACAAATACTATCAACAGTACCAACATTGCAGAGGGATTTGGAATTTAATCCAGATAACAATCAAATCATAAAACATTTTACACCAGCACCCCTCCTAAACCATGACTGAAAATTTCCAACCATACTGAGTATCAAACCCAGACCTGCTAGTCAGAAGGCAGGCACGTTACCATCTAAGCTAGCATGAGAGACTCCTCCAGAAGGTATTGCATTTATTTTGTCTTGTGCCTAGTGGATGTATGTAAATTATTACCACTAAGATTTCTTGTGTATTTCGAATAGTTAGATATCTATTTTCATTACATACGGTATTGTTCTGTTGTGCCCACCAACTGTAATACTTAAGTGAGTGAAGTGATCCCACAACAGACCCGGAGGCCCTTGGGGTAGTAGGAGGTTAAGGCTCCCACTTTTTCTAGACAATCGGCACTTTATGTCAGCCGGGGTGTCTGCCCTGCGTGACGGCCGCCTTTACCCCCAGAACAAGCGTCTGGTACTCATTTCCATTAGAGGCTGAGTCGACCCCAGGGCCATAGTGCCGCCAGAGGGTTTGGGTCAGTTTAAAAATCCTGACCCCAACGGGACTTGAACCCTCGACCCTCCGGCTTATAGCTCAGTGCCTTAACCACTATGCTACGGCGTGCCCCAACTGTAACACTTCCTAAAAACCCTTTAAAAGGCATCTTAAAAGAGAGTTATTCAGATATAGAAACTTTAGCACCTTAAAAGAGAGTTATTCAGATATAGAAACTTTATTAACACTCTGTATGGCGACAGATGATGCAAAAGCACTATGCAAGATATTACGTAGGTTTGCTAGCTTGCAACTTAATTGTTGTGTAAGAGTTACAAAAGAAGACTCATTACCAAATGATTGCAGATACAATGACCGAGTGTGATCACCTTGCGTGATGAAACATGCAAGAACGTCCCTCTGACCAGCGACCTAATAATTTAGTATAAAACATAAGCACCGCAGATCACAACGAAGAGACAAGACAGAAGAGTCGAAATCAGAGACGACAAGAGTCAGTAGTACGGAGGGCAGCTTCACACTTAGACAACAACAGTTCAACCCCGAGAGGAGGACCCGAAGGAAGCCAGTATCCACCCAACAGAAGAATAAGAGAAACCCCTGAGGGAACCAATAGACGACCAAGAACGAACCTTAGGAGGAAGCCATGAAGTCTACCATTGCCATTATCACCACCCTAATTGTAATACAATGTAAGTATAGAAAACCCTTATCTGTCTAGTAACTCTCTTTCCCTGTAATTCACATAAATACTATTGTTTTGAGCTGGTTATTTGCACAGCTTGTACGTAACGTGTTGCTATGTTGTTCTAGACCCTCGTAACAAGCCTCATATTCTCTCCTAACTCCTGAAACATTAATTAAACATCAAAGAGATTTTACTATTATGTTAATATTTAATTTTAGGAAGTGATATTTTGAGTTTATTTTAATTATATTATTTTTAATCTGAACATCTTACCTCAATATTAATGTTGATGTGTTCTTGAACATGTTTCAAAACAATTGTTTTATCGTCAGCTTGTCCACATTGGTTTGATTTATGTTGCATTATGTTGCACACCCTGGATGTCGATGTCAGCTCCATCCTGTGGTTGGCCAAAGAACCTCCAAACAAGGTCACGCTCCGTCGGTATTTCAAAATTCATAACTCTGTTTTTGTTCTCCTGAATATACGCAATAAATTCCAAAATATATTTAAGAAGTTTAATATTAAATTAGCACCGAAAAATAACTACAGTTTAAATAAACTAATAAAAACCAGCAAAAATGAAAAAACTGATAAAAATAAAAAGTCAGGAATATGTCAAATTGAATGTATGGGTTGTGAAAAGATATATATACAGAAAACAAAAAGAAACCTAAAAATTAGAACCAAAGAACACATAAGAAATATTAAAAATGGGGAAATAGAAAAATCTGCAGTTGCTGCTCATGTTTGGTCTGAAAAACGTAATATAAATTCAGACACTAAATTATTAAAACAGTTAGAAAATACAAAAGAGCTATTTGGGAAAAAATCTATATTCAGAAGAACAAAAACTCCCTAACTAACTCCCGGCACGACAGGCCTACAAGGCCCTTAACCTACCAGCCGGCTGCTGGCCTCACATCCACATGTGTCAATCACAGAGGTAGATGATAATCAGCCAGTGTAGGGGTGACATGTGGTCAGCATGTCGAGTCCCCCAGACATTATAGCTGGTTTTCTCAACCTGGAGCCGCTACTTATTGTAGCTAGCCAAATGCATCACAATGCTGGGTGGGCACCGGTCCCATACTGGCCGAAATACCATGAGAAAATTTCTTCCCCCATGGAGACTCGAACCAGTGCAAGTCCCGTAGCTCTGCGCCAAGGTTTCCTGCCTTAACCACTCGGCTAGGACGCGGGACGAAGAACAAAAACAGAGTTATGATTTTGAAATACCGACGGAGCATGACCTTGTTTGGAGGTTCTTTGGCCAACCACAGGATGGAGCTGACATCGACATCCAGGGTGTGCAACATAAATCAAACCAGTCTGGGTAAGCTGACGATAAAACAGAATTGTTTTGAAACATGTTCAAGAACAAATCAACATTAATAGTGAGGTAAGATGATCAGACTAAAAATAATATAATTACTGTTATGTTGTTTCACCCTGTACTCTTAATTTTAATAAATGTTAGTTTATAGACTATATGTGTTATATTTGATGATTCATAACAATCATACTGTAAGCCAGGAGAGACGCAGTCTGGGTCTCGGCAGGGAAATAATCCTTTCCGTTGACCCCCAATGTGGACTAGCATAACACTCCAATTATGGCACAACAGGTCATAAACATCCGAACCGTAATGATAACATTAAAACTAAATTAAAGATGGTCTATAAAGATAAAAAAGCACAAAGTTCACATATCTATAATAAAACACATATCTGGTAACCGTCGCCATGTTTGAAGTTCTCGGAAACACTCACCTGGAGAGTGTGTGGTGAAGTTGCGTAGTTAGTGTTGCCGGCAGGACTGTTGCTGTTGCTAGAGTGACTGTTACTACTGCTGTTGTTATTGTTGTTGTTATTTTCGTAACTTGCATAGTCAGACCTCAGTAAATTTTCACTCTGCATCTTGCCCTTCAGACATGTAATATACCGATTACAAAAATCTTTGCATAGTTCTTGTACTTTTTCCAACTCCAACAAATGAATCCTTAGCACCTGGATTGCTTTTATCATCTGAAAATAACAATTATACTATTTAATAATTTATATATTCTCCTTAAAAAAATATTATAAAGAATAGAAAATTACAAATATATCAAACTATAATTCAGAGCATTTTAACATATGGTGCTGAAGTCTGGCAAATTCCTACCAGGGAAATGAAAAGAATTTTAAGTACAGAAATGGATCTTTTAAGAAGATCAACTGGAAAATCTAGAATGGATAGAATACGAAATAAAGAAATAAGGGAAATTATGGGTGTACAAGAGGAGCTGGACATCATAGACATTATAGAAAAGAATGCCAGAGCAAAGATTGCCAAAAATTGTTAAGGAATGGATCCCAATGGAAAGGAGGAAGACCGAAGAAAACTTGGATAGAAGGGGTACAAGCAGCTATGAATATCAGAGGAATGGAGGAAGATCAATGGATGGACAGAGAGGAATGGCATTTGGTTTCTGGAAGACGGCGGCAGCTGCCATGATACCGGATGATGATGATATTCTCCTTGATCTTCAACAAACAAATTTTGAAATTTTGATATAAAGTAAAATATTAACTTATTCTCATGTGTAGGAACTCCTGTAACAAATAAAAAAATAAAGATTCTAATTTTGTTTCTTGCACTGTAACAACTGCTCGACTGTTATGAAAATACAATAGGAAGTAACATTATGAAGTTCTACGTAATATATAAGTTTTGTCTGCCGTAATCTTACCTCATATTTTGTTGTTTCTTGTAAGACATGTTTCAAAGCATCATCTTTGCTCCATCGTCAGTTGGTATCAACATGTCTTACAAGAAATAACAAAATATGAGGTAAGATGAAGGCAGACAAAACTTAGTTATTATTATTAACTGCTCAACTATCCAACTAAAAAATGGTTTCAAGCTTTATACAGAACATCATGAAATTAATATTGATGCAAAACTTTTGAAACAATTGGATAAAGCGTTAGAATTAACAGTTTGGGAGAAGATATTCATTCAAAAGAATAAATATCGATCGATGAACTTCGATATTCCTGTAGAAAAAAAATTTGAATTTGAAATTTATAAACCCAACCATAGATGGCAGCACTAGAGATAACCATAGAGAAATCAACAAACAGAGAATTTCAACAGTTGGAGTCATAACTGAAGATGGACGAAAATTTGTTTGAAACAAATGATCTCAAAAAAATTTGAAATTGTATGAGGTGAGTTATTAAAAACATGTTCTCCACTCAATATTAATTTATACAGCATGTTAAAAAGGTCATGCACAAATACAATACTACAACATTCTTTATAAAACAAATACAATTACTTATTCTATAGTCGTTTATTTTTAAATGGACAAATAAATATAAGTAATTTCATACATCTCAATGATGGATAAATCATATTTGAAGAGAAAAATTATACGCTCAGACCGGGACTTGAACCCGGGACCCTTGGTTTTCTAGTCCAAGTGCTCTACCATTTGAGCTACCTGAGCAAGTACCGATCTAAACGCAAATTTTTCTCTATATACGTTGTAATTCCCGCCCACCAAATGCTTTGAAGCCTTTGCTTCTATCTTTGCAAATGGCGGCTCCTATATTAAGAAGACATATTTGGGAATTATACATTACATTATAAATGCCAGTACGGCTTTTTTAGATGTTCTTATTATTAATTTCATACATCTCAATGATGGATAAATCATATTTGAAGAGAAAAATTATACGCTCAGACCAGGACTTGAACCCGGGACCCTTGGTTTTCTAGTCCAAGTGCTCTACCATTTGAGCTACCTGAGCAAGTACCGATCTAAACGCAAATTTTTCTCTATATACGTTGTAATTCCCGCCCACCAAATGCTTTGAAGCCTTTGCTTCTATCTTTGCAAATGGCGGCTCCTATATTAAGAAGACATATTTGGGAATTATACATTACATTATAAATGCCAGTACGGCTTTTTTAGATGTTCTTATTATTAATTTCATACATCTCAATGATGGATAAATCATATTTGAAGAGAAAAATTATACGCTCAGACCGGGACTTGAACCCGGGACCCTTGGTTTTCTAGTCCAAGTGCTCTACCATTTGAGCTACCTGCAAGTACCGATCTTGGACTAGAAAACCAAGGGTCCCGGGTTCAAGTCCCGGTCTGAGCGTATAATTTTTCTCTTCAAATATAAAATATAAGTAAATTTGACAATTCTCTATAATTGTACATAATGATACCGATCACTAGAGATGGTACTATCCATCACAAAACTAAATGCAGGTGATAAATAGGTTGCAGAATCTGTATCCTGAATAATAGTGGCTATGGCAAATTGACCACTGAGATTTTAATTCAATGAAGATTTAGTTCTTTCATGATGTGGAAAGCAACGGAAAGCTACCACACCTACACAATTCCCTAGTAAAGCTGCAAGCATAGCATGAAAATGCTATGATTGCAGTGAAGGACCTGCCTTCGGGCAGAATTACTATGGATGGAATTAAGTTGAAACAAACTTCAATGGTTTGAATTCCAGGTACTCCCATAGTTTTATTTTTAATATTTATGTTGTACAAACATATGAAAAAATTCTTTTCATGCAAGAAACATTATTTATATATTTGAAGAGAAAATATTTATGCCCAGACTGAGACTCAAACCCAGGACGAGTCTCAGTCTGGGCGTAAATTTTTTCTCATCAAATATAATTTATCCCTCTTTGATATGTATGAAATGAACAATAAAAACATCAAATATTATTTATAGCCTATATGTTTTTTTTTTCCACAAATTTAATTAATTATGACCAGTACCTTAGGTTCCGTGGTGACTGGTGGATTGAGAATGTAAGGGGGGGTGGATTGAGAATGTAAGGGGGGGCTGTCAGTGACCTTACATACAACTCAAAAGTGTTTACAGTTGTGGCATCTAGAGGGGCGAAGTGCATTTTTTTGGTCAAGGCACCTAATGTTAAACTTAATGCTACGGTACTACTTGTTCCGAGGACAAGGAAGCTATGTTATAAAATGTATGGGTGGTGAGTTCATAATAAGAGAATATTAACTTTTCATGATTATAGATAGATAGCTCACTTCTCTAGGGTGTAAAATTCAGAACCCCCCACTCCCTGCCTACAAGTGACCACTCCAGTGGCAGAGTTCTACAAAAGGATGAAGGATAAAATAGGAAAAAAACTATATAAACAAATTAATTCATTAAATCAATAATTGTCTGTGCTCTTACCAGACCATCAACTTCTGGATCATTAACAAAGAATGGTTTGCGGTCACGTTCCTGATGTTGTACAAATGCTTGAATGTCCATGTTGAAACTTTCCGAGTTGGGACATTCAGCAGATTGAGTAGCCTGTTCACAGCGTTCAAATAGCAATGCTAGGAGTGGAAAAAGCGGATGTTTATACACTGATCTTTTGTCAGCTTCAAATTGTGCCTGATCAGGCTGGCCAAATCCAGAGCTCTGGTCATTTGCCCCTGTGGTCATGGCCACTCCGCCTCCAGTCTCCGTTTGCTCATAGCCTGGCGTCACCATCGTACTGCCCTCTTGCATGACCCGTGGCAATCACTCTGCCATCTGCAATAACAATTTTATCAATGTCAACAACTTTAACACTGTCAATAACATTTATATTATTTATTTAACACTAGTAACTTCATTATAACAAAAATAATATTTCTATACATTTTATATGATAGAAAAAATGATGGGATACTGGAAATTAGCATAGAAAATGTCCTGAATCAACATTCCTATTCATTTTATATTATTTTAATATATATAACTAGAAGTCCTGGCCACCCGTTGCTGTGGCTAAGGTATACATTAAAAATATAAATTAAGTTGCTGTCTTTCAGCCAGATTACTTAAAACTGATACTTACACAAGAAATTAATAATATTGAAAATAAAATAAACACTGAACACACTTAAATTATGAAATAATCAATATTTGTAATTCAATTGAAATTTGCGATTGCAACAAAAAGCACAGCCATCTGGATCTCTCTTTGTTAAATAATAAACCAGTTACCTTACCAAATTACCTTACACCGCCATGTGTTATAATCGTATGGATCTCACAGATAATTATAACTCTTTGTTAAATAATAAACAAATAATTTGCAATAAAAAATAATGTGACTATAAATTTAGTTATAAACTACTCTAAGTCTCAAGTTGGATCACACTGCACACAGTGTGCAAAATTTTATTAAAATTGGTTCAATAGTTTAGGATTCCATTGCGGACAAACAACGTGACATGAAATTTTTATATATTAAGATTATTACATAAATAAGGGGAATTTTGAAGAAGTGGCTGAATTCAAATACCTAGGAACAATAATCACAAAGAGGAATGAGACGCAAAAAGAAATTAAACATAGGCTCAATTCTGGAAATGCTTGCTATTATGTATTACAGGGACTCTAATCGTCCCAACTCCTTTCAAAAACATTAAATTGAAAATATATAAAACTATTATTCTACCAGTTATATGCATGTGGAACATGGACTCTTACTTTAAGGGAAGAAAGATTACGAGTACTTGAGAATAAATTTCTTACGAAAATTTTTGGACCAAAGAGAGATGAACAGACAGGTGAATGGAGAAGACTACATAACAGTAAATACATGGTCTTTATAGGAAGCCAGATATAATGGGAACAGTTAAGTCTTGTAGACTGTGGCACGACATGTGGCACGAATGAGGAATGAAAGATGTGCTGGATGCTTATTGTAGGAAAACAAGAGGGAAAACGCCCAGATGGCAGACCAAGAATGAGGTGGAAGAATAACATTAACTATGATTTGAAGGAAGTAGATTATACAGGGAATAATTGGAAAACATTAGCTCAGGATAGGAATGTATGGAGAGCTTATGTCCGCGCGGCCATGAACCTACAGGTTCGATAGTGCCAGTGAGTTAGAGGTAGTTATATTTTATTACATACTATGTCTCTGGTCCCGAGGGTCGCGGGTTCAAACCCGGCCGGGGTCGATGGATTTTTTAGGATGGAAAAATGCAAGGAGCAAGTCCTCCGGGAGGGACTTTAAGCCGTGGGTCCCGAGTCTGAAGATTTTCAGGCTCGTAAAAGATCCTTAAGCCTGAATGAAAAGGCCTCTAAGCAAAATTTACCGAATTTTCCCGTCCTAGTACTACCTTGGTTTCCTAGATGTCAGTATGAGGCGGAACGCTGACCACGGACCACTCAAATGACATCTATACAAAAACAAGTGTAACTAAATTAGTATGGTTCAAATTCTTCCCTGTAGGGTGAGAGCGCCTAAATCTCTGTTAAGGGAAACATGGGCTTACAAGACAAGACATACTATGTCGAATCAGATATGTTTATGTTATTAAATGAGCATGGAAAATTAACTATTCTAATTCTCAAATCCTTTAACACGTCCATCTTTCACAAAGATAAAAACGACATTGCAGTGTGTGGTAACTCATTTTAATGTAGGCAATGATAGGAATGTATATATATATATATATATATATATATATATATATATATATGATTCTGAAGCAACAATTTCAGACCTATCACCTTTAAATAGGCGTTTCTTATCCTTGGAACCCATTCACAACATTTACTATAAGTAGAAATCTTTCAATGTACAAAAACAGCTATACATACCTCACATACCACATATCTACAAAATTATTTCCTGAGGAAGAAAATGTAATGTCATTTGCTACTAACAATTAACCTGACATCATAACAATTGTTGAATTAATGTATGCTTATATTTAATAAGATTTATGAAAAATGGGTATACGATTGCAGATTCATGGGGAATATTATAGTATACATGTGGCTTATATATATTATCTCTCTATCTGGGATGAAAAGGATATCCCTGAAAAAATTACTAGTTATAATAAAAGTTTGGGAATTATTAATCAAGTTATGAAACCATCCCTTGTACAAAAAAACACCAGATTACGTTTATATAACACTTTGGCCAGACCAGTGTTGACCTATGGTAGTGAAGCATGGACACTAAAAAGACAACATGAAAGCAGAATAACGGCTTGTGAAGTGAGATTCATGCGCAGAACAGCGGGTTACACCAGATGGGATCGGAAAAGGAACACCGATATCTTAAAAGAATTGAAGACTACGCCAATTTTGGAATATACGAGTATTAAACAGTACCAACTAAATTGGAAACACCATCTTGAAAGAATGAGTTCAAATCGGATCCCCAAAGCTGTTTATAATTATATACCAAGAGGACGAAGATCACTGGGCCGCTGGAGGGAAAATTTTCTACAGGATCATAACAGGCCTTGGCCTAATACATGGAAGGAAGAAGAAGAATATGTGGCTTAACTTTGCAAGAAATTTGTAGAAAGAGGCAGTTGTGCTCACCTCTCTCACTCGCACCAGTGTTGTTGGCGTTCCTTCACCAGATGTTAATAGAGGATAGGGGAAAGACAAAAACTGACAATAGGATGGGTTCTTTCTTTTGTATCTGGGTGAAAACGGTCAATGAACTACCCTTACATCTCCATCTCTCTCTCTTTGCCAGTTAAGCCAGATATGCAATAGATAGATGGAAAAGTTATTTTAATCAGCTATTAAATGTACATGCAGAACAGGATATTGAAGAGGATAATTTACAAACAATAAAAATGCTAATTGCAGAACCAAGTACATTAGAGGTTGAAATCATGGTAGAAAAACTGAAGAAGTATAAAGGAACAGGTTCAAATGAGATCCCTGCAGAGTTAATAAAATCAAGGGGAGAAAAAAATTATGGAAAAGATATGCCGATTGCTTAGTTGATTTGGGAAACAGAAGCTCTTCCAGAAGAATGGAAAGAAATGATTATCGTACCAATTTATAAGAAAGGAGATAAAAGTGATTGCTATAACTACAGGGGCATCTCATTACTTTCAACTTTGAACAAAATCTAACAAATGTATTAGTAAGCAGACTTACTTCCTAGATTGATGACATTCTAGGAGGTCATCAATGTGGATTTAGAAAAAACAGGTCTACAGCAGATCAAATTTTTAGTACGACAGATTTTAGAAAAGAAATGAAAATATGCGATGGGCAAGACATATGGTACGAATGGGGAATGAAATATATGCATGGAAGCTTCTTGTAGGAAAACCAGAGGGAAAATTCCCAGTTGGTAAACTAAGAATGAGGTGAGAGAATTACATTATCCATGATTTGAGGGAAATAGTTTATACAGGATTAGAAAACATTAGCCCAGGATATTAATCTATCATTTTCCGACATCGGAAATGTATATAGAATAATTTGTGGAATTGCAATCTGGACAACAGAACATCGGTCATAAAACTACTGAAGATGTAACGTTTAGGTTATGAAACTTGACTAAAAAGAAGATAGGATATGAAGTGAGGTGTAAATAATTTTATTTAAAATTTTAACAGTTTAGTATATTTTGATTATTTTATTCTATATTTATCGGCCGCGGTGGACTAGTGGTTATGCTTCTTGCCTCTGGTCCCGAGGGTCGCGGGTTCAAACCCGGTAGGGGTCGATGGATTTTTTTAGGATGGAAAAATCGAAGGAGCAAGTCCTCCGGGAGGGACTTTAAGCCGTGGGTCCCGAGTCTGAAGATTTTCAGACTCGTAAAAGATCCTTAAGCCTGAATGGAAAAGCCTCTAAACAAAATTTAACCGAATTTTCCCGTCCTAGTACTACCTTGGTTTTCCTAGATGTTAGTATGAGGCGGAACGCTGACCACGGATCACTCAAATGACATCTATACGAAAACAAGCGTAACTAAATTGGTAAGGTTCAAATTCTTCCCTGTAGGGGGAGAGCGCCTAAATATCTGTTAAGGGAAACATGGGCTTACAAGATATAAGAAGATATTCTATATTTAATTTTAAAGGCGGCTCCTTGGCGCAAGCGATTAGACGCTCGCCTCTCACCGCTGGGATCTCGAGATCGAGTCTCGGTAACTGCAAGTGGGTTTCGTGGAGCTGGGGCAGGTTTTTCTCGGGGTTTATCCCGTGTTCTCCTGCTACAAATTTCATTTCTCCATTTTGTTTCATTTTATTCACCCGCCCCTGTGACAGAGCGTCAGGCAGGAGTGGTCGGCCGGCACCCTTGTAGTTCACAGACCTCTATAAATATAGGGGCTTCATCTGATCCTCGGCCCGGCCCTGAGTTGGACACGAATTGAGGATCATCCTCAGCAGCATCAAGGATTAGACCTGCTGGTCTGTTCCGATCTCATATTAGAATTGGTCTATCCATCTTTTACTGGGTCTTCCAACATTTCTTCGTCCTAGTGGTTTGTAATGAACTGAAAATATATAAAACTATTATTCTACCAGTTATATTATATGGGTGCGAAACATGGACTCTTACTTTAAGAGAGGAAAGGAGATTACAAGTATTTGAGAATAAAGTACTTAGGAAAATGTTTGGACCAACGAGAGATGAACAGACAGGTGAATGGAGAAGACTGCATAACAATGAACTACATGGTCTTTATAGGAAGACAGATATAATAAGAACAGTTAAGTCTCGTAGACTGCGTTGGGCAGGACATGTTGCACGTATGGGAAATGAAAGACTTGCATGGAAGCTTCTTGTAGCAAAAGCCAGAGGGAAAACGCCCAGTTGGTAGACCAAGAATGAGGTGGGAGAATAACATTAACTATGATTTGAGGGAAGTAGATTATACAGGGAATGATTGGAAAGCATTAGCTCAGGATAGGGATGTATGGAGAGCTTATGTCCGTGCGGCCATGAACCTACGGGTTCGATAGTGCCAGTGAGTAAGTAAGTACTAGTTTGTAATGAAGAATCTGTTTTGGAATTCTATTGTTTCCATTGTATGGATGTGGATAGCAATACTTACTCACTGGCACTATCGAACCCGTAGGTTCATGGCCGCGCGGACGCTTTCCTACAAGAAGTTTCCATGCACGTATTTCATTCCCCATTATGCGCAAGTTTTTAAAACTATTTAGGGAGTGAAGAATTGAGAACACTTTCTTGCAGGTATTATTCACCTGGATTTTCCAGTCTAGGTGTTGGTCCATATAGATACCCAGATTTTTTACTACTGAGCTGTTGGGGATATTTTTGTCATTTAGGAGAATGGTAGGGATATTTTCATAATTTATAATGCTTTGGATTCGCCGATGTCCTATAATTATGCACTGTGTCTTGTCAGTATTTAGATTAAGTCCATGTTTCTTCGACCATTGGGTAATTGAGTCCAGGTCACTATTTAATTTGTCTAGTGTGTCATGTACATCGTCAGGATGGGAGTGAATGTAAATTTGCAAATAGGTGATGTCGACAATAGGTAAGTCTAGTGGATATAGGCAGGTACCTATAAGGATTGGAGTAGTACATTACGATGGGAGGTTGGGTAGTGGTTTTTACAGATGCGAGTTTTTTAATTTCCGAGATTCTGTAAAACACTTGACAAACGTTGCGTCGTGCATTATTTTTTGCGCGATGGTGTTTTCAAAATAATAAATATTGGTAAAATAATAACATCTTTGTTGGAAATATTTGCGTTCATTATAAACAACTGACTAACGTTAACAGTGTGGGCAATGTTTATTAGCTGAGACAACAGGGGCCGTGAAATGGCGGCAAGAACGTATTTATTGTTTTATATTGTTTCATATAAAGTTAATTTAATTTAAAATGCAGTGATTTCTTTCGTATAATGTGTATTAACACTACCTTTTGGATACATATTTGTATATACATTGTACATCTAGAGCATGCCATTAAATCTTTAGAGAATGAGGAAGGCTTGCAACTGAATGGTATCAATAAGCTGTTAGTTTATGCTGATGATGTAGTACTACTGGTCGATAGCGAGGAAATACTAAAGGCCACACACTATTGAGTAACACTAAGAAATTAGGACTGGAGGTAAATATCAGTAAAACTAAATATATGGTCACATGTAGAAATTCAGTATATAATGGAAATGGACAGCTAATGACAAATGAGGGAAATTTTGAGGAAGTGGCTGAATTCAAATACCTAGGAACAATAATCACAAATAGGAATGAGACGCACAAAGAAATTAAACATAGGCTCAGTTCTGGAAATGCATGGTATTATGCATTGCAAAGACTTTTGATGTCCCAACTCCTTTCAAAAAACGTTAAGCTGAAAATATATAAAACTATTATTCTACCAGTTATATTATATGGGTGCGAAACATGGACTCTTACTTTAAGGGAGGAAGGAGATTACGAGTATTTGAGAATAAAGTACTTAGGAAAATTTTTGGACCAAAGAGAGATGAACAGACAGGTGAATGGAGAAGACTGCATAACATTGAATTACATGGTCTTTATTGGAAGCCAAATATAATGAGAACAGTTAAGTCTCGTAGACTGAGATGGGTAGGACATGTTGCGCGTATGGGGAATGAAAGACGTGCATGGAAGCTTCTTGTAGGAAAGCCAGAGGGAAAACGCCCAAGAATGAGGTGGGAGAACAACATTAACTATGATTTGAGGGACGTAGATTATACAGGGAATGATTGGAAAGCATTAGCTCACGATAGGGATTTATGGAGAGCTTATGTCCGCGCAGCCATGAACCTACGGGTTCGATAGTGCCAGTGAGTAAGAGTAAGTAAGTATATACATTGTACATAGTATACATAAAGGACAGTGGTTTTACTTCCCGCACGAGGTTTCTAATATGTAATAATACAGTATAGTTATTTAGGTTGGAAACTCCGAAAAAAGTAGTGGCAAGATTGCTACAATTTCTGTAAGCGTTTTAATATTAGAGAAAATATATGCACATTCTTTCAGTGTAATTTCCTCGTATGTCTATCACTTTTTTTGCCGCACTTACAAAAGGCGTCACATTTCGTTAGCACGTACATTTCTGTTTACCGTAATGTTCCGAAGTGACTGCCTCAGTGGATTGAGAATGGCGTACCGAATCCCTCGAAGCGCTTTTACACTTTTGCGAAGAGATCGTAGTCACGCGGTTCACATCGGACGAGTATAGCGGATGTTTGAATATCTCGCAGTATCATCGACGCAGGAGGTTCATGACATCATATTGTCTTGGAGGACGGTGCGGTTCACTTCCACCAAGTGTCGTCACTTTCGTCTTAGTCACCATCATCATCATCATCACTCCACGGATTAGGCAATTGCCCGTTCCGACTTCATAATGCATCAGCCCAACGTCTTCTAGATCTTTCAACATCACGTCTTCCTCTTGCTTGATAATTTCTTGCTAACAATGGATATCTCTCCTTACTCATTCCATCCATGTGATCAATCCATTTCTGTCTGTAATTCGTGACTTTATCCAATAAAGGCTTTACTTTCAATTCTTCTCTTATATCCTCATTTCTTATTCTATCAAGTCTTGTACATCCTTTTACTTGTCTTAGGAACCTCATCTCCGCCGTCTGTATTCTATCCTTCTGTTTTTTCACTGGAGCCCAAGTTTCACATCTATACAATATTGTGGGAACCGCCATAACATTATACATTTTTATCTTGGTTTCTTTTCTACGAGTAATTAACTTTCGTCTTAGTGCTGGACGAATGTTCCAAGAAATTTCAGTAGTACGCAGCATTTATCCTTTGTCCTTGAGAGAACATGAATAACCTTCGCCGCAATAATCATCTTCACACCATATTGCCCACGATGCAGTACCATTCGACGAGGATAACTTCAATGTTTCCATTCAATTGATTGCTATTTCAAGCGTAGTTCATACGAACAAGCCAGATTTCATCCACAGTGAGAATTAGTTCAAGGAAGTCGTCACCTTCCCTCTGGTAGTGGTTCAGCAAGTCTTGTGCAATTGCATAGCGGTGCCATTGTTACGCCTTGCTGTTGACAAGCGATATTCAACGCGCTGCAAGTTTGCGCATGAATGTCATGCAGAATATGGAGTACGTTTTTGTGGCATTGGCTGCCTCTGCGGCCTCTTCACGTGCAGTCCATCCACGATCAACATCCAAAAAGGAACCAAGACGCTGAATTGTGTGTTGTGAATTTGAAGTCGTTTTGAACGAGGATTGTCCCGAACAGGTTCCCTGCCTTCACTAAACACTTTCACTCATCTTGGTTCTGTACGATAAGGCAACGCTGAATTACCATATGCTTCGTTTGTAGCGACAGCTAATGACAAATGAGGGAAATTTTGAGGAGGTGGCTGAATTCAAATACCTAGGAACAATAATCACAAATAGGAATGAGATGCACAAAGAAATTAAACATAGGCTCAATTCTGGAAATGCGTGCTATTATGCATTACAGAGACTCTTGATGTCCCAACTCCTTTCAAAAAACGTTAAACTGAAAATATATAAAATTATTATTCTACCAGTTATATTATATGGGTGCGAAACATGGACTCTTACTTTAAGAGAGGAAAGGAGATTACAAGTATTTGAGAATAAAGTACTTAGGAAAATTTTTGGACCAAAGAGAGATGAACAGACAGGTGAATGGAGAAGACTTCATAACAATGAGCTACATGGTCTTTATAGGAAGCCGGATATAATAAGAAAAGTTAAGTCTCGTAGACTGCGATGGGCAGGCCATGTTGCACGTATGGGGAATGGGAGACTTGCATGGAAGCTTCTTGTAGGAAAGCCAGAGGGAAAACGCCCAGTTGGTAGACCAAGAATGAGGTGGGAGAATAACATTAACTATGATTTGAGGGAAGTAGATTGTACAGGGAATGATTGGAAAGCATTAGCTCAGGATAGGGGTGTATGGAGAGCTTATGTCCGTGCGGCCATGAACCTACGGGTTCGATAGTGCCAGTGAGTAAGTAAGTAGCTCCTGATATTCAAACATCAATTAATAATAGAAAGATTAAAGGAAAGTTTTAAATTGAATTCTTTCCCCATAAAACTAGATATCGTATTTGTCGCCTAACATATCGGTTAAAAAAAACTATTCTAAAACATAGCTCATAATTAAAAGAGACTAAATAAAAATATAGGATAAGATAAAGTGAAAGTACAATAAATTCTAATCTTAATAATGTAACCAAAAGTGCTTCCGATTCGAAGAAAATACTCAAGTTCCACAAAAAAAGGTTATACATAAATAAAAAGGTATTAACATTAATAATGGTTCTAAAACAATATTATGCAAATTCAACTTCGATCCATGAGCGAAGTTCCAGTTTCGAAAACATGTTGTTAAAAAACTTATACTATTCATTTGTAGTTCAAAGCTCAGTAGAACACCACTAAATAATGAACTATTGCCACTCACAGCACAAGCTCATCTAACATCCTACTCTCAGATCCACAAAGCCCTATGACTAACTACAAGTTCTTCATTTATAACCTAACGGGCACACGGCGTTTTACCTGTGCGCGGTTGGGTGTTCCACAGCCGGCTTTGCTCCTACATGAACTCCGCGCGTAAAGCATGTATACAAACTTTTTTTTTTCTTTTCAATTAAACCTTCATTCACTGATGAAAGAAAACATTCACAATAATGCATTCGTGATACTGGGTCACCTTGTTTTAAACAATGGACACGTGTTATCTTAATATGTTTTAGTTTTAATAATTTAGTTGCTCTAAGTGCGGAAGACTGTTGTGCTAATTTTGGTACGGATTTTGCTGGTGTACATTCAAAACTTGCGCCTATTTCGTCTAACTTTTCCTCTGTTAAAACTGTACGTTTGCGTTTTCTGTTTAACACAGAAGCGGTGGCTTCAAATTTCTTCACAATCTCGTGAATTGTACATCTGGAAGGAGGCACTCTCACCAGGGAACTTTTGAATATACTCTGTGCGGACACGGCTTGGTGATTCACAATGAAAATAACTTTTACACGAAAAATGCATTGCTCTAGATTGAATTGCCTGTCCATATTGCTGGAAGATATACATGCTTTACGCGGCGGAGTTTATGTAGGAGAAAAGCCGGCTGTGGCACCCCCAACTGCGCACAGGCAAAACGCTGTGTGCCCGTTAGGTTATAAATGAAGAACCCTGCATAACGAGATCGCTGTAAGCTGGCAGTGTTGCCACTACTTTTTATCAAACTCGCGTAAAATTCAATTGATGCTTGATGATCGCATGATTCTTATTCTAATAATCTTGTACTTCTGGAAGCTTCTCGTTCTAACGTACAAGTCTCTTATCGGGAGCACTGGGGTTGAAATTCCGGTGTAAGTTAAAAAAACCAGATTAAATTTATGTTTGTGGCTAGTCAGCATTCTTTAGTTAATATCGGATAGTACATTTCTATCGCAATTTTTTTTCTAACTTCATTTTATTTCCATATAATTTTACCTAGATACGACTGTTTTGCTAACAGATTCTCCCAGTATTGATAACAATATGAACGGAAAATATAAGAACGTACTGTCATTGTTATTAAAAAAACCTCCATGGCTGCTGGCCCCACATCCACATGTGCTAATCACATATGTAGACGATCATCAAATCAGTGTAGGGATGACATGTAGTTAGTATGTTGGGTCCCCCAGCCGTTATAACAGGTTTTCTGAACCTGGAGCCGCTACTTATTGTAGCTACCCAAATTCCTCACGATTCTGGGTGGGCACCGGTCCTATTCTGGCCGAAATTCCATGAGAAAATTTCTTCTCCCATGCGGACCCGAACCAGCGCAAGTCCCGTAGCTCTGAGCCAAGACATCTTTCCTTAACCACTCGGCAACAGCGCGGGACTTTTATTGTTATTCAAATTACCCAAATTCTTACTTCTCAAGAGTCATATACCTAGATATCTATGAAAATGACATTAAGTCAGAAAAAAAAAAGATAGTTGAAATATACAATCCAAAGGAATTAAGAAAAAAAAACTTGAAGTTGACTTGCACCAGGATTTTAATCACAGTACTCGCGAATAAAGAGCCTTGACATTTGAATGAGGAAACTCTTCAGAAAGATGGACTTAATTTTATCATAAATAACGTCACGAGTAATTTCCAAATTATGGATAAATTCACGACTCACGAAGTGAGGAGTGAGTTTATCTAGAAAATTTGGAAATCAAGAGTAGCATTAGTTAGGACTATTTAACGAATAAAATTAAGCTGTTTACTCACAAATCATTATTTGAATATAGTAATTTTAAAATATTTATATATTTAATGTAAACGGCGATGTTTGAAAACAAATGAGAAATGATTGGTACGCTTCATTTACATCTTTTGTTCGTCACTGCAACCAGATCATATTATTTATTGCCAAAGGAACGCAATATTGTAAGAATGCACTCTAGTGGAGAAAAAATGAAACACATCAAACTGTATATTAATTCATTTCTGATGTCCTATGATGTAAATATGACAATTACATATTTCTGGGAAAAAATACATTTAGGAAAGTGCAAACAGTGGTTTCTTTTTTTGGTGGTATAATCAATTGCTACAAATGTTTTATATTAACTCCCGCATACGGTATGTGTTGACATTCATGCACTATATATACAATCTGGTAGCCGTAAATCTTAGTGAGTCAGTCACTGCAAAATAATGCTATGACCTATTCAGAATGTTAAAAAGGAGGTGCTTTCTTTATTATGATAAACTGTAGTTGGTAAATTCTATGCGAAACACGACTGTGATTGGTTGTCAATCAAAAATCATTGTAACTTGATTGGTCATTGACTCCCATTTGGGGCATGAGTTAAATAGTCATAAGTAATGCCACGAGTGATTTCCAAATTTATCTACATCATTTGAAAATCAAGAGTGGCATTTGTTAAGGCTATTTAACGAATAAAATTAAGCGGTTTATTCACAAATCATTATTTAAATATATTATTCTAAATATTTACATATTTAATGCAAACGGCGATGTTTGAAAACAAATTAGAAACGTTTGTTATATTTCACTTGTTCATCACTGCAACTAGATCATATTATTTATTGCCAAAGGATCGCAATATTGTAAGAATGCACCCTAGTGGAGAAAAAATGAGCCAACATTATAGGCTTTTAATTAATTTCTAATGTCCTATCATATAAATATGTCAATTATATTTTTCTAGAACGTGAATTCCTGGGAAATAATACGTTTAAGAAAGTGCGAACAGTGTTTTTTTTTTGTGGTATAATCAATTTCTACAAATGTTTTTATATTATCTCCCGCAAGCATTGTCTGGTTACATTCGTGCACTATATATACAATCTGGTATGATGTAAATATGTCAATTACATTTTTCTAGAACGTGAATTTCTGGGAAATAATACGTTTAAGAAAATGCAAACAGTGTTTTTTGTGGTAAATCAATTGCTACAAATGTTTTTATATTATCTCCCGCAAGCACTATCTGGTTCCATTCGTGCACTATATATACAATCTGGTAGCCGCAAGCATTCTAGAATTCTTAATATATAAATTGTTATATCCAACGTATTTCTTAGAGAATCAGTCACTGCAAAATAATGCTCTGACCTATTCAGAATGTTAAAAAGGAGGAGCTTGATTTTAAAGTGATAAAATTAAATTGATAAAATCGAGGTGAGAAACTACTGTGATTGGTAGTAAATCAAAATTCATTGAAATGTGATTGGTCATTGACTCCCATTTGGGGCATGAGTTAAACAGTTAGAGAAAAAAACATATATTTGTTCGAGTTTACAAGACGAATTGAAGTGCCAATGAAGGATCGCGGCCCACTGGTATACTGTCAGATAGTTCTCTCTCACTCTTTTATTATGCATCTGCTTTTTGTCTTTGCTTGGAGATCGATAAAACTAACAGAGCCCGGCGAGTGTCTTGCAATGTCGCGGGCGGGCAACCTGCATCACCATTGTCAATATTCAACACTTATTTATATTTTCTGGTTGCATTGTCAATCCATATTCCTATATGTCCATTTCTTAAATTCAAAGTCTCAGATAATGAATTTTACGACTTTATTAACCTCACTTTTTTTTTTGTTCTTGCCCCAATTTCTCCGCCCTTTTTATTTATGTTTTTCTTATTTATGATTACTTTAACTTGTGGTATATATGTTAAAAAACTGGGATTTTTTTGTGCAATCTGAATTTTAGAAACTTCAAACTTACGCCGGGAAATTATTATTAGTTACGGTACTTTTCTTTTTTGCAGGAAGGGTTTTTTTTTTCATATAATTACATTGTCCCCTGTAATAATCCAATTTAACTCTTAAATTCGTAATGTATCCTGTTAGATACATCAGTTGGTTTAGTTAATTTAATATTTTAAATAAATCTGAAGAAAACGAAATATAATAAACCACTTAAATGTGTGCATAATTATAAAATATACCTAATAATAATAGTTATGCAAGATTGGTTGCATTGTCAATCCATATTCCTATATGTTCATTTCTTAAATTCAATGTCTCAGATAATGAATTTTACTTTTTTTTTGTTCTTGCCCCAATTTCTCCGCCCTTTTTATTTATGTTTTTCCTATTTATAATTACTTTAACTTGTGGTATATATATATTTAAAAACTGGGATTTTTTTGTACGCTCTGAATTTTAGAAACTTCAAACTTACGCCGGGAATTATTATTAGTTACGGTACTTTTCTTTTTTGCAGGAAGGGTTTTTTTTCTTCATATAATTACATTGTCCCCTGTAATAATCCAATTTAACTCTTAAATTCGTAATGTATCCTTTTAGATATATCAGTTGATTTAGTTAATTTAATATTTTAAATAAATCAGAAGAAAATGAGCAATGATAAACCACTTAAATGTGTGTGTATAATTATACAATATACCTAATAATAACTGTTATACAAGATTCCGTTTTCACTGCGGTCCGCCTCATTCAAATATCTAACAGAAGAAATTTGTGTTTTGCCAATTTAAGGGTTAAACTGTTATAATTTCTTAAACATTGGAGAATGAAATTATAAAATGCAGGAAATGTGTTGACAATCCTACAATTTAATAAAATTTACTTGTTTAGAATTCGATGTTATAATCTATACATATTTACGTATTTATGCAGTTTACAATTTGCAGAGTACAATAATGCTAGGGTCCCAATAAGAACGCCGGATTTGAATTGGCCGCCATTTTTTTACTATGAGGTTGGCAGCACTCTACCTACACTTTGTGTTTTCTATATTTGTTGCAGTTACTGGATATGGAGCGTTACACTGCTGAACAAGAGTTTTAATTGTGAAAACTCATTACCAGAATCGTGAGTGTTATGCTCAAACTGTTCCAAGGGTTCGTGCGCTCTTAGGCCGGAATAATGCGCCTAATGAGTCAACTGTTCGGAGGCTGATGACGAAATTCGAGGCAACAGGGAACGCTGCAAACATTCCAACACCCGAACGCACTCGTCGTACGCGGTCTGTTCAGAACATCGTCATTTTATGAGAGATAGTGTTTAAGTGAGTCCGAACAAATCCATTCGTCGACGTTCACAGCAGTTAGGCATTTCAAGAAGCTCATTGCAGAGGATCCTCGTGAAAGATCTGCACATGCAAGTGCAGTTAACCCAAGAACTGAAACCAACAGACCATTTGCAAGTTCGTTCAGTGGATTCTTGAGAGGCAACATGCACACCACAACTTTGCCAACAAAAGTATCTTTAGTGACGAGGCTCATTTTCATCTTTCAGGCTTCGTAAACAAACAGAACTGTCGCATTTGGGGAACAGAAGACCCTAAAAATTGTGTACCGAAATCAAGTGTTCGATACGTGGATGACGTCATACTGCACAACCAATACGTCATCGCGTCTCCATTTCTTCTGTGATTTTAGTAAACAGTCCCAAATTCTCTCCTACATACCCCCTCCCTTTCCTTTATGCGCCGCGTTCTATCGCGCATCCTCCCCTCTCCTAGTGAACCCTAAAATAAGCTGCGCTTATTAACATAAATGTCATCATCTGTTTATTAACCAAAGGGTCAAGTCGATATAGCTCGGAGTAGCTTGTTTTGTTTATTGGTCCCTTAGGCCAGGGTAGGGCCACAAAGACCGTGTACCCTAGCCCTTGGCGGGACTGGTGTGAATGAATAGAGTGTACGTATGTTTCATTATTATTGTTTTGTTTAGATTACTGATAAGGTTATTGTTTCTTTTTCTCAATTTATTTTTTAATGTTAAGCTAATTATCTTTTATTATTTGAATGTTATATCTGACTTTTTTTTGACTCTTATTACATATAAGATATCTGCTTTTAGTCAACTTCTGTCTATTGATTCAGTGGCTAGTCATGTCAGATATGAGTATAAAGTTCCAAAGCTTTCTCAAGCTAATATGATTTCCTCTTTCCTTGAAACTTCCACGATTGTAATCAGTATAGCATACAATATATTACATGCTTAACAATTTATTGAGGAAAGGTGAATTAATATTTGCCTTTTATGGGCCCGGGCAAATATGTGGTAATTTCAGCAATCTACGTTCCCAACTGAAGGTAATTATCAACAACATTGGTACGATCCAGCACCAACGCGGTGCATTTTTGGTAGTAGATCGCGTGGTTCAATTTTTGGTTTGCAGAGCGTGGTTAGGGTGCAATTGAAAAGGGATTACACCCTCAACGAGTGACTCTCTTTGGTGTGGACTTTGGGCCGGTGGAGTGATAGGGTCTTATGTTTCCGAAAATGACTACGATAATGCCCAACAATTAATGGAGAACGTTACCGTAATATGGTTAGGAATTTCTTGTGGCCTTATTTGGATGGCATTGATTACGAAAGTAGTGGTTCCAGCAAGATGGCGCTACGTGCCACACCTCCAACGAGACTATATATCTGTTGTATGAGATATTTCCAAACAAAGTCCCTTCGCGCAGAGGTGACCAAAACTGGTCACCAAGGTCATGTGACCTGACACCGTGCGACTTCTTTCTTTGGGGATTTCTCAAATCACAGGTTTATAAACACAATCCTCGAACCATACAAGACCTGAAGTAGGAAATTCGACGCGTCAGCGCCGAACTCCAGGCGCAAGACTGTGCAAAAGTAATCACAAATTTCATGGACAGAGTCACTAGCTGCAGAGCATCTCGTGGTGGACATATGCCAGATGTCATTTTCCATACTTAAATCGGAACGTGTGCCCTTTGTATTCATGTATGAATATGTCATTTCTTTCAAATATAGTTTATTTTGTGCATTATTAAATCCGGCGTTCTTTTGGGACACCCTATAGAAAATCAATTAGTACCATTACCGGCTTCCTGGCTACAAAGTAAGATATCCCGGGTTCGATTTCCGAACTTGGACATGCGTATTTTTCTCTAAAGAAAAATGCCCGCATTCAATGAGGGTCTGGTAACGAATGTCCCTGTGTGTTGTGTGTCTATGTGTACATGAAAACAAGTTCAAAAGGAAAACAAAAAATAAGAAATAGTAAATCTATCATCATCATAGTACATTCACAAATTTAGGCCATTTGTTGACCTGTTTCGGTCTCAAGAGAAACACCATCCAGAAGTCTTTTGAGTGGACGTCCTGGTCTTCTTCTTCTTCCTGCAGGTTGATACCTTAACATTTGTTTGGGTATTCTGTGATCTTCCATTCGATGAACATGTTGCATCCACCTTGACTTATAAAATCAGACATTTTGTTTTCTAATGGTTCCATGTGTAATTCTTCTAAGATGTCTTCATTTTTTTGTGATCTAGTTGTGTGTATCCTGCGGTCCTCCGAAGGTATCTCATTTCAGCAGATCTAAGTCTCTGTATATCCTTCTGTTTCAACGTCCATACTTCGCTACCATACAAAAGAGTTGGAAGAGCCAGTGTTTTATACACTTTTAGTCTTGAATGTTTTTGGACTAACTATGGCTTGAAGATAGAATTTATTAACCCTAAAATTCTTAAAAAGTTAGATATTTTTGCATTTACATTCTTTTCTTCTTCATATGAGATATTACATCCTAGATATGTAAAATTATCCACCTGCTCCAAAATTGTATTGTCAAGTACAATTTTACTTCTGACAGGATCTACACCTTGAAATGCCATAATTTTTGTTTTCTCTGTAGATATCTTCAATCCATATTCTTCTGTAATTTTGTTAAGTTCATACAGATCTTTCTGTAAATTATCTTCTGAATTTGAAATTATTATTTGGTCATCTGCAAACAATCTGCAAACAATAAGGTATTAATATTGTAATTTCTGATATTCTTATTCCAAATTTATATTTATTGTTTCAACAATATATTAGTTCGTTGATATAGATTGCAAAGAGTGATGGGGAGAGAGGGTAACCTTGTGTCACACCACGATTTATAATTTCTTCTTCAGAATATCAGTTATTTAATTTAATCTTTATGGTGTTGTCTTTGTAAATATTTTGTATGTTCTGCAAAACTATATAGATTAAAAATGCAACAAAACAATTAATAGGGAAAATAATAAGAAATAAAAAAAATAATCCAATCACTTTCTTATCAAACCGACATACAATTAACTTCATTTTGTCTATCTCATATATCTGGTCCACTTCCGATCCTTGGTGACTAATATATTTTTTTTGTTCAATGCCACCTGTTTGTTATTCGACATTTCAGGTATTCTCTCCTGGCATTGGCGTATTGTAACCCACTTCTGAGGTTGGGGAGCCTGGAAGGCGGGGTTACGCTGCCCCAATGGCATAATGGGTGATGACGATGAGTAATGATGCGCCAGAAGAGGCCTTAAGCCTAAACTTAATCTAATGAGGTGAATATGATATTGATGATAATGATGGCCAGATGATGTTAGGGGTCCGTTTGAGCCTTAAAGTATCCTGACATTTGTCCCAACTTGTTGTGCTAATTTCGGTAATGATTTTTGTGGCGAACGTTCCAAATTTTCGCCAATTTCGTCTAATTTTTCTTCGGTGAGAACCGTACGCCTTCGCGTGTGTTTCTTATTTTGTACTGAACCAGTGGTCTCAAATTTAGTCACAAGATCGTGGATTGTCGATCTGGAAGGAGGTAATTGTCCAGGGAAGTTCCGAATAAATTCCTCGCGAACGCGATGAGCTGATTCGTATTTATAATAAACATTTACACACATAAATGCGCTGCTTTAATGTCAGCTGACGTCTCATCTTGTCGAACGATAGTAAACTGACTAGTTCAAGGACGAGCGGCTGGCAGAGTGAAATGCGGACGAGGAGAGAGCGCTGCCTGACGGGTCAAACCCCGTGAGGCCGGTCCGGGTTTATATTGGAAGCCCGTTATAAAGGGAATATAGCAGGGGTCACCAATTGACGGACGTGGTCCTGATCCGGACCATGGGGCTTTGGTTTCCGGACCGGCTAAATATCGAATTAATACAACATTTTAAAACAGGCTAAACATCGAATAAAACCAGTTGTACTAAATTTCATCTCATGATAGTATTATTGTTGGCTCGGTTGGCAGTACTGCTCATGGTTGGAGATTTTACGAAATGAACGGGATTCCGTTTGAAACCTGGTATCGTGAAAAACACGAAATTTGTGAAGTAAGATATTTAAATATTACTCTGGCCATATGTTAAGTTTATTATAACCTTATTAATAATTATTAGAATTAATAACTGTGTACTACTGTGCTGTATCCTTTTAGTATTTACCACGTGTTTTGTTTAATTTGTGCAATTCATATCCATAACATAATTTAAATAATTTCCTTCTAATATTAATTACTTAATAAAAGCTTCGAACGTTTAATCAAATGTGGTTCCGGACCTCGACTTAATTAACTGCTTTGAAAATGGACCTCCACGAAATCTAATTGGCGATCCCTGGAATATAGTAAATATCAATAAAACTAAATATATGGTCACTCATAAAAATACATTATATAATGGAAATGGACAGCTAATGACAAATGAGGGAAATTTTGAGGAAGTGGCTGAATTCAAATACCTAGGAACAATAATCACAAACAGGAATGAGATGCACAAAGAAATTAAACATAGGCTCAATTCTGGAAATGCGTGCTATTATGTATTGCAGAGACTCTTGATGTCCCAACTCCTTTCAAAAAACGTTAAACTGAAAATATATAAAACTATTATTCTACCAGTTATATTATATGGGTGCGAAACATGGACTCTTACTTTAAGGGAGTAAAGGAGATTACGAGTATTTGAGAATAATGTACTTAGAAAAATTTTTGGACCAAAGAGAGATGAACAGACAGGTGAATGGAGAAGACTGCATAACAGTGAATTACGTGGTCTTTATTGGAAGCCAAATATAATGAGAACCGTTAAGTCTCGTAGACTGCGATGGGCAGGACATGTGGCACGAATGGGGAATGAAAGACGCGAAAGGAAGCTTCTTGTAGGAAAACCAGAGGGAAAACGCCCAGTTGCTAGACCAAGAATGAGGTGGGATAATAACATTAACTATGATTTGAGAGAAGTAGATTATACAGGGAATGATTGGAAAACATTGGCTCAGGATAGGGGTATATGGAGAGCTTATGTCCGCGCGGCCATGAACCTACGGGTTCGATAGTGCCAGTGAGTTAGTTAGTTAGATCCCTGGAATATAGTATTTATTTATTTATTTATTTTTGATGAGATGGATTGAAGTGTTGGTGAATGATATCTGATGATTTCATTTCCGAGTAGAAATCAGAACTGAATGTCAAGAGCAGCACAGCTTCTATTATGATCTAAGTATCTATGTATCCCAAATTCCCCTATATTTTGGAAGTGCCTGAGTATATTCAAGAATGCGTCTAACATCGATCTGCGCGACACCTGCTGCTGATGCTGAAGACGCTGCAATTATTGCGTTTTTTTTTTTCGGCACCACGTGTTGGTAATGGCCGCCCCGCCCAGCGAAATGCAGGAAGAGAAAGAGAGAGAACTCAAGAATAAAACAAAAGAAAATAATGTAAATCTAACAGCCTACGCAGAAATAACGATGGAAAAGGAAAGAAAATCTAACGAAAATATTAATTATTTATTCTAGAATTCATAATACAAAAAAGGTAAAGATTTCAATTACTCAGACAACAAATCACACAAGATAATACGTTTCCTTATTTAATTTTTAACAAAAAGTCCCACACGAACACATAAATGTAGATTAATAATGTTAGAAAAAATACTGTATAGCATTTCAAAATTCTATATTGAAAATTTAAATGCAATATTTATATTTTACCAAGCTCATTGTCACGCAATGCCCGGGTATTTAATTATCCCAATCATCTTGGAACCCCGAAAACTATGGTTTTTATATTATTCTCGGACAATTTGAACATTTTATATTTCTTAATTAAATTAAAATAAAACTTTGTTTTATTTGATTTTCATATTTATATCGGCCGCGGTGGACTAGTGGTTATGCTCCTTGCCTCTGGTCCCGAGGGTCGCGGGTTCAAACCCGGCCGTGGTCGATGGATTTTTTAGGACGGAAAAATCCAAGGAGCAAGTCCTCCGGGAGGGACTTTAAGCCGTGGGTCCCGAGTCTCAAGGTTTTCAGGCTCGTAAAAAATCCTTAAGCCTGAATGAAAAGGCCTCTAAGCAAAATTTACCGTATTTTTCCCGTCCTAGTACTATCTTGGTTTCCTAGATGTCAGTATGAGGCGGAACGCTGACGACGGACCACTCAAAATGACATCTATACGAAAACAAGTGTAACTAAATTAGTATAAGAGATACCTTTTGAAAAATCGCTTCTGTATCAGAATGGTAACTGATTTATAACATTTAAAAATGGTAATACATGTTTCATATTCTTTATTTTGATATTCCATAAAATAAAACCTCGTTACTTAGTAAGTATTTAAAAAAACTCTAAGAACAATAAGAATTGTAAAAATTGAAAATTTCGAAGAGGGTTCCAAATAAGAGATACCTACATTTGCTTCTATATCTTTAGCAAAAACATTCAAATAATCCAGTACATTCAAAACAAAAACACTTTATCACACACAAACTAATAATTAATTTCACTATACACGTTAATAGTGTCTTTTCAGAGTAGATAATTAATTTTGCTTCTTTGAGCAAATAAGCAGACGAATGGTTTCCTCATCAGCCCCGCAATCTTCATGAGCCCAGCGATGACAGTCAATGCACTGAGCTCATTTTTCTCCTCTTGTGTCCTCTGAATACAATCCAGTGCAAAATAAACACTCATAATCAGCACCAAACTCTGAATCATCATCGCCTGAATCAATTATCTCCATTTCTGTGTCTGTTTCTTCGCTTGAAGAACTCAGTTGGCGTTTTCTTGACCGAGACTTTTTAGATTTTACTGAATTTGTTTTTGAAAAAGTTACTTCATTTTAGTTTATTGGTTCTATTCAAACTGTCCTTTAGTTCTTTGGCGATACGGACTGCCTGTCAGAAGGGCTGCATTTCCGGTTCTGCCTTTCCTTTTTTCCGGTTCTCGACTTGTTGATGGTTGTTGGATCTGAGGGAGTGGTGACGCATCAGTAAGACCCACGAGAGTTCCTGAATCAGGAACTACGATTGCATCACTCTTATCTCCGGTGTGGATGGCAAAATCGCTATCAGAAAAAATTTTTCTGTTGCACGGAACAAGCCCTGTCTTTCGAAATGCATTGATCGAAATTTGTAGAGTAGCAGCTGGGGTGACAGCCCGGTTGATTCCTCGGTCCGATTTTCTAGAAAGACAGAAGAAACCTTAACCTTCTGCTATCTAAATGACCTCTCAGGGCCTATAATGTGACCACTTTATTTTTATAAAGTTAAATCACGTATTTATCAAACGAGATCAATTTGTTCAAGAAAATGTAGCGCACTTGCATACAGGAGAATCTGCATATGTCAGTGAAACAACTTCTGGTTCCTAATAAGAGACACTATCTCTTATTTGGAACCACAAGTATCTCTTATTAGGGAACGGCACGGTCGCCAATTCCGTGGCTGGTCAGACTGTAATAAATTGTGTCACTAATAATCACTCTAGTTTATAATAGTCTGCATTTTATGAGCTTTTCGGGAAAATAAGTAAAATTAATATCAGAACTCACCTTCACAGTTATCCACAACTTTGAATAGCGTTACTACAAAAATTCAATTGTCGCGAAAACAAACACAACCTTCTCTGCTTAGTTTCAATAAACCAAGTGACACCAAACAAAGACCACGATGCTATAATAGTACAAAGCTCAGATTTTTGTTACAAACATCAGATGACAGCTGTTCAGGGACTAGATAATAAGGTATCTCTTATTAGGAGACTATCTCTTATTTGGCGACTTTACCTGGTTCAAATTCTTCCCTGTATGGGGAGAGCGCCTAAATCTCTGTAAAGGGAAAACATAGGCTTACAATACAATACAAATAAATTCGTCTTTGTTCATGTTCTACAGCTTGAATCATACGATTACCGATGACGTCATGTCGCCATCTTGAAAATTTCAGAAAACGATAATCGATACATAGGCCTATACATCGATAATCGTTTTATGAAAATTATAAATAAATAAATAAATAAATAAATAAATAAATAAATATATATATATATATATATCGATTTGTGCGCTCTTCCGCATATATATATATATATATATATATATATATATATAGGCCTATATATATGACTTGTACTCAGAATTAATTACAATCAATTCAGCATTACGACAGTAATTATATTATTTTAAAAAGAAGAGCGATTAAGCGATCGTAGAGGCCGATCATTCACAGATTGCTATTCACAATAATTTTATTTTTTTGTATTGTAAGCCTATGTTTTCCCTTTACAGAGATTTAGGCGCTCTCCCCTACAGAGAAGAATTTGAACCATACTAATTTAGTTACACTTGTTTTCGTATAGATGTCATTTTGAGTGGTCCGTGGTCAGCGTTCCGCCTCATACTGACATCTAGGAAACCAAGGTAGTACTAGGACGGGAAAAATCGGTAAATTTTGTTTAGAGGCCTTTCATTCAGGTTAAGGATCTTTTACGAGCCTGAAAATCTTCAGACTCGGGACCCACGGCATAAAGTCCCTCCCGGAGGACTTGCTCCTTGGATTTTTCCGTCCTAAAAATCCATCGACCCCTGCCGGGTTTGAACCCGCGACCCTCGGGACCAGAGGCAAGGAGCGTAACCACTAGTCCACCGCGGCCGACACACAATAATTTTAAAATACCATAATTCAAAACTGTCTATTGATGTATAGAATGTGAGGATTTTGCCATTTTATTATTGTTAAATAAACCGTCCAAGGAATGGAGTTGAGATGTTTGGCACTACTTCAGTATATGACTCTGAATATAGCTAGCAGTGACATATAGGGAGGCGTGGGTTAGATGTGACAGGCACGGCTATGACAACAAAACAGGTCGATATTAATTTCATTCGTGTCTGCATCCGTCACATACGGTGACACGGTGTGACAAACTACGATCCTAACGTCCAACCTTATTTTCAAAAAGGATTTTTGCATGTCCTTCTCTCTTCTTTCCCTTTTCTGTTACGCTTTATTCCTCTACAAGAAGCAGAATATTTGCTTACTCAGCGAGTCGGTAAAGACACTAGGGTTTAAGACAGCATGCATTTGAAATTCGCATTTTGCTATCATGCATTTTTTGTTTTGCTTATATAGATCGGCCGCGGTGGACTAGTGGTTATGCTCCTTGCCTCTGGTCCCGAGGGTCGCGGGTTCAAACCCGGCCGGGGTCGATGGATTTTTTTAGGACGGAAAAATCCAAGGAGCAAGTCCTCCGGGAGGGACTTTAAGCCGTGGGTCCCAAGTCTGAAGATTTTCAGGCTCGTAAAAGATCCTTACGCCTGAATGAAAAGGCCTCTAAGCAAAATTTACCGATTTTTTCCGTCTTTAGTACTACCTTTGTTTCCTAGATGTCAGTTTGAGGTTGAACGCTGACCACGGACCACTCAAATGACATCTATACGAAAACAAGTGTAACTAAGTTAGTATGGTTCAAATACTTCCCTGTAGGTGGAGAGCGCCTAAATCTCGGTTAAGGGAAACATGGGCTTACAAGATACAAGAAGATATATATTCATATTATATTGCAGATTTTCGCAGATAGCCTATAAGTACCAATAAGAAAGTTTTCTTGGGTTTTCCGCTTCTTGGATTCAAGTTCGGCCCCTGGCCACTGACTCCGACGTTTCGGCATGATCCCACATGCTATTATCAAGGAATGATAAGTTCGAGTCACAGGTTTAGGTCTTATATAATTAAACAAATAGAGTTTTCGCTGTGGTCCGTTTCCGAAGCCGTACACCCATCCAAGGTTTAGTTTTTATGTAGTTAAACATTTTCAGTTTTCAGTGCGGTCCGTTTCCGATGCCGTACATCCATCCAAGGTTTAGTTCTTATGTAGTTAAACACCTTCAGTTTTCAATGTGGTCCGTGAATAACAGCAAATGGGAAGCGATTTATGCGCCGAAGAGTGGGACCATAAAGGAAATGAGGAAATGATGGAAGAGTTGGATGTAGAACCCATTCTTCACCATATACAAAACTGCCAGAACAACTGGAAAGCCAATCTTCAACGAATGCCGCCTCATAGAATTCCAAAAGCCATACTTCGCTACTGCCCCCAAGGCAAAAGATCGCTGTGACGTCCAAAAAAACGCTGGATGGAAAATTCCTCTTTGAGACCGTAACAGGCCACATGGCCTAATACTTGCATGGATGATGATGATGATGAAATAGTCCTAATAAATGCCACTCTTGATTTCCATATTTCCTAGATAAATTCATTCCTCACTTCGTGACATCGTGAATTCATCGATAATTTGGAAGTCACTCGAGGCATTACTTATGATAACTTACATATTTAATTTAATTTATTGTAGAATGCATGGACGGCTGGATCTATATAGGTTACAAACTATCAATGTATTAATAAATTCTGAACTAAAACTAAATTCCACGGCGCGACGGGTCTAGAAAGCCTTTTGCCTACTAGCCGGCTGCTGGACTCACATCCACATATGTTCATCACAGAGGTAGACGATGATCCTGCCAATGTAGAGGTGATATGTGGTCAGCATGTAAGGTCCCCCAGCCGGTATAGCTGGTTTTCTCAATCTGGAGCCGCTACTTATTGCAGCTACCCAAATGCATCACCATTCTAGGTGGGCATCGGTCCCATACTGACCGAAATAGCATGAGAAAATTTCTTCCCCGATGGTGACTTTTATCAGCGCGTCTCTTAGCTCTGCGCTAAGGCATCCTACCTTAACCACTCGGCTATGCGAACTAGGGCCTACTACTAATTTAAGCACCTATAAAATATTTTGTCTACCGCTGTGCTCTCGTAGTAATGTCGTTTCTAATGCGCAGCCGGTACGTGTTCGATCGCCGGTCGGGAAAATTCTCCTGAGTGACTTTTTTCTGTTTTTTTCCCCCTCGCCTGTTAAATAATATCGGAAACTTTAAACCCCAATATTCCTTGAATACCATTTGACCATCATAATCTCGCTATCACATCTGCCTTGTTTAGTATGAATGTATCTATGAATGGTGTGTATGTC
Source organism: Diploptera punctata (assembly GCA_030220185.1). Taxonomy (NCBI): domain Eukaryota; kingdom Metazoa; phylum Arthropoda; class Insecta; order Blattodea; family Blaberidae; genus Diploptera; species Diploptera punctata. The sequence continues at coordinate 1,693,386 of JASPKZ010007286.1, read as the reverse complement.
TTAAACGTGTGTGTCTCGAGGGTGGCCCCAGCATTGAATTGATGCCACATCCGGAGAGACTGTCAATATCACTGTGTGACTGTGTGGTCATAAAAGGCCTATGTACGTGATGAAGAGTTTAAACGTTCTCTCCCGACAGGTCGTATCATTGTAAGGCTCGAGTGGAATAAAGTAGCCTACCTATAAGGGAGCTTAAACTAAGGTTACTAAAAAAAAAAGAAAGATTATTCCAGTCATCTTTATCATAATCTTAACAATGAAAAATGTTATAAATTCTTCATTTCTTTCGTAAATAGTGTTTATTCAAAACTATAATTTAATTTTACTCTGTTCGTCTTTGTTACAATATTGTTATGTAATTGTAAAAATACATTATATAATGCATATGGACAGCTAATGACAAATGAGGGAAAATTTGAGGAAGTGGCTGAATGCAAATACCTAGGAATAATAATTACAAATAGGAATGAGATACAGTAAGAAATTAAACATAGGCTCAATTCCGGAAATGCATGCTATTATGCATTGCAGAGACTCTTGACGTCCCAACTCCTTTCAAAAAAACGTTAAACTGAAAATATATAAAACTTATTCTCCCAGTTATATTATATGGATGCGAAACATGGACTCTTACTTTAAGGGAGGAAAGGAGATTACGATGGGATCGGAAAAATGAACACCGATATCTTAAAAGAATTGAATACTACACCAATTTTGGAATATATTAAACAGTACCAACTGAATTGGAAACACCATCTTGAAAGAATGAGTTCAAATCGGATACCCAAAGCTGTTTATAATTATATACCAAGAGGACGAAGATCTTTGGGCCGTCCTATGAAACGCTGGAGGGGAAATTTTCTATAGGATCGTAACAGGCCTTGGCCTAATACTTGGAAGGAAGAAGAAGAAGAAGAAGAAGATTACGAGTATTTGAGAATTAAGTTCTTAGGAACATTTTTGGACCAAAGAGAGATGAACAGACAGGTGAATGGAGAATACTACATAACAGTGAACTACATGGTCTTTATAAGAAACCAGATATAATAAGAACAGTTAAGTCTCGTAGATTGCGATGCGCAGGACAAGTGGCACGAATGGGGAATGAAAGACGTGCTTCTTGTAGAAAAACCAGAGAGAAAACGCCCAGTTGGTAGACCAAGAAAGAGGTGGGAGAATAACATTAACTTTGCTTTGAGGGAAGTAGATTATACAGGGAATGATTGGAAAACATTAGCTCAGGATAGGGATGTATGGAGCTTATATCCGCGCGGCCATGAACTTACGGGTTCGATAGTGCCAGTGAGTTAGAGTTAATTGTAGGCCTATTTTGTTCTACTGTTTTATTTTTATTTACTTCGTAATGTTACAGAATTGTAACCCTTATATAGGCCTACCGTAAGCTAAAAAAGGGTTTGCATATAGGCTATTGGAAATAAAAATGGGCGGATGGGGTTCATTAGTCCTGCAAGACAATCCATCTAGGAGAGACAACTCCGAAATAAAACGGGGCAGGCTGAGCTCTGGAGCTGGGTGAATGCAATCGGCCTAGGGAGGAAACCCCGAATAATAAACCCGTCATGAAAACGGGTTTGCAACCCACTTCAAGGTGCATCTTATACATTGCTCGCAGTCCCAAGGATCAAGCCTCGGATCAAAGACGGAAACAATGGAAGACAACCGAGTTGCAAAAAGAGCTAAAGAAGATAGACCAAATGGACGTGAGAAGAACAAGAGGAAGACCAGCCAAGAGATGGATAGACAGTGAATGCACATCCAATACGTCTTCCTCCGAGGAGTGATTTTGGAAATAAACAGGATGAAAATCCTACAAATTAAGTTTAAGAAGAAGAAGAAGGAAATAAAAAGAAAGAAAAGAAATAAAAGTCTTTCGCTACTTCATGGGAGCCCTAATTAACAATAATTTTAAATGGATCAATTTATATGATATAACAATTAATAATTCAATTTCCTAATACTATAAAAGTAATAACAGGAACAGTTAAACGATACTCAAAGTAATTCAGCTTTGTGGTGGTGTGTAAAGAAGGTAGGGTAATTAAATAAATAAATAGTGGACACAAAACCCTTGTTCGTGTAACATCACATACCGCATTTAGCTAGCTAACCGGACGTACGTAATTATTGAAACCCGCTTTCTTAAAACAAAAAAATGGTTGCACATTCTGTTCTGTTCTAGCACAGTTTATTCCACGTACATGTACTTAAGAAAACTAACATTGTAAATAACACTCACGTTAGAGTTGCAAAATAACAATTAAACAAGGCAATAAAATAAACTATACTTATATAATTTTCCAATCGCTATCTTAAATAGCAGATAATCCACATTCTCCAGTTCTGCGATCAAGCCAATAAAATAAATAATTACAGGTATTTGTTAGAATCGTAATAGTTACGTAGCTTATACAGAATGACCCACACTTCTCGAGTCAAATTTACATTTAAAAGCAAAGTATTTAATCAGTCTCCAAAAGATGAACTAGATAGATCATCGGTTGATTAATGTCTTTGACATCGTCCGATTCCTAATAGCCAATTTTATCGGTCCATCCAATCTCTTTGGTTGTAGATGTTTCTCCTTCATATATAAACATATTCCCTGACTCCAGGAGGTTTTAGGTCTTCCTCTGCTTCGTCTTCCTTGAGGTTTCCATTCCAAAAACAGATTTTGGTAGTCGTTCCACTTCCAGTCGCTGGACATGTCCGTACGTATCACCTTAATTACTGAGTTTTTATATAATCTAAAATAGTGTCTTCAAACTTCATTTTCTCCCTTATAACTGAGTTCCTAATTTTTTCTCTTCTTGAAATTCTTGCTGCCCTTCGTATAAAATCCATTTCCGTTGCCAAAAGGTACTCATTTGTTTTTGTTGTTAATGGCCAAAGTTCTGCTCCATAAGTAATGATGCTTTTAACAATTGTATGATATATACTCATTTTTTTATTATGGCCCTGGGGTCGACTCAGCCTCTAACGGAAAAGAGTACCAGACGCTTGTTCTGGGGGTAAAGGCGGCCGTCACGCAGGGCTGACAACCCGGCTGACATAAAGTGCCGATTGTCTAGAAAAGTGGGAGCCTTAACCTCCTACTACCGGATAGTAACTACCCCAAGGGCCTCCGGGCCTGTTGTGGGATCACTTTACTTTTTTTACTTATATTTTTATCTCACAATATTCCATTGAGGCAAGCAATTGCAAATTATCCTTTATTATTTCTATTTCTTATTTAGATGAACTTAATCGAATTAATAAATATACTCCCCTGGAATTTAAGATTTATTTTTAATAACATCAAGAATTACACATCATCATCATCATCATCATCAATAATGATTAAGCCCAATGGCCTGTTCCGATCTCATTATACGTCGAATTGGTACTTCCATCTCTTCAATGGTCTTCCCAACAATCTTCTCGCTTTTGGTTTATAATTATACATTCTTCTTGGTATGCGCTGCTCATTCATTCGTAATACGTGCTGAAGGTAAGCATTTTGATAGTATTTTATTCTTTCACAGAGATTAGGATTCCATTTGCGTTGATATCTCCTTCCCATAGCTGACATCTTCTGAGTTAGCTCATTTGGTTTTATTTTACAATGGACAAATGGACGAAAAAACATTTATTAAAAAAAATAATTATTTAAATCCATTAATTGAAATTGAAATAAAAAAAAACTGTGCGTGATGGAAAAATTCCGAATACATATTTGAAAACACGATAAAAAACTGCATTGAGTACAGCTATTGGTACCCATGAGACAAAAACCATGTTGACCAGTGTTATTACACTTTTTTTCAAAAACTACTTGAGGTAGGGCTATGCAATTATTTTCAGGACAGTTTACTCAGAACAATGGCTTATATGATGAAGGTCCTGTAGAAGATTTTGTAAAAGAACCATCTAAAAACCACATTTTCATAAATAATACATACCTATATAAAATATTTATTTTTTAAAAAATCGAATTCAATCATATCCTGATTTCAAACTATTACAGGCACAACAATGAAACTTCTAGGGTAGACTTTTATAGGCCTATATCATGCCTACTTTGTAGTTAAACATTCCACTTCTTTGTTTATCACATAATATGAGAAAACTGTCCACCGCTGTGGTCTCGAGGTAGCGTGCTGCCTTGTCACGCAGCGGGCCCGGGTTCGATCCCCGGTCGGGGCAGTTTTTCTGGGTGAGGTTTTTATCGGGGTTTTTCCTCACCTGTAAGACAAATGTCAGGAAAACTTTAAGGCCCAAACGGTCCCCGAAATCATATGGCCATCATCATCATCCTTCACCGGTGTGGAAAGCAACGGGAAGCTACCACACCTATAATTCCCTAGTAAAGCTCCAAGCATAGCATGAAAATGCTATGATTGCAGTGAAGGACCTGCCTTCGGGCAGAATTACTATGGATACTATGGATGAGAAAACTATACACAAGATAAGTAAATAGAGGAATTTAATTAACAATATGTAAGTGAAGAAATGAACTATGCCTAGCTGCTAATATCTGAAAGAACTGTCTCTTGTCAATCTAGATCTAAAAAATTATCCATTTAAAAGTACATTACAACCAATTTTAATAACAACTTTCATTTACGTGGGCTTCGCTGATAAAGTCTTCCACATAAATTTAGCGTAAGCTTTAATAGGTTCTGAGTGAAACCGGTCTTCGCCTGTAGCAGTTAATGGATAAGTTACACCTGATGTTTCGATAAATCCATTTTCATTTTTTAATGAACGACACATGCTTATATTGAATATAAATATGTAACATTTATTATTTAAACAATATTAACTGAATGGTTTAAGATATCTAAAAAAATTACACACACATACACACATATGTGTGTGTGTGTGTGTGTGTGTGTGAGAGAGAGAGAGAGAGAGAGAGAGAGAGAGAGAGAGAGAGAGAGAGAGAGAGAGAGAGAGAGAGAGAGAGAGAGAGGGAGACTTTAATTAATTAACACCAAAAATGTAATAATGCCAGGTAATTATAATCAGGTCCCGCGTCATAGCCGAGTGGTTTAAGGAATGATGCTTTGGCGCAGAACTATAGGACTTGCACTGGTTCGTGTCTCCATGGGGGAAGAAATTTTCTCACGGAATTCCGGTCAGTATGGGACCGGTGCCCACTCTGCATCGTGAGTAATTTGGGTAGCTACAATAATAAGTAGTTGCTCCAGGTTGAGAAAAGAACTATAACGGGTGGGGGTCCCACCATGGTAAACAATATGCAACCCCTGTACTGACTACAAGCTCCTCCACCTCTGTATGGATGTGAAGCCAAGTTGGACCCTCCACCATCCCTTGGGATACCACGGGCACTACACGTAAGTCCCAACTTCCTTTCTCGCATATCTACTGCGAAAACCACTGCACAAATTACTTGAACTTAAAACCAACACCCCGGAGGAAGGTGTTAAGAGTTAAAACCAACACCCCGGAGGAAGGTGTTAGAGTGACTATTCGGGTAAAATGTTTGAGCTACATAAGTACGCCAGGTCGCTCGCCTCCGACGACCACCACAGTTGGACTACGGGTTCCTCGAGCCTAACCGGGAGGACATTTGCTTGGAAGCATCGCAGATCACCGACCATCCTCCTGTTCTACCTCGAGGGACGCAAGCTGCAGCCGTTGTGAGACCAGTAGCCGGTTGTTAGGCTACTGCGGCAGCAGAAAGGCCGGTGCGAATTTGTTCTATAAACTGCAAACATAGATCTTGTCTGTCCGCCATTCTCTAGGATTATGACGAAAGTAAACAGAGCAGGGGGAGAAGTAATGAACATTCTAAGAGATGTCGCCACATTATTACCGAGAATGTGTACGTAATATTATTTACGAAAACAGGATATGGAACATTATTCCGAATCCTTTATTAGGGCAGCCATGTTATATTTAAAACTGAATATATGCGGGATTGTGTAATTTATTCACGATTATTAAATTGCTTATGTCATGGACCTACCAAATTACATATAGGGATGGCATTATATGTCATTGCTCTACCTTTTCTCTACAGGTGGCAAACCGACAATTTTTTGCTAGTGAATATCTTCTGTTCTATACAATATGCATTGTATCATGTTAAATATAATGTACAGGCGAATAGCCTTTTGTAGGAAGATAACATAATTTTATAAGGTGATGTTGAGAAATCGAACTAGACCAATGTAATTCAGTATTTATCATAATTTTTGCATTAGCCATCCAACACAATTATACACAAACAAATTGTAACACAAACACTAAAACTCACGTAAGCCGAAATATACATAGACAAAAGAAAAAATTACTATCGTTGAGGAGGATTAGGGTATATTTTTGGATGTGATTATATTTCTTTTGGACTTATTTTATTAAGATTATGGATTTGTGTTTTAATAATTCTTGCTAGAAACAAAGATAAGATAATAGTTGGGAAAAAGAGCAGACCCGGGGATAAGGGCACTATGTCCGAGGTAACCCGGAGGGTGGTGGTGGTGGGGCTATTAAATAAATAAATAAATAAATATATATATATATATATAAATAATAATAATAATAATAATAATAATAATAATAATAATAATTATAATAATAATTAGCCATCTACGCTATCGTAACTTTGGTAACTCAGCTTGTATTTCTTACCCTCTTTTTCATATAATGTACAAATTACTGTACATCAACTATATGTAGACTTCAAAAAAAGCATATAATTCAATTAAGAGGGAGAAGTTATATAGTATCCTGCTGGAGTTCGGAATTCCTAAAAAGTTAGTTAGACTTATACGAATGTGTCTGAATGGCACAAAGAGTAGGGTGCGTGTAGGCAAACAGTTTTCGGACACTTTTGAAATCCAGAATGGGTTGAAGCAAGGAGATGCACTATCCCCTCTACTATTTAATTTTGTACTAGAGCATGCAATTAAATCTTTAGAGAATGAGGAAGGCTTACAACTCAATGGTATTAATAAGCTGTTAGTTTATGCTGATGATGTAGTATTATTGGCCGATAGCGAGGAGATACTAAAGGATAACACGCACACACTATTGAGTAACACTAAGAAATTAGGACTGGAAGTAAATATCAATAAAACTAAATATATGGTCACATGTAGGAATTCATTATATAATGGAAATGGACAGCTAATGACAAATGAGGGAAATTTTGAGGAAGTGGCTGAATTCAAATACCTGGGAACAATAATTACAAATAGGAATGAGATGCAGAAAGAAATTAAACATAGGCTCAATTCTGCAAATGCGTGCTATTATGCATTGCAGAGACTCTTGATATCCCAACTCCTTTCAAAAAACGTAAAACTGAAAATATATAAAACTATTATTCAACCAGTTATATTATATGGGTGCGAAACATGGACTCTTACTTTAAGGGAGGAAAGGAGATTACAAGTATTTGAGAATAAAGTACTTAGGAAAATTTTTGGACGAAAGAGAGATGAACAGACAGGTGAATGGAGAATACTACATAACAATGAACTACATGGTCTTTATAGGAAGTCAGATATAATAAGAACAGTTAAGTCTCGTAGACTGCGATGGGCAGGACATGTTGCACGTATGGGGAATGAAAGACTTGCATGGAAGCTTCTTGTAGGAAAGCCAGAGGGAAAACGCCCAATTGGTAGACCAAGAATGAGGTGGGAGAATAACATTAACTATGATTTGAGGGAAGTAGATTATACAGGGAATGATTGGAAAGTATTAGCTCAGGATAGGGATGTATGGAGAGCGTATGTCCGCGCGGCCATGAACCTACGGGTTCGATAGTGCCAGTGAGTAAGTGAGTAAGTAAGTACAAATTACGTTAAAGATTTTAAATTTAAACATACTGTCCTCCTGCTCCGACGAGTTTAGCACTCAAACGAATCGGGTGAGAGGATGGATACTGGATGACAACACCAGTCAGTAAGGAAGTACAATCATATTGAAAACATTGCTCTATTTACGAAAGACACAGTGACAGAAAACCGCAAACTGAAAACTGCATATTTGTGATTGAATAATACTTCCCTTCGACTAGGCTGTAGGAACAAAGGAAACTACTTGCAGGAGTACTAACCGAATGACAAGAATACTCTACCTCCCAGCGCTAACTCGTCGGAGGACAGTATATCTTCTATTCATACAAACATTAAATTCTTCAGAGACTATGCGGTCTGATCCATAACATATTTCAGACTCTGAACCAAATGTGCGAATTTAAATATTAGTGTGAACAAAGAATCGCATGTGCATTGCGGAAGACGTGAGACTGAATATTTCAAGCGCTCATGGTTTCTGAGCGGCAGTGGACATGAACATATTTTTAATTAACAACAAATGTTCTATCGTTTACTGAATTACCGTAAACCGGGGTTATTTTGACGGGGCTACATTAACATTTTTAATTTGCTGCAAGATACCCTCGATATTTGTCAATTGTGCACTGTTGTGGGTAGTCACTGCATGCCACGTGTTTTGTGGTACAGCAAAAATATGATCGCTACCGCAAATGGCGATCCTCAAAATCCAAAAACCCTTATGATAACTGGATTGTTGGAGGACAAATGGGGACCATCTACAAGAACAGCGATTCCGGTTGGTTTGATATGAATCTTTTTGAAGTATGACTGTTTCAGATATTGCTACCCTACATCAATGTACACAGCATAACATTCTAGCAAATGTTGTTTAGGTCAAAATTCAGCATCCCATTTCTCTCCCTAGGACAAAAAAACAGCAGTCAAGAAGAAATTTATTTTACTGCTCTATCACTTAATTCAACACACCTTTTCCAGTTCTTGGATGTCTGAGGTCCCGCGCCGTAGCCGAGCGGTTAAGGTAGGAAGCCTTGGAGCAGAGCTACGGGACTTGCGCTGGTTCGAGTCTCCATGGGGGAAGAAATTTTCTCATGGTATTTCGGCCAGTATGGGACCGGTGCCCACCCAGCATCGTGAGGCAACTGGGTAGCTACAATAAGTAGCGGCTCCAGGTTGAGGAACCAGCTATAACGGCTGGGGGACTCGACATGCTAACCACATGTCACCCCTACACTGGCTGTTGATCATCTACCTCTGTGATTGACACATGTGGATGTGAAGGCCAGCAGCCGGCTGGTAAAAGGGCAACCGCTGAAAGTGGAAAGACCCTCAATCGGAATCGGATGTCTGAGATTTTGTTCTTCTTATGAAGCAAGGGCGCTGGATTTTGTACAAGTGGAGACTAGAATCTCGACGCGAAGGTACTCTTCCTATGGAGTAATTTTCGGTTCTGTTAAAGTGACTCATGATTAATATTCTTCGAAAGTGAAGAAAATCTTCGAAATATTTTTTGAACAACAGGACTTCACCCTTTAAATACTGAAGAAGTTCTCAGAAAACTTCGGGTAGGAACTTGGATGACAGCTTATTGCAATTCTTGAAAGAGGTAAAGACTTTAGTCAAGTAGTCGTGATACCAGGAACTCAGACAGCTGTGCAGAGCTCTGAAAATTCCATTGCCCGTAACTCTCAAACACTGTCAACACAACACTGTCAACTTCAAACTAGGAAGAGAGAAAACAAGCAGAGGAAACAACCAAATAACGACATACCTCCTAAAAAAGAAGAAACTAGTTACAGATCAGCCTTTGCTCAATTTGTAGTGGTTTTTTAATATAGGCTATATTTATTAATAATTATTTTTAAAAACAAAAATTGTTGTTAAACTAGCCACTATAGAGGGGCTCCTTTCAATTTAAAATGGAAACAAACGTCATGTTAAAGTAGCCCCATCCCATTAGCAAAATGGTACTCAAAATCAAGGTTATTATTTTGACTATTTAACTCATGCCCAAATGGGAGTCAATGGCCAATCACGTTTCAAAGAATTTTGTTTTACAACCAATTACAATCATGTTTCACCTCGTTCTTTATCGATTTATCTATATCAGCTTTATTTTTTTCTGAACAACTCAGAGCATTATTTTTCTCCAACAAATACATTGAATATAGCAAATAATGAACAGATTCCTTGATTTTACCAAGTTGTTTACTAAAAAAATTAATTAATAACCTATAATGTTGATTATAATATACAGTTTGATGTGTTTCATTATTTATCCACTAGGGTGCATTCTTACAATATTGCGATTCTTTGGCAATAAATAATATGATCTGGTTGCAGTGATACACAAGTGAAACAACGTTTCTCATTTGTTTTCAAACATAGCCGTTTACAATATATAAATATTTTAAAATAACTATATTTAAATAATGATTTGTGAGTAAACAGCTTAATTTTATTCGTTAAATAGTCCTAACAAATGCTACTCTTGATTTCCAAATCCTCTAGATAAATTGGAAATCACTGTTGGCATTACTTATGATAAAATGATTCATGCCAATAAAATTACAATCCAGGAACATTGTACGTGTTGTAAGAATATGTGGAACAATAAAATAATAATCAAGTAACAGGTAAAAACATGAAGGTAAAAAAAAAGACAAACAAGACAAGAATATTAAAACACTCATAAGCTTTAAGAAAAATATAGATTTATTGTTAATAATTACTATTCTAGCCGGCTACGTGGCGCAAGCGATTACACGCTCGCCTCTTACCGCTGGGGTTCCGAGATCGAATGTCGATCACTCCATCTGGGTTTCGTGGCGGACGAAACGCAGTTCGGGCAGGTTTTTCTCCCGTTTTCCCCTGTCACAATTTCAATCCACCATTTCTCTATACTCATCTCATCCATTTCGTTGATCTGCCCCTGCGATGGTGCGTCAGGCGTGGTGTCGGCACTCTTGTCATTCACAGACCTCTATACAAATGCCTTCGTCTCATCTTGAACCGATCCTGAGTTGGGCACGAGTTGAGGATATTATTTTATAATTATTATTCTAGTAGCAGTAAGGCATACAGAATTTGGGAAGAGTTAATCTGTGCTATAAAATAATAATGTATTATTGGTCTATATGGTAACTTTTTAAGTTATCTATCAATAATTATGTAAAAATTAAGGTATTTAGAGTATAGAGATAATTTTAGAATAATAGCGCAGTCTTTAATCCATCTTCCAACAATAAAACATATCTGAAATTCAATATAATCGTATATCGTTCATTAAAAACATGAAAATGAGTTTATCGAAAAATCAGGTGTGTCCATTAACTGCTACAGGCGAAGACCGGTTTCACTCAGAACCTATTAAAGCTTATGCTAAATTTATGTGGAAGACTTTATCAGCGAAGCCCACGTAGATGAAAGTTGTTATTAAAAGTAGATACAGTGTACTTTTAAACGGACTATTTGACTCATGCCCCAAATGGGAGTCAATGACCAATCACATTTCAATGATTTTTGATTTACAACCAATCATAGTCTTTTTCACCTCGATTTTATCAGTTTAATTTTATCACTGTAAAATGAAGCTCCTCCTTTTTAACATTCTGAATAGGTCATAGCATTATTTTTCAGTGACTGCACGTGACTACCAGATTGTATATATAGTGAACGAATGTACCCTTATCGTGGTTGAGGGAGATGATATAAAAACATTTGTAGCAAATGATTATACCACAAAAAAAACACTGTTTGCACTTTCTTAAACATATTTTTTCCCAGGTAATAACGTTCCAGAAAAACATAAATGACATATTTACATCATAAGACATCAGAAATTAAATTAATACACAGTTTGATGTTTCATTTTTTCTCCACTAGGGTGCATTCTCACACTATTGCGATCCTTTGGCAATAAATAATATGATCTGGTTGCAGTGACAAACAAGTGAAACATAACGTTTCCCATTTGTTTTCAAACATCGCCGTTTACATTAAATATATAAATATTTTAAAATAACTATATTTAAATAATGATTTGACTAAAAAGCTTAATTTTATTCGTTAAATAGTCCTAACAAATGTCACTCTTGATTTCCAAATTCTCTAGATAAATTCAGTCCTCACTTCGTGAGTCGTGAATTTTTCGATAATTTGGAAATCACTCGTGGCATTACTTATGACTATTTAAGTCATGCCCCAAATGGGAGTCAATGACCAATCACGTTACAATGATTTTTGATTGACAACCAATCACAGTCGTGTTTCGCCTAGAATTTACCACCTAAAGTTCATCATAATAAAGAAAGCACCTCCTTTTTAACATTCTGAATAGGCCATAACAGGATCTTGCGGCTACCAGATTGTATACATATAGTGCATGAATGTCAACACATAGCGTATGCGGGAGTTAATATAAAAACATTTGCAGCAATTGATTATACCACCAAAAAAAAAAAAACACTGTTTGCACTTTCTTAAACGAATTATTTTTCTGGAAATGACGTTGCAGAAAAATATAATTGACATATTTACAATAGGACATGAGAAATTAATTAATACCAATAACGTTGGTTATAAATTTCTCCACTAGGGTGCATTCTTACAACATTGCGATCCTTTGGCAATAAATAATAAGATCTGGTTGCAGTGATGAACAAAAGAAGCAAATGAAGCGTAGGCCTACCAATCGTTTCTCATTTGTTTTCAAACATCGTCGTTTACATTAAATATATAAATATTTAAAAATAACTATAGTTAAATAATGATTTGTGAGTAAACAGCTTAATTTTATTCGTTAAATAGTCCTAACAAATGCCATGAGTGATTTCCAAATTCTCTAGATAAATTCACTCCTCACTTCGTGAGTCGTGAATATATCGATAATTTGGAAATCACTCATGGCATTACTTAGGATAATTTCTAAGACCTAGATTGACAAGGCAATTTTTTCAGGTATTTCCAACTAGGTATAAACTATATTCAGTTGTTCAGTTATGTATTATTAGGTAAATTTCTCCATTTTTAAAGAAAATTAAGATCTGGATATGTGATTTATTTATGCCCAGCTGCTAATAATACCTGCAAGAACTGTCTCGTACTGTCGGGTCTACTGTCGGTTCATGCATAGCGCCGTCCAATTATCTTAGAATATTAGCCTACAACATAATTGTAAATATTCTTTCTCTTTACCTTCGTTTAACCTCCCCTCCACCTTTACATGCCCCACGCCACAAGGTCATATAGGGACTCAACCTGTCCGGAGAGGATTTTCAATTCTGGATCACACGAACTTTTTGTCCACTCAAGGTCATGGAAGGTTTTTCTGGACGGTTGATTATCTCAATGTCAGGGCCACTTCTGAGATAACACGAACATATAAGACAAGATATAATTCGCTCATCCATCCATTCATACTAAACAAGGCGAATATGATGATGATTGTGATGGCTGTATGATATTCGGGGACCACTTGCGCCTTAATGTAATCCATAATTTATCTTACAGGTGAAGAAAAACACCGAAAATTACTTCACCCAGGAAACTAAGCCATGCCCACAGATACGAGGCAACCACGTTACCTCGAGACCACAGCGGTGAAAAGCATAACTACATTAATTATATTATATTATTAAGTATAATATATTATCAGTACTAATAAAATTCATATCAAATTCCGTTGAGGTGAATAGTCATAAGATAAAAACTTAAAATATGTACCTTTCTGGCAGATGCCGTCGTCCTCAACTTTGTTAAAATATTATATTTAAAATATGAGTCAGTTACTGATACAGACACTTGGAGTCTACATCGTCATAAACAACAACTAGTAGCAGAAGCTCGTCCTGCTGATGATGGAAGTTAACTTCCGAAAGGCCTCCAGATAATATTTTAACATAGTTGAGGACGACGGCACCTGCTAAAAAGATACATATTTTAAGTTTTTATCTTATAATATATTAGACCTGTGGTCTCGAGATAGTGTGCTGCCTTGTCACGCAGCGGGCCCGAGTTCGATCCCCGGTCGGGGCAGTTTTTCTGGGTGAGGTTTTATCGGGGGTTTTCCTCACCTGTAAGACAAATGTCAAGAAAACTATAAGGCCCAAACGATCCCCGAAATCATATGGCCATCAACATCCTTATCATCATCATCACCATCCTTCACCGGCGTGGAAAGCAACGGGAAGCTACCACACCTACAATTCCCTAGTAAAGTTGCAAGCATAGCATGAAAATCCTATGATTGCAGTGAAGGACCTGCCTTCGGGCAGAATTACTATGGATGGATGTATATATATATATATAATGAATAACGATTGTAAAATCTCGTTACTTTGTTTAAATAACACAAGGCAAACAAGATTGTTTATTTCCACTACTAATGTAAAATACGTCTGATTAATTTGAATTAAGACAAGTTAATGTATATGATTCCATTATACAAGTAAGTCCTGGAGTATTGTATCGCTTCATGCAGACAGTTTCTAACAGAAAACGGTTGTGGTCTAGTGGAGGGAGATTCTATTTCCCATGCAGGAGGTCGCGTGTTGGATCCCGCTGTCATGCTTTTTTCTCTTTCTCTTTCTCTCTCTCTCTCTCTCTCGTCCTTATCTCAATTAATTTTCTTTGTTTTTTTTGCTTTGTTTTATTTACAGCATTTACCGCACTACTTATATACACGAAATTATTTTCAATTGCACGACACACAACGAAATAGAACGGATTTTAGTTTTTCAAATAGTTGTATACTTGTGAACCAAACAACTGACCTCTGGTCATGCGCAGTGGCTTCGTTCTGGGACTTGAAAATTACCTGTGCGCCAACAATTATTTCAAAGGCTGTACATCCATGCATGAGTTAATAGCGGAGTGAAGTGAGGTGGGACGCAGCGCGGATGGGTTGTGAGGGTTATCCAGTCTGCCAATACAGGAGTTGCATTACTTCTCTATAGTTTAAATGAGAGATATTGTGCTGGAATTTAGTGCCTTGCAGTTAAGAAAAGCAGATTTTTTTTGACACGGCCTTTGTACCTCACAACTCTTCGCTGGAAGAAATTTCAAGGTAGATTTCGGATGTAATGGTTGGCAGTTCCTTTGTAAATAAAGAGGGCCAGGAATTAAGTTATTGATTCGTCAACAAACATTAGGGCTGCCTAAACTAATGTATATGTTGGTTAGGAATTAACAAATGCCCCGCGCCATTGCCGAGCGGTTTAAGGCGTCATGCCTTGATGCAGTGCTCTGGGACATCCCCTGGTTCAAGTCCCCAAGGGGAAAGATTTTTCTCGTGAAATTTTGACCGGGCTTTAGGATCAGAGCCATCACAGCATCGTGAAAAATGTGGGTAGTTATACGAGGGCGGATCGGAAAGTAACGCACAATAATTTTTTTCTGCCTTGGTATTGCAGCTAGAATGTTGAAATTTCACAGAGATATAGTTTGAAGTTTTCACTACAGATGGTATTTTTTTCTCAGATGCACCTCTTGCGAGAGAAGCTTGAACTATGCAACAAAGATGGCGCGCATGCTACAGTCGTCCACCTGTGAAGAACAGAGAAGTGTTGTTCGATTTTAGTGGGCCAAAGGGCATAAACCCAGTGAAACTCACAGGGACATGCGTGGCGTGTATGGGATGATTGTATGGACCGTAGCAATGTCTCCAGGTGTGGTGCACATTCTTCCAAGAGGGACGCGTGAACCTTAGTGATTCGCCTTAGTGATTCCTGGCCGGCAAACGCTTTGAGACAGATGTGGAAGTGAAATCAGCAGTGTGCAGATGGCTACACTCCAACCAAACGGACTTCTACGAACAGGGCATATTGAAATTGGTAACACGATGGGAAAAATGTGTTGAGAAAGTTGGTGACTATGTCGAAAAGTAGGTAAAATATGTAAGTTCATTTGTGATTTTTTCTTTTTTTTTACTATTAAACTTTTTAAAAAAAATTATTGTGCGTTACTTTCCGATCCGCCCTGTGGACGACTGTAGCATGCGCGCCATATTTGTTGCATAGTTCAAGCTTCTCTCGCAAGAGGTGCACCTGAGAAAAAAATACCATCTGTAGTGAAAACTTCAAACTATATCTCTTGTGAAATTTCAACATTCTAGCTGCAATACCAAGGCAGAAAAAAAATATTGTCCGTTACTTTCCGATCCGCCCTCGTAAGGTCAGGGGTCGTCAGTTGAATGTTAACGTGAAACTGTAATGCAAGAATAAAACTGAACAACAGAGGGGGTTAAGACTAAAATACTGACATATTCAATTATTATAGACTACGTAGACTAATGGATATGAAATTACCGGGAAAGTTCTACAGCTTATTCTTAGCCTGTTAGCTACGAGTAAAAAGAGCTTTAATATCAGGAAATCATGTGCATATGTAGGATCTTGACATTAAACGGTTATTCACATGTCTGTATTATATTGAAATATTGCTTAATGGTTTTCAGGTGTAGGCATACAATACCGGAATAGGTCATCTGGCTAGGTTTTAATTGATAAAATGCATTTTTTCATCACATCTGGTCTTCCGGGTCCCCTTAAATATAACCTAACCTAAATTGAAAATCACAGGCGATCACAGAAAAAAAATGTGGTTTGAGTGTTAATCGAACCCAGAATCTCATCAAGTGTAGTCGGAAACTCTTAACAAACAACCATGATGGTGGCCATCAATAAGATTTTTGTTTTAATTGTGAAACATTTGATTGTTAATGGCATTTATTGGTAAATATGGAATTAGATCACAAATTGTACTGGATAACAAAATAATAGAACAAGTATCACATTTCCAATATTTAGGATGTGATATAACTTATAGAGAAAATAAAGATATAGAAAATAAAGTAAATAAATTTCAGGCTATTTGTGGAACCATAAAAAGAACCTTAGGTCGGAAAACAAGGAAAGATACGAAACTTAAATTACATAAAACAATGCTGTTCCTTTGTTGTTGTATGGAAGTGAAAATTGGATAATGAAATCAAGGGATAAAAGCAGGATACAGACTGCGGAAATGCTGTTTTTGCGTAATGTGAAAGGATGCACAAGAGCGGATAGAATAAGGAATGAAATTATACGAGAAGAATTAAATATATATAAAATTGAAGATAAAATCAGCGAAAATAATAAGAAATGGACAGAACACTTAATGAGAATGAACAACGAAAGAATACCAAAAAGAACCTTCCTGTATAATCCCAGAAGAACAAGAGATGTTGGCCGACCACGTAGAAGATGGACTCCACTTTTAACTTCGCCGGAACAGGCTGCATAGCCTAAACCTTGTAGTAGAAGAAGAAGAAGAAGAAGAAGAAGATTTGATTGTTCTGTCGCTTTACGTTAACAATATATTAATTTCCAAAACTGAATAGCATGAATTGCTTTCCAGCATAAACAAACCAATGTCTGACGATTGAAAGAACGAAGTGATATACTCATCGACGGGAATAAAAATAATTCTAGAAAAAAATGGAAATTACCTGGTTCTATTTATCTATAATTTTTAAAACACAAGGACCGTCATGTTTTTTGAAGTTTATTCTCTAATTTTATCGATATGTCCCATTCATATACGAATTAAAAATAATAGTTTTAAAAAACTAAAACAACACGCTTTATTAGAAAACTGAACTAAAAAATGAAAAATAGTTTTAATTTCCAACACGCTTGGGATAAAATTAAAGTGGTCAACAAAAAAATCTTCTTCAACACATATAGAATAAAACTGGAGTTATCAACAAAAAGAAAATAATTTTACCAACAAAAGCGTGGGGTGCTCTTTATCAATGATATATTTGATAATAAACAGATATTGGTAAAAGTAAAGTCTCTAAGAAGAAAATGTAAAAAACATAAAAAGCAACCCACGCTTTGATGCTAAAATTATTTTCTTTTTGTTGATAACTCCAGTTTTATTCTAGATGTGTTGGAGATGATTTTTTTTTGTTGGCCACTTTAATTTTATCCCAAGCGTGTTGGAAATTAAAACTATTTTTCATTTTTTAGTTCAGTTTTCTAATAAAGCGTGTTGTTTTAGTTTTTAAAACTATTATTTATTTTTTAGTTTTAATATTTTACAGAATAACATAAAAATGTAAATATCTTTAAATTCGATACTATTGTAGTATGAGCTAAAAGAAATACTCTACTAAAAAAAATCCTCCCAACCGGATTTGAACCAGCGACCTATGGATTACTGAAATTATATACCACTAGAGTTCACCGCTCTACCAACTGGGCTCTTAACAACGATTGACTAAAAAGTCGACAAGTCCGCAACCTATTATACCAGTTTTCATTTTTTTTTATTTTCTCACAATCCTGGCCAGGATTTTAGAATCAATATTGTATTGTCACGGGTCCTTTACAAGTATACAAAGATTTATGTCGATCCAATGTTTCTAAGTGGGCGAAAATCGTGTTCAAAGATTCCGTTACATAGATACAAATCACTTTTCTTGTTTTTCTGATAATTCTGGCCAGGATTTTCGAACAAAAATATAAAATTATTGTATTGCCACGGGTCCTTTACAAGTACACAACGTTTCAAGTCGATCCAATGTTTCTAAGTGGGTGAAAATCGCGTTGAAAGATTCCGTTACATAGATAGATAGATACAGGTCAAGCTAATAATAAAGCGTGTAATATAAGTAAGGAAGAAGAAGTTGGAGAATTATAGTAAAGAAACGTGTATCTTTCAAATACCAACTGAAATAAAATTTTCATTCTGTAGGCCACTTTAGAGAATGAGGAAGGCTTACAACTGAATGGTATTAATAAGCTGTTAGTTTATGCTGATGATGTAGTATTGTTGGCCGATAGCGAGGAGATACTAAAGGTCAACACGCACACACTATTGAGTAACACTAAGAAATTAGGACTGGAAGTAAATATCAGTAAAACTAAATATATGGTCACACGTAGAAATACATTATATAATGGAAATGGACAGTTAATGACAAATGAGGGAAATTTTGAGGAATTGGCTGAATTCAAATACCTAGGAACAATAATCACAAATAGGAATGAGATGCACAAAGAAATTAAACATAGGCTGAATTCTGAAATGCATGCTATTATGCATTGCAGAGACTTTTGATGTCCCAACTCCTTTCAAAAACGTTAAGCTGAAAATATATAAAACTATTATTCTAACCAGTTATATTATATGGGTGCGAAACATGGACTCTTACTTTAAGGGAGGAAGGAGATTACGAGTATTTGAGAATAAAGTTCTTAGGAAAATTTTTGGACCAAAGAGAGATGAACAGACAGGTGAATGGAGAAGACTACATAACAATGAACTACATGGACTTTATAGGAAGCCAGATATAATAAGAACAGTTAAGTCCCGTAGACTGCGATGGGCAGGACATGTTGCGCGTATGGGGAATGAAAGACGTGCATGGAAACTTCTTGTAGGAAAGCCAGAAGGAAAACGCCCAGTTGGTAGACCAAGAATGAGGTGGGAGAACAACATTAACTATAATTTGAGGGAAGTAGATTATACAGGGAATGATTGGAAAGCATTAGCTCAGGATAGGGATGTATGGAGAGCTTATGTCCGTGCGGCCATGAACCTACGGGTTCGAAGTGCCAGTGAGTAAGTAAGGCCACTTTTGTTGTGCATGTAGTCTAATTGTATATTCACAGGAGTTTTCCACAGATGTAATATTACATAAAAAAACTCCAAGCGCGACAGGCCTAGAAGGCCCTTGGCTGAACAGCCGGCTGCTGGCCTCACATCCACGTTTTAATCACATAGGTAGACGATCATCTACCCAATGTAGGGTGACATGTGATCAGCATGTCGGATCCCCAGCCGTTATAGCTGGTATTCTCAACCTGGAGTGCTACTTATTGTAGCTAGCCAAATGCCTCACGATGCTGGGTGGGCACCGGTCGAAATATCATGAGAAACATTTCTTCCCCCATGGAGAGATTATATTACATCCTGGAATTAAATTCCACAATTTAAAATGCCTTTTCTTCTTTTTTACGCTATCAATACACATTTTGAAAATATTATTTCTTGCAATCATAGTCTACCAGCTGATTACCCAGCGTTGCCGGGAAATTTATTCATCCCAATCATTTTTATCATCAATAAGATTAGCGACCCCGAAAACATAATTCGACACTAAACTCGGCCATTTTGGACCTGTTCTCATCCGATGAGAGCTGACATAAACTTCATCAGGAGAATTAAAATATCAGAATTGCTCTCAGCGACCCCGAAACTACAGATTTCATACTAATGTCGATGATTTTTTTCGATTATTGTTACATCTCACTCCTTCTCATCCGTAGGGATGCAAGAACTCAAACTTGAACTCAAATGTCATCGGGACTATCAACAATCAGCTTAACCCTTAAATTCGTAATGTATCTTTTGGAAGACGTTGGGCTGATGCATTATGAAGTCGGAACGGGCAATTGCCTAATCCCTGGAGTGATGATGATCATTTGGATACATCAGTTAGTTCAGTGAATTTAATATTTAGATAAATCAGAAGAAAACGAACAAAAATGACCACATAAATGTGTGTCTAATTATACAATATACCTAACAATAACAGTTATACAAGATTCCGTTTTCACTGCGGTCCGCCACATTCAAATAATTAACAGAAGAAATTTGTGTTTTGCCTCTACAACCCCGTAATGATAGCCACTATTAACTTACCTACCAAAGAGCCCTAGTGGGTTCTAACATACGCAGCACACTGGGCGAAGCTAGACTTCGCCTTATCCAGTCCAGTCCAGTGTTTTGCCAATTTAAGGGTTAACGACCCCGAAAACTATGGTTTCGCCACCTAATGTAATCGGTATCAATGGTCTAGTTATTACTCGCAACTTCCTGATCCCGTCGCGTGGATTCAAATTCGGCCGGGGTCGATGGATTTTTTACTACGGAAAAGTCCAAGGGACAAGTCCACTTCAAGCCCTAGGTAGCGAGTCCCAAGATTTTTGGGTTACTTAAAGAACTTCAAGCCAAAATTGAGCCACTGAAAAAAAATTTAGCTTTTTTTTAATCTTAGTGAAATGAATATATCAGACAAACCATTCGTATGCGATAATTAATACAGTTAAAGAGAAATACTCCTGTCTGAATCGGAATTTGAAGATTTACACTCCGGTGTTCTTACCACTTGAGCTACTCAGGCAATCCAGGAACAGACACAACTTTGATGATCTTGATGAAGATTTTGGGGCTGTAGGCCGTGGTCGTGAGGCTACAGCCCGAAAATCTTCATCAAGATCATCATAGCGACTCCGGCCGTGAAAGTCTACGTGAAGACACGACTTTTTCTCTTTTTTTAAATCCCTATGTACCCATAGTAGTGAACTTCTATTCGCATTATAACAGGATATTAAAAAAAAAAGAAGAGAGAAATAGTTTTTGTATCATCCCGGATTGCCTGAGTAGCTCAAGTGGTAAGAACACCAGAGTGTAAACCTGCAGATCTTGGGTTCAAATTCCGGTTCAGGCAGGAGTATTTCTCTTTAATTGTATTGATTATTGCATACGAATGGTTTGCCTGATAGGCCTATATTCATTTCAATATATATTCAGGCCCCCATGTCTCCCTTAACAGAGATTTAGGCGATCTCCTCCTACAGGAAAGAATTTGAACCATACTAATTTAGTTACACTTGTTTTCGTATAGATGTCATTTGAGTGGTCCGTGGTCAGCGTTCCGCCTCATACTGACATCTAGGAAACCAAGGTAGTACTAGGACGGGAAAATTCGGTAAATTTTGCTTAGAGGCCTTTTCATTCAGGCTTAAGGATATTTTACGAGCCTGAAAATCTTCCGACTCGGGACCCACGGCTTAAAGTCCCTCCCGGAAGACTTGCTCCTTGGATTTTTCCATCCTAAAAAAAATCTATCGACCCCGGCCGGGTTTGAACCCGCGACCCTCGGGACCAGAGGCAAGGAGCATAACCACTAGTCCACCGCGGAATAAATATTAAAAAATGCAAGTTATGAAGAAATAAAAAATATAAATAATAAAGAAAAATTTGCAATTGCTTGCCTAAATTGAATATTGTGGGATAAAAATATAAGTAATAAAAATAAAATTAATATATCATACAATTGTTGAAAGCATCATTACTTATGGAGCAGAACTTTGGCCATTAACAACAAAAACAAATAAGTATCTTTTGGCAACGGAAATGGATTTTATACTAGGGGCAGAAAGAATTTCAAGAAGAGAAAAAATTAGGAACTCAGTTATGAGGGAGAAAATGAAGATTGAAGACACTATTTTAGATTATATTAAAACTCAGCAATTAAGATGGTACGGATATGTCCATCGAACGGAAGTGGATCGGCTACCAAAATGTGTTTTGGAATGGAAACCTGAGGGAAGACAAGGCAGAGAAAGACCTAAAACCTCCTGGAGTCAGGAAATATATTTATACATGAAGGAGAAACATCTACAACCAGGAGATTGGATGGACCGACAAAATTGGCTATTAGGAATCGGAAGATGTCAAAGACATTAATCAACCGATGATCTATCTAATAAGATTCAAATACCCTTCCCATAGAACAGGTTCGCATCATCAAGTCCAGTACACAGTTCTCTGATTATAGGTGTAAAGGGGAGAGAGGGCGGGATTAACAAGTGCTGAATGATGCAAAGGACCCTGAATACTGTATGACAGCACGTGGGGGGGGGGAGATGAGGTAGGTCTATGATGCATTATGTTTGTCCACGAAAGACAAATGTAAGCAATGAACTTCCATAAGAGTCAAGTCATAATGTCAAATGTTGGAGACGATATCCAAATATACAAGCCAACTTCCTTTCACGGAACATGAAAGAGGGCGGAGTATTGTACACGATCAATGATCGTACGAGATATTGTGAATATTACGGATGAGCTCCATAAATGCACATTTTGTAGAGAAAACGCATTTGAAATTAATAATTTCATTCGGACGAACTCAATGATAAAAAGGTTTACAAAATATAACTTAGTTTTATTTTTCCTCAGATAAAATTATCACTTATTTAAAATGCACATATACTTTTCTACAGGATTAGTTAATATTTTGTCCACCGCTGTGGTCTCGAGGTAGCGTGCTGCCTTGTCACGCAGCGGGCCCGGGTTCGATCCCCGGTCGGGGCAGTTTTTCTGGGTGAGGTTTTTATCGGGGTTTTTCCTCACCTGTAAGACAAATGTCAGAAAACTTTAAGGCCCAAACGGTCCCCGAAATCATATGGCCATCATCATCATCATCATCCTTATCATTATCATCATCATCCTTCACCGGTGTGGAAAGCAACGGGAAGCTACCACACCTACAATTCCCTAGTAAAGCTGCAAGAATAGCATGAAAATGCTATGATTGCAGTGAAGGACCTGCCTTCGGGCAGAATTACTATGGATGGAGTTAATATTTATCATTCATTCATCCATAGTAATTCTGCCCGAAGGCAGGTCCTTCACTGCAATCATGGCATTTTCATGCTATGCTTGCAGTTTTGCTAGGGAATTGTAGGGTGGTAGCTTCCCGTTGCTTTCCACGCGGTGAAGGATGATGATGGTGATGATGGTGATGGCCATATGATTTCGGGGACCGTTTGTCCTTAAAGTTTTCCTGACATTTGTCTTACAGGTGAGGAAAAAACCCGATAAAAACCTCACCCAGAAAAACTGCCCCGACCGGGGATGGAACCCGGGACCGCAGCGTGACAAGGTATGTTTTCGCCTAATTTATTTTGATTTATTGAAATGAAGGGAAAGGCTTTTAGACGACCATTTACGTGTGAAACCGTAAGTGGATGTTCGTAACCTTGAAGATATTGTGGGGATTTTTGCTATGTCTCGTTCCATGAGTTCATAATATATTTCTGTAGGCTGTATCACGAATCATGACGTGATAAATAGATTCACACATAGTGATAATTCATCATCATCATCATCATGAACAAATTCGTTTTAGGCCATGTGGCCTGTACGGTAAACCTAGCGAAGATGGTCTTAATCTTTCCACCGATGTTTTGGTCTTCCTTGGTCCCTATGTCCAGTTGGGGTATATTGGAATGCCAATTTTGAAAGTCTATTTCTTGCCATTCTCCTCAGATGATTTTTCCATTCTTGTTGGTATCTTTGTATATCTTCATTTAAACTTGTTACTCCAAGTTTTCCTCTGATAATAGTGTTCCTTTGGTGATCCAGTCTATTAACTCCTAACAATGATCGTGAGAAGCGCATTTGGCTTACTTGAAGTTTATGAGAGTTTCTTTTATTTAAAATCCAAATTACACTTACGTATTTTAGAGCAGCTTGTGATGTGATGTTATGTAATCTTAGTTTTGTCTCTGTCCTCATCTGTTTACCAAAATGTCTTCGTATGACCCCATTCATTTTATTATATTTTGTAATTTTGAATCATGTCACTCTTATACTCTGCAAATACACTTCCTAAGTAAGAGAAATCTGACACTTGTTCTATAATTTTTTCCATCAATCTCAATTTTCACCCGTTTGTATGTTTTTTTCCACACATTGCCATTGTTTTCATATTATATTTTCTGGCAATTTTGAATAATTGATACGCTGCTATTAATTATAGGCCTATATTGCGTAAATCGTGTCATTAATTATAAAAAATAAGTCCACCTCAATGGTCTCGAGGTAGCGTGCGGGTTCGATCCCGGTCGGGACATTTTTTGAGTGACGTTTTTATCGGGGGTTTTCCTCACCTGTAAGATAATGTCAGGAAAATTTAAGGCCCCGAACATCATATGGCCATCGCAATCAATTCATCTTAGATTAAGGACTCTCCTGGCGCACCACTATCATCGTCACCCATCATATCAGCGAGGCAACGTAAAACCGCCCCAACCTTAGAAGTGGGTTAATGCCAGGAGAGAACACCAGAAATGTCCAAAAGGACAAACTGCGGCATTAAAAAATTCTAAAAATAATAATTATAACTAAACACGCATTTGGGAATTATCACGAGTTTAGTATTTCAAAAGCTCAAGGGGAAAAAAGATTAGGGTATAGAAAACAAAGTTTTGAAAGAAAAAAAACTAACTCACTGGCACTATCGAACCCGTAGGTTCATGGCC
Source organism: Diploptera punctata (assembly GCA_030220185.1). NCBI lineage: Eukaryota > Metazoa > Arthropoda > Insecta > Blattodea > Blaberidae > Diploptera > Diploptera punctata. Next base: position 1,668,449 of record JASPKZ010007286.1, on the reverse strand, counting down.
GCGCGGACATAAGCTCTCCATACAGCCCTATATTGAGTTAATGTTTTCCAATCATCCCTGTATAATCTACTTCCCTTAAATCATGGTTAATGTTATTCCCCCACATCATTTGTGGTCTAACAACTGGTCGTTTTCCCTCTGGTTTTCCTACAAGAAACTTCCATGCACCTCTTTCAATCCCCATACGGGTCACACGTCCTGCTCATCGCAGTCTACGGGACTTAACTGTTCTTATTATATCTGGCTTCCTATACATATCATGTAGCACACTATTATGTAGTTTTCTCCATTCACCTACCATTTCACCTTTTTTTTTTCTTGGCCAAATTTTTTTCCTAAGAACTTTATTCTCAAATACTCGTAATCTCCTTTCCTCCCCAAAAGTAGGAGTCCATCTTTTGAATCTATATATTATAACTGGTAGAATAACAGCATACAACTATTCACCACGAGGAAGAAGAAGTTTGGGAAGACCAAGGAAAAGATGGAAAGAGCAGCAATTTGGAGCCGGAACAGGCTAGATAAATAAGCCTAAACCGTGTAGAAGAATGAGTTTTATATATTTTCAGTTTAACGTTTTTTTAAAGGAGTTGGGACGACAAGAGCCCTGAAATACATAATAGCATGCTTTTCCAGAATTGAGTCTATATTTAATTTTTTGTGTATCTCATTCCAATTTGTAATTATTGTTCCTAGATAGGGGAGACACGGGTAATTTGCAGTATTTTAATGTGGAATTATTTCCAACAACTCATTTGACGCAGTTTTAGTGATTGCCACGAGATGTCAGGAGTGCTTGAAAACTCTCTACCGAGATAGAAACGATCTACGTTAGAGTTCCAGGTGTATAAAGACTTGAAGCAAGACTGTTTGTCGTTGGTAGCAAAGTTTCTTTTTCACTGTACTGGATATTATTTCAGTGTGCAATATTTCAAGTTGTACGGGAAACTCCACTGAATCAGGTAAGTTAAAACAAGTTTCATTGTTGTCAATTGTTAGAGAGTAAAATCTTAGATTCTGAGGGGATTTTCTTAGCATTTGTTGATTGTTTGTTCTACTTTGAGGAACCAATGGAAAGCAAATACAGTCACTTCCTGCCATCTGACGTTAAAAACAGACATTATCTCCACATTTTTACACTCGGATATTATGCTACAGAGTTTAATTTCAATCTGAACGCACTGGAAAAAGTGAAAGCTACATACATAAAAACAGCAATAGGAGTATCAAAAACGAAAAGAAGCCGTCTAGTGTACCTACTGCAAGGGAGACTTTCCTTATCGAGGACTTGAAAACAGCATACCTACTACCAACCACAGAACCCTATGAACATGGGCTACAAAGTCTACGCAGGAAAAGAGAGGAAGTAAGGCCGGAATTCTTCAGCACCGGAGCGATGATAGACAGGAACTGGACAGAAGCAAATTTCCAGATACGACACGTCATCACAAGACTAAGCGTGCATGGATTCCACCACCTAATGTGTAAAGATAAAACATCCCATGACCCGAAGATGGCATGCATATGCGAAGTATGTGAACAGAAATGAGAAACATATCACATCCAAACATGTACACAAAGAACAAAAACAATATGTGATTACGCAAGACAAAATTAAAGTGTTAGTGATTGTTGTGTTATCGTCTTTGCACATTTGTGCGCAATCCATTTATATAATTATTAAAAATTTCAATTTTTGTGCTTAGTATGTTGCAGATATGCCAGAGGAAAGGGGTAATAAATATGTCAAGTACTCCAGGAATTATTTTAATAAATCAGTAGAAAAAGTATTGAAGGAAGGCTGGTCCGTTTACAAAGTATCCAAGGAGTTCTCTGAAGAGATATTTGAGCATTTCGTCAGGACCCAATGACATTCCGGATGTGAAAATGGACGACCTATTCGGAGTGTCGAGGAAGAGCAGAATCTAGTGGGTTATATTTGCAAAATGCAGGAACTAGGATTTGGGTTGACGGCTACTGACGTACGAAAGCAAGCTTTCAACATCGTGTCCACTAGTGGACGAAAAAATCCGTTCAACCTTAAGGAAGTCTTAGCTGGATAGGACTGACTGGTGATACCCATTTCGGGATCGTTATGGATTTGCAATGAGGTTACCCGAAAATATCTCCGTTAACAGAGCTGCAGCAACAAATAGAATCTTTATTGACGAGTTATCCACCAACAATTATGAACAAATTGCGGTGGCCGAACCTCATGATCCAGCACCTGAACCTCAAGATCCGGTCCCTGAACCTCAAGATTCGATTCCTGTACCTCAGGATCCGGTACCAGACCTGAGGAAACAGTGCCTAATCCTCAGCGAAAAAGAAGACTGCATTTCACTGAGAAAAAGTCCACCGAAAACAGCAACTCAGACTCTTACGGAACATGTGGTGGTCTTTTCTCAAATGACAAGAGCGGTGAAATCTGGATTCAGTGCCTAAACTGTCAGAAATTGTACCATGAACAGTGCGAAGGCATGAGACGGTACAGAAAAAAAATCAAGTGCAATGTGTGTAAATTACAAAATAATTAGAACAAACTGCACTTTTAACACAATTGCCAAATTAAACTTATAGTGTTGCCAAATTATACTTAATTATTGCCAAATTATACTTATATTCAGTGAAGGGATAAAATATATATTAACTTATATATATTATATATATATATATATATTTAAAAAGATGATGCGGTCAAATTTGCACATTTTGATTAGATCCTACATATATTTTACAGTAATTGCGATCGAATTTTGATAATAATATGTTACCTAAAAGCAATAAAATGTGCAAATTATTGCCAAATTACCCTTGTCTCCCCTAATTGAAATCAGCCACTTCTTCGAAATTTCCTTCATTTGTCATTAGTTGTCAATTTCCATTATATAACGCATTTCTATGTGTGAACATATATTTAGTTTTATTGGTGTTTATTTCCAGTCCCAATTCTTTAGTATTACTCAATAGAGTGTGCGTGTTCTCCCTTGGTATTTCCTCGTTATCGCTCAATAATACATGTTTTGAAAAAACTTACTTAGGCCTACTTACTTACTTACTCATTGGCACTATCGAACCCGTAGGTCCATGGTCTCGCGGACTTAAGCTCTCCATACATCCATATCCTGAGCTAATGCTTTCCAATCATTCCCTGTATAATCTACTTCCCCAAATCATAGTTAATGTTATTCTCCCACCTCATTCTTGGTCTATTAATGTTTATGAAATATTGTAGGTGGGCTACTTTGAAGCACTATTACAAACTTCATTTACATACAATAGACCTACGTTATGATATGAAATTAATAATATTATAGGGTGGTATAAATAACAGAATACTTCACAAATGAGGGATTGCATTATACAATTTGAGCTATGACAGAACAAAACGTAGGGAAGTAGATTACACAGGGAATAATTGGAAAACATTATCATAGAATAGGGCCTATGTCCGCACGGCCTTGAACCTATGGGTTCGATAGTGCCGGTGAGTTAGTTAGTATCCTATAATAAATTATTTAATGTATTTAATATCTTCGATAAAGTAATAGAAAAATTAATCAGTAGAAACCACACAAATTCGGTCTATCTTAATCAGCTTTATACTAATCCTCAATGAAATTTGAAAATATTATATTTACGATCGAAATTTTAGTAAGATGGCGAAAACAAGATAATCACAAATTTGTATGAGCAATGACTAAAAAAATTAATCAACTGTCATTTTGAATGTTTTTATTTATTTTTTCGTTTTCTCGTTGTTATTTTTATTTGCACTTATAACACCGTACAATAAATTTAAACTTTTTTCTGTCCTTTAGATGAAACTATGTGATTTTAACTAATTGAGATGTGCTGGATTCATTTCTGAAATCCAAAATTTTCTATCATCCACCAATTTTCTTTAATGATACTTTGTACATATGTACATTTGCTATAAATTCAACAAAAAGTTGTCTTGTACTTAACACTTTTTTTCTGTCCTTTAGATTAAATTATGCGATTTTAACTAATTGAGATGTGCTGAATTCAGTTTTGAAATCCAAAATTATCTATCACCAATCAATGTTCTGTAATGACACTTTTTAATTGTACAAGTTATTTATAATGACAAACATAACAATTCCAAAGAACACCAAATTAAAATGTCTTTGTTGATCGTTTGCGCTTCTGGGCTATCTCTGATGATTGACCAGCAATATTCGCCAAGCATACTTGCATTCCATCTTCCACTGAATAGTTTTTCAAAGGCTGATATTTGTTGGTGAAACCTTTCGCCATGTTCATCGATGACAGTACCAACGTTTTTTTGGAAAGAAGTCCAGATGACAGCCCAGAAAATGTAGTTTTAAAGACATATTGCATCCCATAACATGAAAGTAGTGTAATAATTCACTTACAATTACTTCATACTCCACTGATTTTTTATTCCCAAGGAAGTTCGTGCATAGTGATTTAAATGCAAGCCAAGTCATTTTCTCCGTTTCCAACAGTTTATTTTCAAAGTCTTCATCCTGGAAGACTGCTCTTATTTGTTGAACAATAAACACTCCTTCGGTGGGGTTGTACAAGACCAGCTTTTTACTTACGCGACTTATGCCATTTTTTATGTAATTTAAAGTATTACGAAGTGTTGATGATACCATTTACCTCTGGGATTTAACCATCGTCAAAATATTGAAACCTACCATGAAATGAAGTAGTGGAAATGTGATTTTACGTTGTAACCGTCAGACATGTTGAATGTTCCATAGAATAACAGATATGAAGAGGTCATTTATGTTACGTATTAAATCAGATTTAAAATGCAAGGAAACTAAAAGCTAACCAAACCTAAATCATTGAATGGAAACTAAATCAATTACTCTAACGTAGGTGAATTCCAGGGAACGTCCTTTTTATTATTTTAAGCGGTTAAATATGTAAAAGACAAATTCGGACATAATTTGTTGAAGCCACTGATATGTTGTATCGGTGGTATATCTGTGGTCACCGGTGGTGTATCGGTGGTCATTGGTGCTCATCGTTGTGATAATCGGTGGTTTATCGCTGGTTAGAAGTAGGAACTGTTGTAACCTTCGTGGTCACGACAGGAAATAGCCCCACTTTATTTTCATATTTACGAGAAAATGAAGAAGTGATAATAAGTTTCCCAGATTGAAATACGTTAAATATAGTATTTTATTAATATGTATGACAATTATGTACTGTTAAAGTGCGTAAATAAAAAGGCACTCTTCTCCCACCCGGCCCACTCCTTCCTTAATCTTTGCATCACTTAGATTTGTGAATTTATTTTTGATATTACTTTGGGTTTTCTGAAAAAACGGTACGTGATAGACAAAATCTAATTACAGATTCGTTTTTACCATGAAAACGTCTACCTAATACACCTATTTTCATAAAAAGGACAAATTTCGTGTTGCACAGTGTAATTTATATAGGCTATGTTTTAACGTGTAAGATCATAATATCTAATTTCGAATCACTGAGTACTTCCACCAGATCTATATAGGTCTACATCTATTATTATTTTATACCGTTGTGTTTAGTGATTTAGTTTTAATTATATGCAATGAGTAACGATGAACTGCTCTCAACATAAAATTGCGACCCAGCAACTGATTATTACTTTCATTAAAGGGCAGAGAAATGTGCCCTTACACGAGTTGCAAGGTAGATTGAGAAATATTAATGCTCGGACAGGACTTGGACCTCTGAATTTATATCCCAGTGCGCTACCGATTACGCTACCGAGCAAGTCTAGTACAACCATTCATTTTTCTTATATATATTCTCATTAATGCCAGATGTAGTGGGAACTCAGTCTCCACTGCCATCTAGTAGCTCCTATCACGAGTAAGCAAATTAAAGAGAATATGTTTACTTTATAGCAGTGACGCTTTATCAATGTTATAATTACATTTTTGACATTGAGCAATGCAAGCTTAATATGACATGATAAGAAAAATCAATGCTCGGACGGGACTTGAACCCGGACCTCTGGATTTATATCCCAGTGCGCTATTGCATTGCTCAATGTCAACAATTTAATTATAAAACAAACACACACACACACACCACACACACATATATATATATATATATATATATATATATATATATATATATATATATATATAAATTGGCTATTAGGAATCGGGCGATGTCAAAGACATTAATCAACCGATGATATATAAGGTAAAGTCGCCAAATAAGAGATAGTCTCCTAATAAGAGATACCTTATTATCTAGTCCATGAACAGCTGTCATCTGATATTTGTAACAAAAATCTGAGCTTTGTACTATTATAGCATCGTGGTCTTTGTTTGGTGTCACTTGGTTGATTGAAACGAAGCAGAGATGGTTGTGTTTGTTTTCGCGACAATTGAATTTTTGTAGTGAAGCTATTCAAAGTTGTGGATAACTGTGAAGATGAGTTCTGATATTAATTTTACTTATTTCCCGAAAAGCTCATGAAATGCAGACTATTATAAACTAGAGTGATTATTAGTGACACAATTTATTTCAGTCTGACCAGCCACGGAATTGGTGACCGTGCCGTTCCCTAATAAGAGATACTTGTGGTTCCAAATAAGAGATAGTCTCTTATTAGGAACCAGAAGTTGTTTCGTTGACATATGCAGATTCTCCTGTATACAAGTGCGCTACATTTTCTTAAACAAATTCATCTCGTTTGATAAGTACGTGATTTAACTTTATAAAATAAAGTGGTCACATTATAGGCCCTGAGAGGTCATTTAGATAGCAGAAGGTTAAGGTTTCTTCTGTCTTTCTAGAAAATCGGACCGAGGAATCAACCGGGCTGTCACCCCGGCTGCTACTCTACAAATTTCGATCAATGCATTTCGAAAGACAGGGCTTGTTCCGTGCAACAGGAACATTTTTTCTGATAGCGATTTTGCCATCCACACCGGAGATAAGAGTGATGCAATCGTAGTTCCTGATTCAGGGATTCTCGTGGGTATTACTGATGTGTCACCACTCCCTCAGATCCAACAACCATCAGCAAGTCGAGAACCAGAAAAAGGAAAGGCAGAACCGGAAATGCAGTCCTTCTGACAGGCAGTCCGTATCGCCAAGAACTAAAGGACAGTTTGAATAGAACCAATAAACTAAAATGAAGCAACTTTTTCAAAAAACAAATTCAGTAAAATCTAAAAAGTTTCAGTCAAGAAAACGCCAATTGAGTTCTTCAAGCGAAGAAACAGACACGGAAATGGAGACAATTGATTCAGGCGATGATGATTCAGAGTTTGGTGCTGGTGATGCTGATGCTGAGTGTTTATTTTGCACTGGATTGTATTCAGAGGACACAAGAGGAGAAAAATGAGCTCAGTGCATTGACTGTCATCGCTGGGCTCATGAAGATTGCGGGGCTGATGAGGAACCATTCGTCTGCTTATTTGCTCAAAGAAGCAAAATTAATTATCTACTCTGAAAAGACACTATTAACATGTATAGTGAAATTAATTATTAGTTTGTGTGTGATAAAGTGTTTTTGTTTTGAATGTACTGGATTATTTGAATGTTTTTTGCTAAAGATATAGAAGCAAATGTTGGTATCTCTTATTTGGAACCCTCTTCGAAATCTTCAATTTTTACAATTCTTATTGTTCTTAGAGTTTTTTAAAAATATTTACTAAGTAACGAGGTTTTATTTTATGGAATATCAAAATAAGGAATATGAAACATGTATTACCATTTTTAAATGTAATAAATCAGTTACCATTCTGATACAGAAGCGATTTTTCAAAAGGTATCTCTTATTTGGGGCCTTTACCTTATATGTGTGTGTGTGTGTGTGTGTGGAGTGGCTTGCGTGCTTAAATGATCCTGAGAGCTATGCCGGCGGTAGCATTGCTGCCGATAGGGTTACCCATGCCGGACTGGTCGAAGGTGATAAGCCAGACGAAAAAAGTACCTTGGGCGAAAGAGTGACGATCTTTCACCGTAAAAATACAACCGTCAAGAAATGCGGACATGGGTTCATCTGGGGTAAAATTTTCCGGAGGTCAAATAGTCCCCCATTCGGTTCTCCGGGCGGGGACTACTTCAGGGAACCCATGCCAAAGGCTCAAACACAGGGACATGTTCCTAGGAACATGGAATGTTAGGACTTTATACAATAGTGGGGCACTAGAGATATTAACGCGGGAACTAGATAATCGCCCTTGGATATAGTCGCTTTACAGGAAGTTAGGTGGCCAGGAGAAGGTAGTCAGGAATCAGGAACCTTTGCATTATTCTATGGGGGTGCAGAAAGACCTGCATTTGGAACGGGTTTTTTAGTCAGAAGGAGGATCCTATCCGCTATCCGAGATATTAAGTTTGTTAATGATAGGATATCATACATAATTCTAAAGGGTAAACGACATGATTTTATAATTGTAAATGTACATGCCCCCACAGAAGATAAAGATGACAAGATCAAGGATGAGTTCTATGAAGAATTAGAATGCTTATTTGATAGCCTTTCACGATATCATATGAAAATTGTCTTAGGAGATTTTAATGCAAAAGTGGGGCGGGAAGATATATTCAAACCAACAATAGGCAAATTCAGTCTTCATGAAGATAGTAACGACAACGGGGTTAGATTAGTCACATTTGCCACATCAAAGAATCTGATTGTTAAGAGCACAACATTTCAGCATAAGGATATTCATAAATACACCTGGACATCCCCAGATGGAGAAACTCGGAACCAGATAGATCATGTATTAGTGGATAAACGCTGGCACAGTAGCATCATTGATGTTAGATCAGTTAGAGGGACAGACTGCAATTCGGATCATCATCTGGTCAGAGTGAAAATCAGACAACGGCTATCGCTTATGAGAGGAACGAATGCTAAAGATGATTCTGTAAAATATGAATTAAAAAACTTGAGAAATGATGAAATGCGGCTAGAATACCAAATCAAAATTGTTAATAGATTTGAAGTACTGGAATCTTCAGATGACAATGTGGCAAACGAAGAAGAACCTGATATAAATAAAGAATGGGAGGCTATAAGAGATACTATTAAATTTTCAGCATCAGAAAGCATTGGTTGTTTAAAAAAGAGGCAAAACAAGAAATGGTTTGATGAGGAATGTGCCGACATTGTAAAGAAAAGAAAACTAGCAAAAATTAAATGGTTACACGAGCCAAATGAGGTAAATTTAGAGCAATTGGGTAGTATTAGACGGGAAACCACTAAGTTACTAAAGAGTAAAAAGAGGGAATATTTGAGAGAGAAGATTAATGATCTTGAAATGAATGCAAAAAATAGGAACATTAGAGAATTATATCAGGGAATTAGTATAGAGAAGAAAGGGTTTCAGGCTAGAACAAACATAATTCGAAATGAAAATGGGGATATGATTGCAGATTCTAGGAGTATATTAAATAGATGGAAAAGTTACTTTAATCAGCTATTAAATGTACATACAGAACAGGACATTGAGGAGGATAAGTTACAGACAGCAGAAATGCTAGTCGCAGAGCCAAGTGCATTAGAGGTTGAAATGGCGATTGAAAAATTGAAGATGTATAAAGCATCAGGTTCAGATGAGATCCCAGCAGAACTCATAAAATCAGGAGGAGAAAAATTGATAGACAAAATACGCTGGTTGCTTAGTATGATTTGGGAAAAAGAAGCTCTTCCAGATGAATGGAAGGAATCAATTATCATACCAATTTATAAGAAAGGAGATAAAACTGATTGCAACAACTACAGGGGCATCTCATTACTTTCAACTTCATACAAAATTCTTACAAATATATTAGTAAGCAGACTTACTCCCTACATTGATGACATTCTAGGAGATCATCAATGTGCATTTAGAAAACAGGTCTACACAGATCAGATTTTTAGTATAAGACAGATTTTAGAAAAGAAATGGGAATATAATGGCACTGTACATCAACTATATGTAGACTTCAAAAAAGCATATGATTCAATTAAGAGGGAGAAGTTATATAGTATCCTGCTGGAGTTCGGAATTCCTAAAAAGTTAGTTAGACTTATACGAATGTGTCTAAATGGCTCAAATAGTAGGGTGCGTGTAGGCAAACAGTTTTCAAACACTTTTGAAATCCAGAATGGGCTGAAGCAAGGAGATGCACTATCTCCTCTACTATTTAATTTTGTACTAGAGCATGCCATTAAATCTTTAGAGAATGAGGAAGGCTTACAACTGAATGGTATTAATAAGCTGTTAGTTTATGCTGATGATGTAGTACTATTGGCCGATAGCGAGGAGATACTAAAGGCCAACACGCACACACTATTGAGTAACACTAAAAAATTAGGACTGGAAGTAAATATCAGTAAAACTAAATATGTGGTCACAGGTAGAAATTCAGTATATAATGGAAATGGACAGCTAATGACAAATGAGGGAAATTTTGAGGAAGTGGCTAAATTCAAATACCTAGGAACAATAATCACAAATAGGAATGAGACGCACAAAGAAATTAAACATAGGCTCAATTCTGGAAATGCATGCTATTATGCATTGCAGAGACTTTTGATGTCCCAACTCCTTTCAAAAAATGTTAAGCTGAAAATATATAAAACTATTATTCTACCAGTTATATTATATGGGTGCGAAACATGGACTCTTACTTTAAGGGAGGAAAGGAGATTACGAGTATTTGAGAATAAAGTTCTTAGGAAAATTTTTGGACCAAAGAGAGATGAAGAGACAGGTGAATGGAGAAGACTACATAACAATGAACTACATGGTCTTTATAGGAAGCCAGATATAATAAGAACAGTTAAGTCTCGTAGACTGCGATGGGCAGGACATGTTGCACGTATGGGAAATGAAAGACGTGCATGGAAGCTTCTTGTAGGAAAGCCAGAGGGAAAACGCCCAGTTGGTAGACCAAGAATGAGGTGGGAGAACAACATTAACTATGATTTGAGGGAGTAGATTATACAGGGAATGATTGGAAAGCATTAGCTCAGGATAGGGATGTATGGAGAGCTTATGTCCGCGCGGCCATGAACCTACGGGTTCGATAGTGCCAGTGAGTAAGTAAGTAAGTAAGTAAGTGTGTGTGTGTGTGTCACAAGTACTACATCTGACATAGCAGAAATGCCCTACTTCAAAATCCACATTTTAGTGGTTTTCTGGAGAATTATACGACAAAACATACAGGGTGATTCATAATTCTATTACAAACTTCTGGGGGTCGTAGAGGGAATATAGTATATAAAGTTTTGATAAGGAACTCGTGTCCGGAAACGTACCATTTCGATGAAAAATAAGATTGAAGATCGAATCACATTGGCCTGATAGCGTGTGTATTGTGTTTCAGAATAGGTATTACAGCCTTCTAGGGGTTGCACTACACCTGTCGAGTCGGAGGAAGATCTTCTTGCACGAATTATGGGTAGAAATTATTGAACACACACTAGGTCTTGTAGGGCGTGTGTATGAAAACATGCGTCGCAGGTACACTTTGTGCAACGAACAGATCGCCACGTGGAACCACACTTGTAGTACAACCCCTAGAAATCTGTAACACTTATTCCGAAACACGAATAACACCATATCAGCCCATTGTGTTTCGATCTTCAAAGTTATTTTACATCGAAATTATACGTTTCCGGACATGGGTTCCTTATCAAAACTTTATCTACTAAGTCCCATCTACAACTCCTAGAAGTTCTTCTTCTTCTTCACTTCACGGGCTAGGCAAATTGCCTGTTCCGCCTCACAGTTTTCTGTCCATTTTTTTCACTGGCTTCCTACATTCCTTGAACCTCTCGGCTTGTAGTTAAATGCTGCTCTTGGTAATTTTGTTACATTCTTTCCACATGTGTAAACCATTTCTCTCTATATTCTCTGATTTTCTCATCCAATGGATATATATTTAACCCCCTAGAAGTTTGTAATAGGAATTATGAATCACCCTGTAATCCACATGAGTCTTCAATTCGTAAAGAATTTATCATCATCATCATCACTCCAGGGATTAGGCAATTGCCCGTTCCGACTTCATAATGCATCAGCCCAACGTCTTCTAGGTCTTCCAACATCACGTCTTCCTCTTGCTTGATAATTTCTTGCTAACAATGAATATCTCTCCTTACTCATTCCATCCATATGATCAATCCATTTCTGTCTCTAATTCGTGACCTTATCCAATAAAGGCTGTACTTTCAATTCTTCTCTTATATCCTCATTTCTTATTCTATCAAGTCTTGTACATCCTTTTACTTGTCTTAGGAACCTCATCTCCGCCGTGTGTATTCTATCCTTCTGTTTTTTCATTGGAGCCCAAGTTTCACATCCATACAATATTGTGGGAACCGCCATAACATTATACATTTTTATCTTGGTTTCTTTTCTAATTTTATTTTTGAATGTTCTCTGTATTGTTCCACACACCGTCTGAAATGTATTTATTTTGGAGTCAATGTAAAGAATTTAATGATTCATAATTATATAGCAATTCCATTTCAGTATCTATAGATTGTGAGTTATGAGATTAAATGAGATTCTTACAATCAGATAATACTCTCCTTCATTGTTTACTTGAAACAATGTAAACAGTATAATCCGTTGATAGCCAACCTAAGGAATAACGCACTTGTTTCGCCCTTTAACAACAATAATCATCATTATCATCTTCATGGTAGGACGTCGGCCTGTTCCGCTCTCAGAATTCATCTTCCCATCGTCTTCTAGGACGTCCCACATCTCTACAGCCTTTAGGTTGGTACAAAGTTAGCCTAGAAGAGTCCATTCTTAAAATGTGTTCAGCCTTTGAAATAATTGATGGCGCTCATATAATTTAAGTCTCAGAACAAAGCCATTGCGCATGATCAGAGATCAGCTATTTGGTTCACAAGTATACAACTATATGACAAAATAAATCCGTTCTATTTCGTTGTGTGTCGTGCAATAGAAAACAATTTCGTGTAAATAAGTAGTGCGGTAAATACTGAAAATGAAACAAAGCAAAAGAAATGACACAAAGGAAAGAAAATTAATTGAAATAAGGACGAGAAAAAAAAAAGCATGACAGCAGGATCAAACACGCGACCCCATGCATGGGAAACAGAAGCTCCCTCCACTAGCCCACAACCATCTCTCCTAGAAATTGTCTGCATGAAGCGATGCAGTACTTCAGGACTTACTTGTATAATGAAAGTAGATATTAAATTAATCAGACTCATTTTGTATTAGAAATGGAAATAAATAACTTTATCACGCCATGTCAAGTAATGAGACGTTACAATCGTTATTCATTTTCTATATATCAAGCATTCATTTTTCTTTTCATATATATATATATATATATATATATATATATATATATATATATATAAACTTGTTTCCTTTGATTTATTTCCATATATTCCATTCCATAGTAATTCTGCCCGAGGGCAGGTCTTTCACTTCAATCATAGCATTTTCATGCTATGTTTTTCAGCTTTACTAGGGAACTGTAAGTGTGGTAGCTTTCCATTTCTATCCACACTGGTGAAGAATGGTGATAATAGTGATAAGGATGATGATGGCCGGATGATTTTCGGAGACCGTTGGACCCTAAGCTTCCTGACATTTATCTCATAGGCGAGGAAAAATTCCAAAAAAATCTCACCCAGGAGCCTGTCCCGACCGGGAATATTTGCATATATATATATATATATATATATATATATATACACACACAAATTTATTTATAAAACGAAGTCTGGTAACATGTAGACATTATAAAAATTAACGACGTTATTAAATAATAATACATTTAAAAAATATACCTGGCCAGAATCGAACGTGGGCCCGCGTCATCGGAAAAAGAGCATCTTACCGACTGCTCCACTGAAGCGAACGATAGAAATGCTGCATGAAGAGAGACTCGCGCCGTCCGCTTTATGCTCAAACGAGTCAGAACATGTAACAACGTACTGGTGTGAATCGCTCTTCAAAACTCCTAACTTTCCATCATCAAGAGTTGCGCCATCATTTTTTTCAAAGGCTGTACATGACAATTTCTGTTTATAGTATTGTTTTGTTTTTTTAAATTTAGATTAACATTTTTCAGTTCTTGCCTAATTGTTTCACTAGGAATATGGTCTCTTAGAGTATATCCTGCAACGTATCTGAGGAACTTCATCTTTGATGTTTCTAGTAATCTTCTGTCTGATCTATTCATGGCCCAATTCTCTCATCCATATGTCACAATGGGAACTGCCATTACATTATAAAATTAGCATTGTTTCTTCTGTTGTTTTTGTTTGTAGTGTTCTTTTAATAGTCCCACACATAACAACTAACTAACTCACTGGCACTATCGAACCCATAGGTTCATGGCCGCGCGGACGTAAGCTCTCCATACGTCCCTATCCTGAGCTAATGCTTTCCAATCATTCCCTGTATAATCTACTTCCCTCAAATTATAGTTAATGTTATTCTCCCACCTAATTCTTGGTCTACCAACTGGGCGTTATCCCTCAGGTTTTCCTACAAGAAGCTTCCATGCACGTCTTTCATTCCCCATTCGTGCCACATGTCCTGCCCATCGCAGTCTAGAGACTTAACTGTTCTCATTATATCTGGCTTCCTATAAAGACCATGTAGTTTACTGTTATGAAGTCTTCTCCATTCACCTGTCTGTTCATCTCTCTTTGGTCCAAAATAGTCCCACACATACTTTGAAATTTATATTTTTTTCGTGTATATCATTTTCCGAACAACAACAACAACAACAACAATAATAATAATAATAATAATAATAATAATAATAATAATAATAATAATAATAATAATAATAATAATATTATTATTATTATTGCTGGTATTATTTTCTCTCTTTTTGCCTTTATTTAACCTCTTCCTTTTACAGCCACTTTCACGATCCCACACCATCGTGCATTACAGGCACATGACTTGTCGGAAGAGGTATAAATTCTTGATAGTATACTACGTAATCTGTGCAGGCGGAAAATATGTTAACTAACATGCTGTCTTTCTCTTTCTCTTCCTTACTATGTTGCCACTTCCTGACCTCCAGCAAATACTATGGATTTTAATGGTTCGTCCTTCTACAGTGCGATCAGTTATGTGGTCATTGGCAAAATGACTAATTTGACAACCCTGTTACTATTGGGGTTACGTGTAGGAATGGACTGTCCCTTCTCATTACATGTTGCCACTTGTGATTTATTGTGAGGCTTGTAACGGAGAGATGACAAATACTCTAATTTTAAATGATTCGACCGCTTGAGCGTTCCGTGCTTAATGACTAATTTGACAACCATGTTAAGATCTTTCACACGTGTATAGGGACTCTCCGCCCACACTTGAAATTGAACTATTCAGTACGTGATCGGATGTACAGTCTTCTCCTACATCCCTTCCACAGATTCAGTAGTTCGGCAACACTAGCGCTGAAACTCTTCCCCTCCACCCGTGCGGAGTTAACTTGGTGGTATAATACATACTTTTTTAACCATATGGAAGGCCTCCCGGATGAGTGTTCAGATATATGCTGGGACCACCTCCGAGACAACACGAACATCGAAGACATTCATACATTCACTCACACATTCATACTAAACAAGGCAGATGTTAGGTGATTACGATGGCCAAATGGTGTTCGGGGACCATTAGACCTTAAAGTTTCATTCACGAAACTTGTCCCGACCAGGGATCGAACCCGGGACCGCTACTTACGAGACAATGACGTTACCCCGAGACCAGAGTGGTGGACTTAAATATGATTCTTTCCTTAGAGCTTATAACAATACATTTCTATAGATTTTCCAGAGAGTTTTACAATGTGCTACAGATTTTTACGAAAAAGACTTTCAATTTCTACTCCAAGGGATTTTTCTCCGAAAAATGCATTCGATCTTCGTTGGATTAAAACCCGCACCAAGGATCTAGAAATGAATGTGCTGCTAATATTTAAGTTCAATCAAACAAACAAATCATTTACACAAACTATAATTATGTGAAAATCAAGTTAGTTTTCAACGCAGAATAATAATAATAATATATAATAATAACAATAATAATAATAATCATCTTGAATCTTGTAAGCCCTTTGTTTCCCTCAACGAAATTTAGGCGCTCTCCCCCTACAGAGAATAAATTGTACCATACTAATTTAGTCATACTTGTTTTCTTATAGATGTCATTGGAGTGGCCCATGGTCAGTGTTCTGCCTCATACTGACATCTAGGAAACCAAGGTAGTACTAGGACGGGAAAATTCGGTAAATTTTCCTTAGGAGGCCTTTTTATTCAGGCTTAAGGATCTTTTACGAGTCTGAAAATCGTCAGACTTGGGACCCACGGCTTAAAGTCCCTCCTGGAGGGCTTGCTCCTTGGATTTTTCCGTCCTAAAAATCCACCGGCCGAGTATGAACCCGCGACCCTCGGGACCAGAGGCAAGGAGCATAACCACTAGTCCACCGCGGCCGATAATAATAATAATAATAATAATAATAATAATAATTGTTTGTATTGTAAGCCTATGTTTTCCCTTTACAGATATTTAGACACTCTCCTCCTACAGGGAAGAATTTGAACCATACTAATTTAGTTACACTTGTTTCCGTATAGATGTCATTGGAATGGTCCGTGGTCAGCGTTCCGCCTCATACTGACATCTACGAAACCAAGGTAGTACTAGGACGGGAAAATTCGGTAAATTTTACTTAGAGGCCTTTTTATTCAGGCTTAAGGATCTTTTACGAGTCTGAAAATCTTCGGACTCGGGACCCACGGCTTAAAGTCCCTCCCGGAGGATTTGCTCTTTGGATTTTTCCGTCCTAAAAAATCCATCGGCCGGGTTTGAACCCGCGACCCTCGGTACCAGAGGCAAGGAGCATAACCACTAGTCCACCGCGGCCGATGATAATAATAATAATAATAATAATAATAATAATAATAATAAACAACAACAACAACAATCCTATGTGTCTGGGTTGACAATATTTGTTTCAAAATATCTTTTCTTCCAATTAACAAGTTACAGAATATACCAGTCCAGTGCTTTAATAAATAGCTTCATATGCCATAGCTTTAAATCTGATTGAAATGGATTTAAGTTTCTAAAAACGAGAACACACAAAAATTTCATCTACAGAACACATTCTGGTATTTATAATTGTGATATTAACATAGCAATTGGAGTGAGTATAAATAAACAAACAAAAAATCAGAACTGATATATGAAACACTGTGTGATTGAATTGGTGATAAAAAATAATTAACACTTCCAAATATTTATAGAATTACATACAACAATTAAAAAATACTGGTAGGCCTAGTTTCCAATTTGCAGTCACCAGTACAATTTATACCACTTACAATTTTTGTAACCAATATAAAACACTCTTATAGGTTAAATATGATTACAATAAATCACATTAAAAAAAATTGAAATACTAAATTTTTATTAAAGGTTCATAAAAGTTTTAGATTCAAAGTGAGATTAAAACAGAATCAACCAAATAAAAAGAGTTTATGCATACTTTTGTACTGATGTTAATGCATAAAATGTGACATTTGTGCGCGTGTTAATAACGTATCTCGGGTTTCCGCCCCTCGTTAGGGTATAATTACGTCCACCGACAAATTACTTTGTAAATAGACTGATGCCAGGCTAGCATAGAAACATGAAAATGGTTGTGGCCACACACCGAATGATAGCGAAATATAGAATAACATTTTAAATATTTAGATACTAAAGGGGGGGGAAGGCTACAGAAGGATTAAATATCTTATATTTTATTTGCTATGAATAAAATGCTTATCGATTCTTCTTTCTTTTAATTTGTTGCACTTGTTCCCCTATATAAAATAAAAATATGATTTGCGTACATTGTCATTAAAATAAATTAAATCAATAGGGCTGTGCATGCATGTTCATAAAAGTATACAATATTCAATACTCTTAAAAAAATCAGCATCTTTGAAAATTGTTAATTTAAAATTGGATATTATTTTGTACGAAGATATTATTATAGTTACAGTAATTTTGACTTTTCTTAAAATAAAAACAATTGTTTGTTATATGCATATTCCTAACATCGAACCTAGCGCCACAATTTGAAATCCATTTGAACAGGGAACGTAGCAGTAAGTAATAGGAAATTGAGATGAAAATTTGATGAGGGGGCAAAGGGAAGCTACTGGCACGAGATGCGAAACAAGGAGAACATTAAGTATACATACGATAAACTAACCTTAACTGTGGGACGCTTCCTCCATCTGATCCGAGGCCTTCACGGGCGCTAACAATTCGAAGCGCAACAATAAAGCCTGTCCTTACGTCATAAATAACACACGATCTGCCCCTTTCACACTAGCAAATAGCAGGTTCCCGTCCCCCAAGGCTAAATTCCTCGATCAAAAATAACGTTCTTTGGCACTTAACTTCAAGTAATTCACTTCACCTCACACACAAATTAACATAACCGCGAAATTATACACAAAATGTGGGTGGGATATTTTTTTTGAAAAATTGCTGTTCTCACTTAACAAACACAAGCGACAGTTGACTGGCAGCTTGGCTAGGTGTCACTCTTCGTCATTAATGGCGGTCGTCTCCTCCCAATCTCCTCGGCTATGCAGTTGGGAGTGTGATGGTATATTCGGAAACTACATTCATGCCCATATTTAATCACTATTTAGCGCTGAAAATTATATATATGCCTTAAAAATAACTTGTGTTCATTGAATGCAACAATAACTGTATCAATCGAGTATTTTTATAACATTAAAAGAAATAATAATCATATTGGATTCCGATTTCCCCTTCGCACCCACTTTGAAGGTCGTCCCCTTCTTCAATAACTGTCCATGGGGCAGAGCTTAAAGTTTGTAATAACTAGTTTTGAAGCCTTCGTTGAAGCTTATATCCTCAGTAATACTGAATATATTGCAACAAAAAACATTCTTTTAATGAACTATCTCATAAAAATGCAACTACACCCATGTAAAAGCCTGTAATGTGAAAATTAGTTTAAGCCACGCCCACTCTGACGTATGCTTAAACATTCTCGACTGAAATTCCTTTACATACGCGTCCAGCCATCTATCAACGAAATATTGAACTATCTCAGTTTCCCCTCCAAAACAATCGACGCAGAGTATGAGCCACGCAATCCGTATATCGATATTCTGTACCTTCTTTAAAATCATATAATTATTTGACCAATTTTTTTATATGAAACCTATTAAATTGGTGACAGTTTGGTAAGTAACCGATAAATAAAAAATATTTTAATTAATAGGGTTGATATTCCAGATAACGTATAAGGTAGCTTAGACTACTAGAATAATAATAATAATTTAAGAATCCAATAATTTTTTTTTTATTTTGGTCGTTGTTTTAGGTGCTCTATTTAATAAGTAACCAGAATTAATTTTTCTTAGAAGAAACTGGAATCTAAATGTCAATATAAAATCAGAGGATTCTGTGCCAGGAATGTATATATATAAATTGAAATAAAAAACAAAAAACGCAAAAATTATTATGGCAGTATGTGACGAAAATATCTATGGTGCGCGGTATACTGGGCTTAAGTAAAAAAAAACCAAACTTTTCACGACAAGCAAAATAAACTTCAAGGTGATCTCTAAAAAAAAGTATGTTCGGTATGTTCGACTATTTATTCTGTGTTTTAGATTATTTATTTTCTTATTCCAAAACACAGAATATCAAGACGAACATACTTTTTTTAGAGATCACCTTGAAGTTTATTTTGCTTGTCCTAAAAAGTTTGGTTTTTTGACTTAAGCCCATTACCATGCACCATATATATATTTTTTTTTCCAAAATGACGTATATTGAATGAGGAATTGAGATAAAATTAACCTAAAATCGGCATATTTACAATGGAAAATATGCATTAGTCATTGTTCAAACCGAGGCACCAGACTATATGATAAACTGTAAACTAATCTGATGTACATTAACTTGCTTATTTTCTCACCTAACAAAATAAAATTAGTACAGAATATTATGTAGTACGAGGACTTAGTAATGAATGAATAACCAATTTAATATCACAATTTTCTAACGTAAAATTTTAAAATATATATTTTTTGGCAAGATAAACAGTTGATAAACTAAATTTGACTGATTTTACTTCTTGTGTTAAAGACTAAAACTTTTCACTTTAAAATGTACCAATATGAAGAGTTGTCTAAATACATTCAAAGATGAGATTTATATCAATCTTATAATTTTCAGTAATTGCCAAGAAACATTGTATGAATGATTATTATACAATAAATACAAATGAAAACTGGATTAGTTCATCATTCTTGATCATTTTATTTCAATGTTGAAAAAAAAATTATATTCTTTGATACTAGACCTCCCATATATATATCTCTCTCTGTCTGTCTCTCTCTCCCCCCTCTCTCTCTTTATCTCTCATTCTATCTCTCCCTCCCCCCTCTCTCTCGCTTTATCTCTCATTCTCTCTCTCTACCCTCTCTCTCTCTCCTCTCTCTCTTATCTCCCATTCTTCTCTCTCTCTCTCTCTCCCTCTATCCCCCTCTCTCTCTCTCTCTTTATCTCCCATTCTCTCTCCCTCTCTCCCTCTACCTAACCCCCTCTCCTCCTCTCTTTATCTCCCATTCTCATCTCTCTCTGCTCTCTTCCCTCTCTCTCTTAATCTCCCATCTCTCTCTCTCCCTCTCCTCCCTATCTCCCATTATCTCCCATCCCTCTCTCCCTCTATCCCCCTCTATCCCTCTCCCTCTCTCTTTGCTCTCCCACTCTCTCTCCCTCTCCTCTCTCTCTCTTTATCTACCATTCTCGCTCTCTCTCTCTCCCCCCCCTCTCTCTCGCTTTAACTCCAGTCTCTCTCTCCCTCTCTCTCTCTCTTTATCTCCCATTCTCTCTCTCTCTCCCCTCTATCACCGCCCCTCTCTCTCTCTATCTCCCATTCTCTCTCTCCCTCTCCCCTATCCCCCTCTCTCTCTCCTCTTTATCTCCATTCTCTCTCTCCTCTCCCCTCGATCTCCACTCTCCTCTTTATCTCCCATGCTCTCTCCCCTCTCTTCATCTTATCTCCCATTCTCTCTCTCTCCCCTCTCTCTTCATCCCATCTACCATTAACCTCGCTCTCCCCCCTCTCTCCTCTCTGTGATCCCCATTCTCTCTTCCCTCCTCCCTCCTCTCTAAACCCCACTCTCCTCTCTTTAGCTCCCATGTTCCCCTCTCTCCCTCTACTCTCTTCTACGTCTCACCCATTCCTCTCTCTCTCTCCCTCTCTCGCAACCCCTCTCTCCTCCCTCTCTCCTCCATCTCCCTCTCGTATCTCCCCCCTCTCTCTCTCTCCGCCCCTCTCTCCATATCTCCCTTCTCCTCTCTCCCTCCCTCCCTCATCTTTATCCCCTTCCTTCTCTCTCTGCTATCTCCCTCTCTCTCTCCCCTCTCTCTCTCTATCCCAGCTCCCCTTCCTCATGTCCTCCGCCCTCCTCTCTTTATCCCCCTTTCTCTCTCCCACTATCTCGTGACCCATCCCCTTCTCGCCGACTCGCTCTCCTCTCACCCCCCTCTCTCTCTCTCTCTTTATCTCCCACTCTCTCTCTCCCGCTCTCTCTCAATCTCCCAGCTCTCTCTCCTCCCTCTCCCTCCTCTCTCTTTATATCTCCCTTCATCTCTCCTCCTCTCTCCTCTCCCCCTCGTCTCTCTTCTTTATCTCTAGAATCTCCCATTCTCTCTCTCTCTTCTCTCCCCTCCTCTCTCTCTTTAATCCTCCCCTCCCTTCTCTCTCCCCGCTCGTCACGTCTCTCTCTTCTATCTCGCCCTTTCTCTCTCTCTCTTTATCTCTTTATCTCTTCTCATTCTCTCTCTCTCTCTGTTTTCTGTCTTCCTCTATTTTGTCCTTCATCTTATTTTCTATTCCATATCTATCTCAATTCTACTTCGACAATACAATTCTATGCAATCCAAACTACTCCACTATATATTATAAATATCATCATTACTTACTATGGATTTTGGTGAGACGCAAACCTTTGGCCTTCCAATAAAAATGCATGTAAATATGAAGTAACATGCAATAAACTAGAATAATAAACTAGGTTCACCACTATGGAAAATTAATTTGTGACCAATAATAGTTCGTTTTATGAATATTAAGCATCGTTCACTAGTTCAAATGAACAGATTCTTATATCGTTCCTACAATGTTTCTTGATAATTATCTAATTTTCTTGTTAATGTAAGAATAAAATTTGTGATAATAATATTCATGCCTGAGATCTCAGTTATTCTCAACTATGTAAGATTTCTTTAAAATATATTGTATAATCTTTCAGAACATCATGTTCCATCTTCAACTTTTGAAAAAGTACTAGCTGCTGTCTGTTAAGATTTTATATAGGCCTACAGGGTTAAGTTGGTTGGGTGTGTTCTCATTGAGTAAGTTCACATTCTTGGTTTCTTTAAGGATTTCAATTTCTTCAAGGATGTTAATTTTCAAATTGCTACCTGCAGGATCAATAATATATTGTTTACATTGAATTTGTGACCTGTTCCTATTGCTTGTTTGGCAAAAGCTTAATTTATCCTCATTATATTTAAAATATTTAAATGCTCATAAAATCTTGTACTCATATTAAAATTTCTTGTAATTCTGCCAATATAAAAATTTTCACAACTGTTACTTTTTGTAGGGTATGTACACATCTGTCTCTAACTAACTAACTAACTCACTGGCACTATCGAACCCATAAGTTCATGGCTGCACAGACATAAACTCTCCATACATCCCTATCCTGAGATAATGTTTTCCAATCATTTCCTGTATAATCTACTTCCCTCAAATCATAGTTAATGTTATCCTCCCACCTCATTCTTGGTCTACCAACTGGACGTTTTCCCTCTGGCTTCCATACATGTCTCTCATTCCCCATTTGTGCCACATGACTTGCCCATCGCAGACTATGAGACTTACTGTTATTATATCTGGCTTCCTATAAAGACCATGTAATTCACTGTTGTGTAGTCTTCTCCATTCACCTGTCATTCATCTCTTTTTGGTCCAAAAATCTTCCTAAGAACTTTATTCTCAAATATTCATAATCTCCTTTCCTCCCTTAAAGTAAGAGTCCATGTTTCACACCCATATAATATAACTGGTAGTATAGTATTTTTATTTTACCTGGTTTTAATATTGTTATAAACTGTAAAATTTAAATGCATTACACTCTAATTCAACCCAGGAAGTTACTACAGACCTTTGGGCTACGCCAGTGTCCCCCTATGTACAGGGGGCAGATGTTGCCAAACTCATAATAATGGTATTTGTTTGTTTAGGGAGGGGAGGAGGGGCAAGGTTAGCAGTACTTTCTCCAAATCTATGTATTACACATTTAAAAATTATAGTAATTCTTTTACGGCATGCAAAGTAGTTTTATAGTAAAAATGAGAGTCAAACTTTCACACAGGATAGTACAGGTCTGCACGAGCTCAGTGACAAGTGAGTTTTTCTCTTTAAGAAGGGGTGGCTTGGATGGCTACAACTCACAACTCTGTACCTGCTGAGTTGCATACTTCAGTTTTACATAAGGATTTCTCTCAAGAAAATACTATTAAAATGGCAACTCAGTTACCTATTCCATGAATTAGATAAAACTCGTCAATTCATTTACAATGTACTGTTCATATCAATATTAAAACCCAGACATAATAAAAAATACTATACATTTAATGCAAATCTTTTACAAATATAATTTCATTACATGCTATTGGTATATTGTAGAGTCTATCTTCTGTGATGTGACCTTCATAGCAATAAACAAATATTATAACCTTAGCAATGATTCCTGATGAATGAAAATTGTAATGGGAACTTAGATGCAAGTCCAGTACTAACTAGATGTAGGTCTCAGCCAATAGGAAGTATGACCACACGTCATTGCTATCTCCCTCGCTAGCGAATATCAAATACAGTCACTGCTAAACATTTTAAAAATCTCGCTACAAAAATTAATTAATATAGGTAATCTTTATTGTAGACTGCGATGGGCAGGACATGTGGCGCGAATGGGGAATGAAAGACGTGCATGGAAGCTTCTTGTATGAAAACTAGAGGGAAAACGACCAGTTAGTAGACCAAGAATGAGGCGGGAGAATAACATTAACTATGAATTGAGGGAGTCCCGCGCCGTGGCCGAGTGGTTAAGGCACGAAGCCTTGGCGCAGAGCTACAGGACTTGCGCTGGTTCGAGTCTCCATGGGGGAAGAAATTTCTCATGGTATTTCGGCCAGTATGGGACCGGTGCCCACCCAGCATCGTGATGCATTTGGGTAGCTACAATAAGTAGCGGCTCCAGGTTGACAAAACCAGCTATAACGGCTGGGGGACTCGACATGCTGACCACATGTCACCCCTAAACTGGCTGATTACCATCTACCTGTGTTATTGACACATGTGGATGTGAGGTCAGCAGCCGGCTGGTAGGCTAAGGGCCTTGTAGGCCTGTCGCGCCAGGAGTTTTTTTTTTATGAATTGAGGGAAGTAGATTATACGGGGAATGATTGGAGAACATTAGCTAAGGATAGGGATGTATGCAGAGCTTATGTCCGCGTGGCCATGAACCTACGGGTTCGATAGTGCCAGTGAGTTAGGACATCTTTATACGTGGAGGAAGTATATTCACTGTATATAGGGACTATACTCTATATACACACACACATACACACACATGCACACACACACTGCATTTGGTTTATATCACTCTGTTAATGTTTTAAATAACCACTAAATGTCACTTTAATTTAAACCATTTATACTCTTCCCCGCGCCGTAGCCATGTGATTAAGGCAAGAAGCCTTGGCGCAGAGCTACGTGACTTGCGCTGGTTCGAGCCTCCACGGGGGAAGAAATGTTCTCAAGGAATTACTGCCAGTATGGGACCGGTGCCACCCACCATCGTGAGGCATTTGGGTGGCTACAATATGTAGCAACTCCAGGTTGAGAAGACCAGCTATCATGGCTGGGGGATCTGACATTCACATTGCACAATAATTTGAAGACTTCAGGCAGCAAGTGTACAAAATATTATAATTATAGTCTACGGTTTAAAATCTAAAATCAACACATCCACATCTCACTATAATTCTCTATGGACTGTACATGTTTTGTAAGAGGAACTGTTTTGTTTGTACACGTGACAGGCAGGGAATTCACAGCTGAGCAGTCTGGATAGGCTCTCCCATTGGATTTACGGTCAAGGACATTCTTCAAAATCCCTTGCGCGACCTATAACTGTCACACATCAACTAGACAATTAGTATAAACATGTTAAGTAATATAAAGAATAGATTGATTTAATGTTTTTGTTTCATAGAAAATAGTTTTATTGATTTTACAGAATAACAATAAACATTTAACATAATATTTTCCATATTATAATTTATATCTAACATAAAACATTTACTTATTTGCCAGAAAAAGATGATAATTAAATATATTTATAAAATAAAATAGTATATCTTGACTAATTTATAAACAAATGTATAAATTATATTCACATTTTTTTTATTTAAATTGCTATGTAAATAGGACATGTCAAATCTCCTGAAATCACAGGTAAAAACTTACAGTATTTACACCTTTGATTAGGCTAGTAAATATGTTATGATATTTTAATTTTGTTCAGTTTGTTTCTTGACTCACCTCATACTTCTTAACTCCCTCGCAGATCCAGATTTCGTCACTGTATTTGTGACATTCACGTGAACAGCATTGAGAATGTCACAAATACAGGATCTGCGAGGGAGTTAAGAAGTATGAGGTGAGTCAAGAAACAAACTCAACAAAATTAAAATAAACCTCATAGTGTTATTTCCTACGTACATAACTTAATAATGTTATGATATTGTTTAAAATGTTTAGAAACTAAGAATCCCGTTCCTTTAAAGAACCATCTCATCAATACATGCAAACATTTATTAATGTTTAATTATGGTATCTTAGCAAAATTGAAGATACAGTTCTATGTAATTTATACATATAGGCTATTCAAGAAAATTTGATACTGGTATTTTATCATGCGAGACAATTTTTATCTTCTTATATTTAAAGAGAAAAATTATACGCTTAGACTGGGGTTTGAACCCAGGACCTTTGGCTTTCTAGGCCAATGCTCTACCACTGAACTACCTGAGAAACTCCAATCTAAATGCAAATTTTTCTCTAATACATTGTTTATTCCCGATCACCGAATGCTACGAGCATTTGCTCGATCATGCAAATGGCAGGTTCTTGTTTAAGAAGACATTTATTGGGAATTTAAAGACTACTTTATAAAGCCAGTAGGGCTTCTTTTGAGGTTTTTATTATTAATTTAACACTTCTCACTGAAGGATATTATATTTGAAGATAAAAATTATACACTCAGACTGGGGTTTGAACCCAGGACCTTTGGCTTTCTAGGCCATTGCTCTATCACTGAGCTACCTGAGAAACTCCAATATAAACACAAATTTTTCTCTTATACACAGTTAATTCCTGATCGCCGAATGCTATGAGCATTTGCTCGATCACACAAATGGCGGCTTCTTTTTTAAGAAGACATTTATTGGGAATTTAAACACTACTTTATAAAGCCCTTATTCTTCTTCACTTCACAGGCTAGGAAAACGGCCTGTTCTGCCTCACAGTTGTTCTATCCATCTTTTCACTGGCCTTCCTACATTCCTTGAACCTCTTGGCTTGTAGTTAAATGCTGATTTTGGTAATCTTACATTCATTCTTTCTAAGAATTTTTATGTTTATAGTTTTTCTTGAAATTTTTATACCAAGTCAAGAAATAATCTCAAACATTCACATAGTTTTTATTGTACATCAAGTAAAAAAAAATAATTAATTTGTATACATTATATGTTGCTAAAAATTAAATCAAGTTAGAAGTTTTATATTTAGTTAGCAGATCAATTGATCTGAAATTCTTAACTGGCAATTCAGTAAAACTGATGTTAATGGCTTACAAATGTTCCAACAAATTTTTTTTTTGTATTTATTCTTTCATGTATCCTTCACAGAATGTAAATGAGGTTTAGGCTTGCTTTAAAAGAATCATAATACAAGAAAATAAAATATACATACCCTGTAAAGTCAAATATGGTCCCAGAAAGATTTAAATTAAACCACATGCTGATTTCTTCCTATAAAAGTTCAATATGTTCCCAGAACATTGTAATAAATTAATTAAGTTACTAAAAAGAAAAACTGACACACTTTTAAATCAAGAAAAATGAATTTTGTTTTAGAAATTAGATAATACCATACTATCAAAATAATGTTTAGACAATATGATAGTTTACTTTATATAACTTAAATTTAGAACTTAATTCACTATTTATACTTAAAAATTAATTCACTGTTAAGTTCTTGGGGGGAAAAAACAATCTTTCTCTTCTAAGATACAAGGAAAATGAGCATTCTTTTAAAACTTAATAGTCTAGTGTGTAGATATTTATTAAAATAAAAACCAATTTCCAATTATATTATTTTTAGTCTGACCATCTTACCTCAATATGAATGTTGATTTGTTCTTGAACATGTTTCAAAACAATTTTGTTTTATCGTCAGCTTTCCAGAACAAATCAACATTAATATTAAGGTAAGATGTTCAGACTAAAAATAATATAATTAAAATAACCTCAAAATATAACTTTCTAAAATTAAATATTAAATATCAACTTTCTAATTTAATTTTGAGCAGAACCCATACAAATCAAAGATGATTTTGACTTAGTGTACAATTAAATGTATAGAAGAGGGAAACAAAGAACACGGGCCTAAAATTATTTTCCATCTCTTGATTCACTCAGATCAAGAACGCATGTTTATTAAATGTTCTATAACTATTATTCTATTTATATAATAAATTTGGGAATTTTTAACATTATGAGGTTTAATTCATAAGAATTAAATGAATCATGATTTCTTCTTACCTCATACTTCTATGTTTTTTTAATAATTACCAGCAAAAGAAAAAATTGACAGTCATGAAAACAGCTGAGGATGGTGACGATGGTCGCTGATACTGCAGTGCTGTGTTAAAAAAAGTATAGAAGTATGAGGTAAGAAGAAATCACGATTCATTTAATTCTTAACTATTACTCTACTTTATTATTTTACAGTAAATTAAATATTAACAATTACTTAAGTTTCCTCAGCAGTTTTTTTGCAACAAGATGAACACAGCTGCATGCAGAATGACAAACCAAGGTCACATTTGTTCAAAATTATTTTATTTCACTACGACAATACTCAAAGTACTACCATGATGTGAATAATTATCATATTTAAGTTAAAAATATTCATGAGTAGCGATCCCATTTACATTTAGCGTTGATATATTTATGCACCACATTTATGTCCTCTTAATAATGTAATGAGTTTTAATATGCACAAGCATTCATACATACAACATAATTTAATATCCCTATTAGGTTCGTCTTCCGGGCATATAGGCCGTGGTCCAGTCGTTCTTCTACTCGACGTTTCGTCTACTGCTGCGGTAGACATCTTCAGGAGATACTGCGTGCTCTCTGTGAACTCCTCAAAGTCGGCTGCAGACTGGCTGGTCGTTGGAAACTCCCTCCCTATTTATAGGCACGCCCCTGGTGGAGAGGCGGTTTTCTGCGCGGTCCGTGTTGCGTGCTGTTTTGTCCAGGCTGTCGCTAGCAGAAGTCCATAGGCTTCGTTGTCGTATTGTGCAGTGCCGGGATCCAGATTTTGTTTATCTTCATGGTTTTCTTCTTTTTTGTTAAAGGAATTTTTGTGTTTATATATTTCAATGGCTTCTCTGTACAGTCTGGTGTAATAATGTGATGTTTGGGACAATACCTGTGTTTCTTCGAATCTTATTATATGTTCTTGGTTGTTCATCCAGTGTTCCGCTACGGCTGATTTTTCCTTTTGTTTTAGTCTGCAATGCCTCTTGTGTTCTTGCAATCTTGTGGTAACCATTCTTTTTGTTGTGCCGATATAAACCTGTCCACAACTGCAAGGGATGCGATATATACCGGCAGTACTTAACGGATCTCTTGTATCTTTGGCTGGGCGCAGTATATTGCTGATTTTTTGTGTTGGCTTGTAGGTTGTAGATATGTTATATTTATTTAATATTCGACCAATTCTCTCCGTTATTGTCTTGATATATGGTAGGTACACCTTACCCTTAGCCTCCTCCTTGTTCCCGTTTTCGGAATATTAAATAAATATAACATATCTACAACCTACAAGCCAACACAAAAAATCAGCAATATACTGCACCCAGCCAAAGATACAAGAGATCCGTTAAGTACTGCCGGTATATATCGCATCCCTTGCAGTTGTGGACAGGTTTATATCGGCACAACAAAAAGAATGGTTACCACAAGATTGCAAGAACACAAGAGGCATTGCAGACTAAAACAAAAGGAAAAATCAGCCGTAGCGGAACACTGGATGAACAACCAAGAACATATAATAAGATTCGAAGAAACACAGGTATTGTCCCAAACATCACATTATTACACCAGACTGTACAGAGAAGCCATTGAAATATATAACCACAAAAATTCCTTAACAAAAAAGAAGAAACCATGAAGATAAACAAAATCTGGATCCCGGCACTGCACAATACGACAACGAAGCCTATGACTTCTGCTAGCGACAGCCTGGACAAAACAGCACGCAACACGGACCGCGCAGAAAACCGCCTCTCCACCAGGGGCGTGCCTATAAATAGGGAGGGAGTTTCCAACGACCAGCCAGTCTGCAGCCGACTGTTGAGGAGTTCACAGAGAGCACGCAGTATCTCCTGAAGATGTCTACCGCAGCAGTAGACGAAATGCCGAGTAGAAGAACGACTGGACCACGGCCTATATGCCCGGAAGACGAACCTAATAGGGATCAAGACGCCGGCCGTGAAAGCCTACAGTTATACATAATTTAATATCATCCAATTCAGTCATCATTAACATCACATTCATACAAAATATTACAATATAAAAATACTGTGAATATATTTTACTATTTTTAAAACCCAGATGTTTAGTGTGATATTGTCTTTCAAATTAAGTAAAGTCCTAAGCATAACTTACGAGGATCATCAAAGTTTATAATATTTTTTAAATAAAAATATATTTATTGAAGGATAATAATCAAACATTTCTTCACACGAGAAGCATTATTTTCATAAGTGAGCCAGATAGCTCAGGCAGCAAGACATCTAACTCTGAACTGGATAGCATGGATTTAATCCACACTAGCCATGAGGCCTGTTCAGTCCCTTTAAGGGCCGCATGCAAATACATTAGTCTCTGGTGAGCTGAGTTTTCCGTGAGAACATGCAAAGTTTGAATTAGTGAGTCGCTCACTGGTCATGCATGAAAGTAGTTTTTTTTGTAATATTGGCAAGAAATTACCCAGAATTATCAGCGATAAAACCACTTCCGTTATTTTCGTCTGCTAGAGGAACACATTTACGCTTGCGTCCTGCAAATAAAACCGTATATGATGACGTCTGCATTGTGCGATATTATGCTGATTTTCCTGTTCTTCCAGTTGAATTCTTTGGTAGACTCTATCAAATTCCTCTTCTCCGCATATACCGAAAACATGATCGAAGTCTTCAAGGTCCGACATCTTGGATAAAGCAGCAAGGTATGCACCAAGGTTTCAAAGTACATCGGTTACCATCGCTTCCCATTGGGTTGCTCATGATTCGTTCTCTGCACAGTAACCTCGACAGGTAGCTTAGGAATTTCGACAATTATTATTGCATGAACAGATTTTTGAGTATGCAAAAAGTCTTTGGATGCAACTTTCTCAGCAGAGTACAAGCTGAGAACGACTTTTACGGTCTAATGCGTTCATAGATACGACCCTTATTTTCATAAGTGAGCCAGATAGCTCTGGCAGCAACTGAACTGGATAGCATGGATTTAATCCAGACTAGCCATGAGGCCTATTCAATCCCTTTAAATTTAGTAACAAGAATATTCCTATGTACAAAGTTCACTACTTTTCTTTCTTCCTGTGTAGTTTGCTAAAGAATATGTAGATTCTTTCGTTCTTCCCTTCCATTCAGGCCTTCACAGACTGTTAAAGACAGTTCTATACTTTTTTTCATAAAATCATCAGCAGCAGTAGCACAACAACCCTGGGTAGGTCAAGACTTCCTTCAGAATTTTTCTCCACACTTCTCTTTCTCTGGCAACCGTCCATCAATTCTTGAATTTTAAAGATTTGATATCCAGTAATACTCCATCCATCCATCTCAAATTCAGCCTTCCTGCTGTCCATCCTCCTTCTGGCTTACCATCTATAATTCTTCTTCTTCTTTTTCATCCAACCAAGTCTTAGGCCTATGGCCTGTTATGATCTCACTGAAGAATTTTGTATCCAGCGTTTCCTTTGACGGCCAAAAGGTCTCTTCCCTGTTGGACAATAACGAAGCATGGCCCTGGGAACTCTATCTGAACCCATTTGTCGCAAATGATTCATCCAGTTGTTCTGGTATCTATGTATGAATTCAATGACCTGTTCTAAACGTAGTTCCTTCAAGATATCATCATATAGTTCTTCTAAGTACTTCATTTTTTTGTCATCCTCTGCATGTGTCCCCCTTCTCAGTCTGTTTACTTTAATACATTTTTCATAAATTATTTAAAAACATTTTACAATATAAATATTATCTTATAAATTATGTATAGCTTATCTCATAATTTCTATACAGATTATAGAATTATGCTAATGAATTTAATTCTATTAGCACATGTAATATTATTTAAATTACTGATTTATTTACTTCCTTCAGTTAATTGAATGCATAAAATTAGATTTTACTCTTTCTTGCCATAAAATGAAGATTGACTTAATCAGTGTTGTCATTATAAAATAAATGGTATCTACCATAGTTTTGGAACTATTAATACCGGTACCTTTTGTTGTCTTACAACATGTTTCTAACATATCACAATCACTATATGTAGGTTTCTAAATTATAGAATAGTGTTACACCAACATCGATGAATGATTATTATAAAAAAGTATTTGAACACCTTTAAAATTTTATAGTAGTACAAACTTAACATCTGGGATTCTTTATCCAATTAATTAATTATTCAAGGAGACTTAATTTACTATTCGTTTTCCTTAACTGTGCTCTCCACGGTATAATCTGTTCTGATTCATCTTTGTTATCGTCTTTAGTTGATGTTTGAGTTGGAATCTCTTTCTCCTGGTCTGATGTTGGTGTTTTGTTTTCTTTATTGTTATCTATTTCAGTGCTAGAAGGTAGCTGTTGTCTTAGAATATCTTCTGGTTTCGATGGTTTCAATTTCTTCTCATCCACAACTCGAGGTGTATACAAATTGGTTCTGCAAATAACATATTTTTAATTTGTAACATTAGTTTCTGTAATATAAAATGCAATTGAATAGTTGCCCCAATAAAAGATCTAACCCACAAACTACCAATTGTTGGGAAAACGAAAAAAATGTATAATTAAATTTGAAGAGAAAAATTTTCGCCTAGACCGGGACTCGAACCTGGGACCCTTGGCTTTCCAGGCCAAGTGCTCTACCAACTGAGCTACCGAGGCGTTACGATCTAGATGCAAATTTTTCTCTTATATACGTTGTAATTCCCTATCGCCAAATGCTTTTGAAACCATTGCTTCTATCTTTGCAAATGGCGGCTTCTTAGTTAAGAAGACATTTATTGGGAATTTAACATTACTTTATAAAGCTAGTAAGGCTTCTAATGATGTTTTTTATTATTGATTTAACATTTCTCAATGAAAGATAAATTAAATTTGAAGAGAAAAATTTTTGCCTAGATGTATAATTAATTAAGGTAGAATATACCTCATAGTGAGAATTCCTAAAATAAGTAGTTAGTAGATGTATAATGTTCATTTTGAGGCTATTACCTTTATTATATCATATACTTTTTAATTTCTCATCCTATTGGAATCATATACAGCCAATTTGAATGCAAAATAACATGCTAATGATTAAATATTAACAATTTAATACAGAATTGAGTGCAAAAGTGACCTATCTTCATAGAGTGTAAAAATGATCTAACACATATTTAACTAAAAATGCCATAATAAGAAAAAGAAAATACATATTGGACACTGATTTAGTTAGTAAAATTTCTGACTTTATTAGTTTTCAGAATTTATTTTCCATTTAATGTTATTTCGTTACATTCTTTGCATCTTTCTTATTTTCACTCAATTTCTCTAAGATTCTGATTAGAATTCACGGAACAGTGGCGGAATGAATTTGCACATGTGCAATAATTGTTTTTTTGCACTGCTATTAATGACTTGATTAACAACTGCTTCCGCTATTTTGTTATATATAATCACTATTCGCTTGAAAATCAACTTTTAAAAATTAAAAAAACAGGTCTGGAAGAGAGTATGGATAATTTTGCATGCACCATGCCATTATATTCTCCAGATAGAATGAAAGAGGTGCATGGAAGCTCCTATCTAATCCACCAAAAGCTCAAATTTCAAATTTTTGTGGGTTAGATCACTTTTTGGGGCAACTATTCAATAACTGAAATAATGAAATATCAATGCTAAATATGTAAATATATTTAACTATAGAAATTATTAGGTATATTCCCAAATATATAGTATCAATGGAAACTGAAAAAAAAAGTCCATTAGATTTTTATGATGTTTTCATAGTATCAGAGAAAACCCTCTTACTTTTGCACCAATTAACATTCAGCTAAATCTAGAAGAACCAGTTACAAAATCTGAAACTCCCACACTTGTACTAAAAGCTCTAGCATTAGAAGTTGTGAATAAGAGATATCCACCAGAAGAATGGTTACATGTCTACACAGATGGATCTACTATTGATAACAACTCAGGATCAGCAATTACATGTGCATTATTTTCATTTTATCTACCAGCAGGATACCACACAACAAATTTTGATGCGGAAGTAATGGCTATTCATATTTCACTCCAACAATTACTATACAGAATAAATAAATTTCAAAATGCTGTCATACTCTCTGATTTTAAGGCAGCAATATATGCAATAAATTCACACAAAATGAAGTCAATACAAATTAAATAATGCTACAAAATGATTCCACAACTCCAAAAACTACAGAAAAGAATTCAATTGCAATGGATACCTGCATATTGTGGAATTGCTGGAAATGACACTGCTGATTTTCTTGCCAAAAAAGACTCCAATTTAATTCAGAATACTTCTAAAAACTTACCTTTCGCATCCATAAAAAGAATAATTAAAAACAAATATAAAATCAAGACCTATGTAATAAAGCCAAAGACAAAAAATGGAATATTTTAGTAAAGAAGTCAGATATTATTCCAGAAATTCCACGTAAAACTTCAGTAGCAAAATTTAGACTGCTTACAGAACATGACTATTTGGCCAAACATTTATATAAAATAGGAATCTACAGGAATCCAAATTGTCTTCTAAGCAACAAAGATGAAGAAATGAACGAAGAACATCTACAAACCTGTGAAGTATTAACTGTTGGATCCACCATAGAGAAATATTGGAGAGCAAGAACGCTAATGGCTTCGTTGCCAAGGCCCAGCATTTGAAAACAACAACATGTTTTCATAGTGTGTAATTACTTTAAAATATGATTCTGGTTTCAATTTGTTTTCGCAGACTGCATGTCGTATAGTTAGTGATGGAATCCCTCAATCTTATTCTCAATTTTCACTTATCAGTTCAGATCATCATCATCATCATCATAGTTGCTACAGCTGTTTTTAGGGTTGATCTCCCAAACTATGTACCTCCATTTCCTTATGTGTTCTGTCTTAATTTTCCAAA
Organism: Diploptera punctata; assembly: GCA_030220185.1. NCBI lineage: Eukaryota > Metazoa > Arthropoda > Insecta > Blattodea > Blaberidae > Diploptera > Diploptera punctata. The sequence goes on along the minus strand of JASPKZ010007286.1, from coordinate 1,633,590 downwards.
CATTCATTCCTATAATTAATAGTGAGTGGAGAACATATTTTTATCGACTCACCTCATATATTAAATTCTGACAGAATTTAATTATTTAGGTGTATTAATAACAAACACTAAGGGTCGAATGTTTGAACGCATTAGACAGTAAAAGGCGTTCTCTGCTGATAAAGTTTTATTCAAACACATTTTTCTTACTCAGAAATCTATTCATGCGATAATAATTGTAAAGCTACCTGACAAGGTACCTTAAGATCGTAGCTCAAGATATAAACTTATGTGAAAATCCCGAAGGGAACCGATGGTAACCGATGTAGTTTGAAACTTATCCAAGATGTCGGACCTTGAAGACTTCGATCATGTTTTCGGTATACACAGTGAAGAGGAATTTGATAGAGTTTACCAAAGAATTCAACTGGAAGAACAGAAGAATCGGCGTAATATTGCGCGTCACAGACGTGTTTGTATACGGTATTATTTGCGGGATGCAAGCATAAATGCATTCCTCTATAGCAGACGAAAATAACAGAAGTGGTTTTATCGCTGAGAATTCTGGGTAATTTGTTGCCAATATTACGAAAACGTCAACATTCATGCATGACCGGTTAAGGTGGCCGTTAATTCGATCTCAGCTCACCAGTGATTGGAAGTAATTTGAGTAGAGACTAATGTATTTGCATACGACCCTAAAAATTTAATAAAAGAAGTAAAGAAACAAGCTGATAAAGCAGCACAAATATCAGGGTGTATGAAAGATTTAATTTGGCGCAACAGACATATGTCAATAGAAAGCAAAACTCACATATTCAAAATGATAGTTCGACCAGTTGTCATATATGGAGCAGAAACTAGGGCTGATACAACAAAAACTAAACAAATAATAAGCACATGTGAAATGAAAATCTTAAGAACTATTCAGGGGAAAATATTATTTGATAAAATACACAACACAGAAATTAGGGACAAATGCCATATTCAAGACATAACCAAATTTATTATAGATAGACGAAAATATTGGAAGGGTCATATAGAAAGAATGGAAGAAAACCGGCTTGTAAAAAGAGCTAAAGAAGAGAGACCAATGGACGGGAGAAGAACAAGAGGAAGACCAGCCAAGAGATGAATAGACAGTGAATGCACATCCAATACGTCTTCCTCCGAGGTGATTTTGGAAATAAACAGGATGAAAATCCTACAAATTATGTTTAAGAAGAAGAAGAAGAAGAAGAGAAGACCTCATATATTTCCAAATTTCTTTGATACCGACGGTTTCAGACAATGTCATGTCCCTCTTGAGTCATGGCTTCATATGTTCTCCACTCACTATTAATGATATAACCTCATAATGTTTAGTTCCCAATATTAATTTAAATATCCATTCCTATAGTTCTCAAATATGAGTTGAGTTGGCTACTCAGTTGTTATAACAGTAAATAAATCCTGTTCCAGAGCCTATATTCATTAACTATATGGCTTATGGAACCCATAGATTTAATGCAACAGTTACCGTACTTTAAAGTCCTCTGCTATTCCCTATCCTCAGCAACTGAATCTAGTTCATATCTCCAATAAGCACTTTTCTGAAATTCATCCAAATATTATCCTCCCAATTATGCCTAGGTCTTCCTAATGACCCTTCCCCCAAAGTTTCTCAGAAACATTTCTTAAGAATTTCTTCTGTCATTCATTTGAGCTACATGACCACCCCATCCCAATTTTCTAGACATAATAACTCTGAAAATATTTTACATTTTTTAAAAATTACTCATAGTAATGCTTTTTATTTCCATGCCTTATTTTCAAATACAAATTTATGTGGTACAGTCAACACTCAAACTTGGGATAATTCCATAATTCATACAAATGGAAAATATAGTTAATTATAATTATTTAAATTTGCTTAAAAATACACAAAAAGTAATTTACTTTGACAACCTGTGTTGGATCCCAGTAATGGTAATTTAATAGACATATGATAAACCTGTCCACCGCTGTGGTCTCTAGGTAGCGTGCTGCCTTGTCACGCAGCGGGCCCGGGTTCGATCCCCGGTCAGGGCAGTTTTTCTGGGTGAGGTTTTTATCGGGGTTTTTCCTCACCTGTAAGACGAATGTCAGGAAAACTTTAAGGCCCAAACGGTCCCCGAAATCATATGGCCATCATCAACAACTTCATCCTTATAATTATCATCTTCATCATCATCATCATCCTTCACCGGTGTGGAAAGCAACGGGAAGCTACCACACCTACAATTCCCTAGTAAAGCTGCAAGCATAGCATGAAAATGCTATGATTGCTGTGAAGGACCTGCCCTCGGGCAGAATTACTATGGATGGATGGTAAACCTATGTCATTATGTCAGAAACAACTGATTTATGAATAAATCATATTTTGAGCAATAAAAATACTAAATAAAAAAATCTGATAAATAAACTACTATATCAATGGCGTCCACTGCTGTGGTCTTTAGGTAGCATGTTGCCTTGTCATGCAGCGGGCCTGGGTTCGATCCCCGGTCGGGGCAGTGAGGTTTTAATCGGGGTTTTTCCTTACCTGTAAGACAAATGTAAGGAAAACTTTAAGGCCCAAACGGTCCCCAAAATCATATGGCCATCATTATCATCCTTACCATTATCATCATCATCATCATCATCATCATCATCCTTCACAGGTGTGGAAAGCACCTACAATTCCCTAGTAAAGCTGCAAGAATAGCATGAAAAAATGCTATGATTGCAGTGAAGAACCTGCCTTCGGGCATAATAACTATGGATGAATATCAATGGCAACCGAGCAGAAAGAAAAAAAGAGGGATACCAAAGTTAACATAGAAGGAAAGCATGAAGATAGTAATGCAAGCAAGAGGGCTAAGCATTGAAGATGCCAAGATCATAGTATTTGGGGGTTTGGCACAGGAAGACGGCAGCAGCTGTAAAAACCTGAAGATAGATAGATATATATATCCATCCATAGTAATTCTGCCCAAGGCAGGTCTTTCACTGCAATCATAGCATTTTCATGCTATGCATTGCAGCTTTACTAGGGAATTATAGGTGTGGTAGCTTCCCATTGCTTTCCACACTGGTGAAGGATGATGATGATATTGATAAGGATGATGATGATGGCCAGATGATTTTCAGAAACAGTTGGGTCCTAAGCTTCCTGACATTTGTCTTACAGGTGAGGAAAAACTCCGACAAAAACCTCACCCAGGAGCCTGTCTTAGTATAGAATAGAATATCACAAAATCTAGAACGAAACAAAAGTGAATGGTGCAAATTTTAAACTGGGAATCAAACCCAGACCCGCTGTGTGACAAGGCAGCATGCTACTTCGAGACCACAGCGGTGGAAATATATATATATATATATATATATATATATATATATATATATATAAATAAGAAAATATAAAGGTAAAAGTAAAGTGATACCACTACAGGCCTAAGGAGGCCCTTGGGGTGGTAGGAGGTTAAGAATCCAACAAGATGTCAGTCAGGTTGTCACCCTTGAGCGACTGCTGTCTTTATTCCCAGAACAGGCATTGGTACTAATTTCCATTAGAGGCTAAAACGACTCCAGGACCATGGTCCTTCCAGAGTGTTTAGACAAGATTAAAAATTCTCACCCCACCTGGACTCAAACCTCTGACCTTCTGGTTTGTAGCATATTATCTTTCCCAAATATACTACAGTGTATTAAGGCACTGAGCTACAAGCCGGAGGGTCGAGGGTTCAAGTCCTGTTGGGGTCAGGATTTTTAAACTGACCCAAACCCTCTGGCGGCACTATGGCCCTGGGGTCGACTCAGCCTCTAATGGAAAGGAGTACCAGATGCTTGTTCTGGGGGTAAAGGCGGCCGTCACGCAGGGCTGACAACCCGGCTGACATAAAGTGCCGATTGTCTAGAAAAAAGTGGGAGCCTTAACCTCCTACTACCCCAAGGGCCTCCGGGCCTGTTGTGGGATCACTTTTTTTTTTATATCCATTACATTAAATATATATATAGAAAACACAAGTATGGTTGAAAAGAATGAATTCTTTAAAAAATGATCATTTATTTATAAACCTAAAAAAAATAATGTTTATAAAAACTTAAAAATCTGAAAACCTTATTTAACACTCACTTGCGACTGTCATCTTCTTTCTTGGCAAGCAGTTGTCTCTTCCAAGGTGGAATGGCTTGCAGACGCTTCTCCTCAGCTTCCCTTAACATCTGTTCTTCAAGCTCTTTTCGTGCACGATCTGCAGCTTTCTTCGCTAACATTTGTCTTTTCCAAGCAGGTATTGGATTCCCTGTAGAATCCTTGTCTGGAATCTGTAAGCACATATTATCAGATCTGACAGCACAATTTAAGTATATTATTTAACATTAAATAATACTTTCTTTTTACATAATTATTTTTAGATAAAATTAAATTAAAATGTTTCATAGCTCACCTCATGTCCAGTCTTCTAACTAGACCAGTTTCAAAGTCTGGGCAACTTCATCTTCAGTTGTTTCTCGTCGACTGATATTATGCCGATCAGAAGAACTGGAGTAAGAAGCAGATCTTCTGATCGACATAACATCAGTTGATGAGAAATTACTGATGATGAAGAGGCCTCGAAACCGGTCTAGTTAGAAGACTGAATATGAGGTGAGGTATGAAACATTTGAATTTAATCTTATATTAAACCTCATAGTGATTTTTCTTATAAAAATTCAATTTTTATAAGATTCATGATGTGTTCCGTTGAGGTTTATTCAAAATTAATATAAAATTATGGAATATTCACCTGAAAGGTCCGCCTCCTCAACTTAATTAATCATTTAACTGTAGCGCTTTCGGGACTTGTCCCATCATCGGCAGGATTCAAAACTGGTGTTTCACTGAAGATCTGGTAGAGGGGGTTACATGTATTGGGTTCGTTTTCGTTTATCAGACTGTTGTTGTCGTGAGCTGCTTTCATGATTTCCATCTCTTCGAGTACGTTTATCTTCGCTGGATTATTTTCTCTGTGCATTACTGTTAGGGTGTTTTCAATATTTAACATGCGATGTCCTTCATGGATAACGTGTTTTGCATAGCTTGATTTCCCTTCTGCGTGAGTGAAGTCTCGAAAATGTTCTTTGAATCTGATGTTAAAACTCCTGTTTGTCCTTCCTATATAAAATTTGTTGCAGTCCTTACATGTCAGTTTATAAACTCCTTTGCTGTTGAAAATGTTATTTTCTTCAATGTTATTGTTTATTATAATTATAATTATACATTGAAAAAAATAACATTTTCAACAGCAAAGGAGTTTATAAACTGACATGTAAGGACTGCAACAAATTTTATATAGGAAGGACAAACAGGAGTTTTAACATCAGATTCAAAGAACATTTTCGAGACTTCATTCACACAGAAGGGAAATCAAGCTATGCAAAACACGTTATCCATGAAGGACATCACATGTTAAATATTGAAAACACCCTAACAGTAATGCACAGAGAAAATAATCCAGCGAAGATAAACGTACTCGAAGAGATGGAAATCATGAAAGCAGCTCACGACAACAACAGTCTGATAAACGAAAACGAACCCAATACATGTAACCCCCTCTACCAGATCAGTTTTGAATCCTGCCGATGATGGGACAAGTCCTGAAAGTGCTACAGTTAAATAATTAATTAAGTTGAGGAGACGGACCTTTCAGGTGAATATTTCATAATTTTTATATTTTAATTTTGAATAATACCTCAACGGAACACATCATGAATCTTATTAAAGTTGATTATACTATCAAAGTTTTATAAAATTTTCTTAAATACCGGTATTTATTTTATTTGACATTTGTAACAGCTGTTTCAATACACTTCTACACATTTGTCTGAAGATACAACGTATTGAAACAGCTGTTACAAATGTTAAATAAAATAAATATTTAAGAAAATTATATAAAATTTTGATAGTTTAATTTAGTAAATAAACATAGATTTTCAACAAGTAACACCAAATAAATTGATAACTATAATTTTGTTCTGGGATTCTCCACTTTAATTTACCTGATATATTTTCCAAGTCTTATAGAACAACAGTGCACATGCGCCAGAGTTTATAGAGCCAGCAATAACCCACCATCGAACGACATATCGATTATTATCGTTGTTTTGATTATTATCATTTTTGTTTTGTTTTATGTATTTAGACACATTTCAAATTTAACAAACCTAAAAGCTAACTAACTAACTCACACATTACCTAATTCAATTACTCTAACCTAGGGTGGATCCCATGAAATGCCCCTTTTTTCACTCCTTAATAATCACAACCATCAATAACCCACTGGTTCCAACTACATAATATATTCTCTGGAGAAAAGAGCAAGTCACCATCACAATATGTGTATTTGAATAAATACTTAAAAATTCTAAAATTAAGTTATAAAAATTGTTTTAAATATTTTAAAATATTTAAAAATGTTACTAAATACAGAAGAAGAGTTATAATTCGCGATATTAAATTAAAAAATCAAGGGTAAATCATTCTAAAGAATAGTCTTTTGTTCTAGTACTCGATAGGCCTACAGCATGATTGTATACAATGTTTGTCCCCCCCCTGGTGTTGCAATGTCAGTCCAAATCAACTCTAAAATATCTAGGTTATACATACAGTACATTAGTAAATACAGAGCACACATAACACTTGCCTTTTCCACAAAACTGTTAGCAGTTAACTGTTTAGTTATCTCACTGAACATCTCTTTCTCTTGCTGTTCCTCCACTTTTGCACGCTCCACTTTCAATTTCTTAATGCCAGTGATGTCCTTTGACATCTTTAGCTCTGCAATCAAGTCTTCTTTTTGAGTCAGGAATGGTTGTTCACCTGTAATTATATATTAAATGCATAAGTATTTTGCCAATAACAAATATATATATTGAAATTATAAAATAAAAATGGTATATTTTTCTACATTATTATAATAACATATTTACACACTATTTAACTCATGCCCCAAATGGGACTCAATGGCCAATCACATTTCAATGATTTCTATTTTACAACCAATCAGAGTCGTGTTTCACCAAATATTTATCAGTGTTATAATTACCATATTAAAGAAAGCTCCTCCTTACAATATTGCGTTCCTTTGGCAATAAATAGTATGATCTGGTTGCAGTGATAAACAAAAGAAGCAGTAGAAGCGTACCTATCGTTTCTCATTTGTTTTGAAACATCGCCGTTTACATTAAATATATAAATATTTTAAAATAACTATAGTTAAATAATGATTTGTGAGTAAACAGCTTAATTTTATTCGTTAAATAGTCCTAACAAATGCCACTCTTGATTTCCAAATTATCTAGATAAATTCACTCCTCACTTCGTGAGTCGTGAATTTATCGATAATTTGGAAATCACTCGTGGCATTACTTATGATGATATCAATACAAATAGATTGGTTTTAATTCTATTTATATTATTTTTAGTCTGATCATCTTACCTCAATATTAATGTTCAAGAACAAATCAACATTAATATTGAGGTAAGATGATCAGACTAAAAATAATACAATTAAAATAACCTCAAAATATCACTTCCTAATATTAAATTTTAATTCTAATGTTTATTTTAAATCATTACCAACTTTCAAAGATATAATTTATATTCCACATTTATTTATCATTATTAGCTAGTTCAACAATGAGATTTTTATCTATGATAACAATTCAGTTATTATTTATAGCTAATGTATTTATGAATATGTAACTAAAATCTTAAAAATTAAAAACATTATTTTTTATTAATTAGATATTTTTTTAAACCAATTTGATCAGATTATCTATACAACATTTCTGATATTCTCTCCTGGCATTGGCAGAATTGTAACCCATTTCTTAAGTTGGGGCACGTGGAAAGCAGTCACTGATGAAATACATTTTATATATGTCTATTCATTAAGTACCATGTAGTGATTTAAATAATTTATTGGGTATAGTTAAATAATATAAGTGAAAACATACTGTCTTCATTTTTTAAATTTTTTATATTAGCATATTTTAATTTTATTTCAATAAAAAACTAATGATAATTTATTATTTTAATAGGAAAATATTACATGTAAGCAAATATTTAATCAATTTTCATTTAAAATTAGTAAAACATTAACACCTTATTCATATTAGTAAAGTGGTCCTTTACCATCTAAATGTTTACAATTGCTGAGCAAAATCAGGAGGTCCTTGGGGTAGTAGAAGGTTAAGCTTCCAACTTTTTCCGTACAATCAGCACTTGATATCAGCCAAGTTGTCAGCCCTACGTGATGGTCGCCTTTACCCCAGAACAAGTGTCTGGCACTCATTTCCGTTAGAGGCTGAGTCGACTCCAGGACCACAGTGCCTCCAGAAAGTTTGGGTAAGTTTAAAAATCCTGACTCCACCGGGAATCGAACCCTTGACCTTCCGGTTTTTAGCGTATTGCCTTAACTACTACGCTACGGCGTGTATTAAAAAAATATATGTTATTGAAATTTAATATTCCGTATTTTAGAGGTAAAAGCCATATCTTCTTACGGTTATCATCACAAATAAAAACTTTTATGATATTGTTGTTAAGACAAGATAAAAAATAATTATATCTCTTCATTTCTACTTCTAGATAACTGATAAATTAAAATTTCTCTTACAAAAATAATATTTGTGTTTATAAACAGTTTCACTACAAATATGTATAAAAAGTTAATCTGAAAAATAATACTAGGCCTATACTTTATTGATTAAAATATAAAATTATGGAATATTCACCTGAAAGGTCCGTCTCCTCAACTTGCCGATGATGGTACAAGTCCCGAAAGCACTACAGTTAAATAATTAATCAAGTTGAGGAGACGGACCTTTCAGGTGAATATTCTATAATTTTATATTTTAATTTTGATTAATACCTCAACGGAACACATCATGAATCTTGTGAAAGTTGATACTTTATTAAGTAGAAAGTATTTATGCCTGCATCATTAATTTCCTAATTGTAAAATTATAAATTATAATATTATAAATATTTAATCTCACATTTAATCTACTATATTATATACGCTATATAACTAAATACTATTTCTGACCTATTAAAAAGTAATTGAATGGATGTATGGCACATACCTGATTGCTTGGGTGCTGGTGGAGCCTGCATTTTCTCTGAGGTTTTCCTGAGCTGCACACTGTGTAAGTCTTGGATACTGATGGCTCCCAGCGGCTGCTTGAGTGGCGCAGGATCGGGTTCCTCCGGTAATGGAGGTGGTGCAGGTGCAGCAGGTGGTACAGGCGGAGCCGGTGGCTGTATCTGCGGCGGTTGAGGTTGTTGTTGCTGTTGTTCTGGTTGTGGAGGCACTTCGTCTGCCGGACGTAGACTGCGGAGGTATTCTGAAGGCTTGATGAGAGAATTTGAATCGCCGTTGGAACTGGGAAACCTCGGCGGTACGAAAGGAAGCACCATCTGCTTGTTGACGAGGTGCTGAGCCAGAGACTGGGAGCTGGACGCACCTTGTTTCAGCACTGTGCAAGAGAAATCGAGATCACACGCACCGTCACCCATGCAAAGTGCGCTCTGATAAATCACACAGCCCTACTTTGCACCCTTATTTTTACACTCTCCATGACGGTTCAACGCCGGAACGGAAAATTAGAGGGTATACTCCATTCAATCCTACTTTCTTCGCGCTCAAAACATGATCTGTGGATTATCCTCATATCATCTTCATGGTCTAACAATGATTACATCATTCTGTGTTGTAGGTTATATGCGATATGGAACCTAAGCACATAAGACATTCATTTAAATCGTATTATATCGAAATGATTCTTAGTAGGCCTACATTCTTGGAATTTCCTATTAGGCCTACATTGTCAAAACAAAGTAATCATATGCCATATGTCTAATTTTATTAAAACATCCATTATGACGTGGCCATTTTATTAATGTAAATTCTTTACAGTCTTCATTGTTGTGGGTTTTTACTTTGAAGTCAATTAGACAAAATATTTTCTTTTTATAAGGACTTCTGCAATAAGCCTTACCTATGAACATTATGGTCCATTTTGGTTTTTTTGTTTATTAGACTGCTTTCTTACGCAAGTGGAAATAATTATTACTAAATTGTATACACAGAAATAAATTATTAGTCTCAGGAATGGACTTTTTAAGATCGGCAAGAATATCAAAATTAGACAAAATAAAAAAAAAATAATACAATAAGAGAAATTATGATATTGTACAAAAGATTGAATAAATCCAACTAAGATGGTATGGACATATAATGAGAAGAAGGGACACAGAAACAAACAAAGCAGTATTGAAATGGATACCTCTTGGAAAAGGGAAACGTGGTAGACCAAAGCCAACGTGAATAAAGGAATTCAAGACAACATAAAGAAGACAGAATCTGACACACTAGATCGGGAAGTGTGGAAGTAAAAAAAAAAAAAGTATATAGGCTATTTTGGTTGAGGATAGCTGTGTAAAAAACAGAAACAATCCTGTATAAAAAATTGTATAGAAATGTAGAAACCTAATATTTAAGTTAATTTTAGTGAACGATTTCAACATGACTACGTTGTTCTATGAATTTTAGTTTCACCTATTTAGGCCTACAATCGGGCTAGGTGATCTTGTGGTTATGTTCCTTGCCTTTAGTATCGAGGGTCGGCGTTCAAACCCGGACGGGGTCAATGGAATTTAAGGATGGAAAAATTCAAGAGACAACTTTACCGGAAGGGACTTTAAGGCGTGGGTTCCGAGTCTGAAGATTTTCGGGCTCGTAAAAGAACCTTAAGCCTAAATTAATGCCTATAAGCAAAATTTAACCTCATTCACCATCCAAATAATACCTTAGTTCCGTAATTAGATGTCTCAATTAGGCAATGTGCTGACCATATAATATCACTCACTGACATCTGTCGAGAAGTAGGCCCCTATATCTAAATTAGCTTGGTCAAGAAACTTCCGCTAGAGGAGCACCCATGTCCGCAGAGGGACGAACGGGGTATATACTTAGGCCTATACATATACTATTTACACATAAGTTACACATATTGTTAAGTTTTCGCTTCACATATAGGCTATATTTAATTTATAAGTAAAGTGGTCAGGAGACCCTAGGGGTAGTAGGAGATTAAGGCTCCCACTTTTTCTAGACAATCGGCACTTGATGTCAGCCGGGTTGTCAGCCCTACGTGACGGCCGCCTTTACCCCCAGAACAGGCGTCTGTAACTCATTTCCGTTAGAGGCTGAGTCGACACCAGGGCCATAGTGCCGCCAGAAGGTTTGGGTCAGTTTAAATCCTGACCCCCACCGGGACTCGAACCCTCGACCTTCCGACTTGTAGCGCAGTGCCTTAACCACTACGGTACGGCGTGCCCCCATAAAGTTAATTATTTATCCTTTTTTCCACCGCTGTGGTCTCGAGGTAGCGTGCTGCCTTGTCACGCAGCGGGCCCGGGTTCGATTCCCGGTCGGGATAGGCTTCGGGTGAGGTTTTTTCACGGATTTTTCCCACATGTAAGACAAATGTCAGGAAGCTTAGGGCCCAACGGTCCCCGAAATTCATCCGGCCATCATCCTTCACCGGAGTGGAAAGCAACGGGAAGCTACCACACCTATAATTCCCTAGAAAGCTGCAAACCATAGCATGGAAATGCTATGATTGCAGTGAAAGATTTGCCCTCGGGCAGAATTACTATGGATGGATACTGGAATAATGTGAAAGTAGGCCTAACAATGCCCACGTGATAGTTGAAGCAGACTTTCACGACCGGTAATCATAATACGTATTATAGATTCCGGGCTATGTGACCGTGGTCTATAACTGGTGTTTCTTCCAGACCCTCAACTGCGGAGGACATCTTCAGTGGCGAGTGCTCACAGGTGATACTACCTAGAAGCACTCGCCACTGAAGATGTCCTCCGCAGTTGAGGGAGAAACGTCTGTAAGTAACACCAGTCATGAATAGAGTCCAGATGTTAGGCACTTAAAAAGTTCAAAATAGGCAGGCAAAAAGGCACTAAAAATCATTAATATAGGCACTCAAAAAATCAAAATAGGCTCTTACAAAAATGACTACAATATAAAATTTTGCTGCCTTACGTAAAAAATATAAACATATGGTATCAATACCATACGAAGATATCAGAGATGACTTTGGAACTTGTTTTGCCTTTTTACAAAGAGCATACTTATGTTTTGCAGTGTATACTTACTGCGAAACATGACACTTCTTCGCGCAATTCACTGAAATTTTACACACTTTGCAAAACAATGTCACTTGAGAATAATTCCGCACCAAATTCTTTCACGAAATTGGTCAGTTTGTCTTTTACTGTTGTCCGTTCTTTAGGAATCATGAAAAAACTGTTCTAAAGGTAAAAAAAAAAAAAAAAAAACACATACACTTGTCGCACAACTTTGTCTTTGAAGTACGTGTCTGTGAACGAGGACTACAGACTGAATTCAGTGTTATCAACATAAAAAATAATAGATATGTGTCATGAAGTTAGTCTATTTCAATTAATTTCATTTGAATACGAAGTTAATTTCGAGAAAAAATGACAAATAGGCATTTATAGACATTGTAAGCTGAAATAGACATTTATAGGCAAAATTAACTTCATGGAAAACAACTCTAGACTCGTCGGTATGAACTTATATGAAGTCACTTTTACAATATCTATAATAAATAACTGTAGGCATTTTCCCTAACATCCGGTCTCTAGTCATGAACCACGGATACATAGCCCGGTATCCCTTAATATCAATACCCACATGACCTTCGACCGCATCACTTATTCCCTTTCCGTCTATGGTGCTTAGCGTACATAAAATAGTATTTGATTAAGTATCACTTAGCAGAAGAAATGGATTTTTGGAGGCGATCGACAAGAATTTCAAGAAGAAACAGTACAATAAGGGAAATTGTGTTTTGAAAAACAAAATTTAGAAAAAAAATAGAAGAAAAACGTTTGAAATGATATGGACACCTCAAAAGAATGGAAGAAGAGAGAATACCAAACAAGATCCTTAATTGGAAAGCTAATGGAAGAAGTGGAAGAGGCAGACCTAGAGAACGTTGGATAGATGGAGTGAAGAGAAGTATGGAAGCTAGATATTTAAGGGTAGTATTGGAATTATTATTAGGGGCACGCCGTAGTGTAGTGGTTAAGGCACTGAGCTACAAGCCGGAGGGTCGAGGGTTCAAGTCCCGTTGGGGTCAGGATTTTTAAAATGACCCAAACCCTCTGGCGGCACTATGGCCCTGGGGTCGACTCAGCCTCTAACGGAAATGAGTACCAGACGCTTGTTCTGGGGGTAAAGGCGGCCGTCACGCAGGGCTGACAACCCGGGTGACATAAAGTGCCGATTATCTAGAAAAAGTGGGAGCCTTAACCTCCTACTACCCCAAGGGTCTCCGGGCCTGTTGTGGGATCACTTTACTTTACTTTACTATTGGAATTATTAATAATATTTATTATTAGCTTTATTTTATTAATCTTTGAGTGAAGAAGATGCTTTAGACAGGAATCTCTGGCGTCAAATCACTTTGAGTTGAAGGAGAAACAGTGTATTCTGGAATATTCCTAATAAAAATAAATAAATATCGAAATACACCTGCAATAACGTGTTCTGGAAAATATAAAATGTACAGCATTAATGGCGAAAGTGGTAATACTGCATGAATTTAAAATTCTACTGTGCACGGTTTATAATTATCAATAGTCTAATGTAATTAGTTTTTATATATTTTCAGCTTAACGTTTTTTGAAAGGAGTTGGGGCATCAAAAGTCTCTGCAATGGATAATAGCACGCATTTCCAGAATTGAGCCTATGTTTAATTTCTTTGTGCATCTCATTCCTATTTGTGATTATTGTTCCTAGGTATTTGAGTTCAGCCACTTCCTCAAAATTTCCCTCATTTGTTATTAGCTGTCCATTTCCATTATATACTGAATTTCTACGTGTGACCATATATTTAGTTTTATTGATATTTACTTCCAGTCCTCATTTCTTAGTGTTACTCAATAGTGTGTGCGTGTTGGCCTTTAGTATCTCCTCGCTATCGGCCAGTAGTACTACATCATCAGCATAAACTAACAGCTTACCAGTTATATTATATGGGTGCGAAACATGGACTCTTACTTTAAGGGAGGAAATGAGATTACGAGTATTTGAGAATAAAGTTCTTAGGAAAATTTTTGGACCAAAGAGAGATGAACAGACAGGTGAATGGAGAAGACTACATAACAATGAACTACATGGTCTTTATAGGAAGCCAGATATAATAAGAACAGTTAAGTCTCGTAGACTGCGATGGGCTGGACATGTTGCGCGTATGGGGAATGAAAGACGTGCATGGAAACTTCTTGTGGGAAAGCCAGAAGGAAAACGCCCAGTTGGTAGACCAAGAATGAGGTGGGAGAACAACATTAACTATGATTTGAGGGAAGTAGATTATACAGGGAATGATTGGAAAGCATTAGCTCAGGATAGGGATGTATGGAGAGCTTATGTCTGCGCGGCCATGAACCTACGGGTTCGATAGTGCCAGTGAGTAAGTAAGTAAGAGTAAGTATAGTGTGTTGTGTGTTGTACGGCTAGTCGTCGGTGTGGAGGGTGGGGCCCGCGAGTAATGTATATTTTTGCGCGATAGTGCGTTCTGTCGCACTTACAGCAATGGCGACCATGATTAAAACTTCAGCTTCCTACATTTCGGGGTTTTTAACTTAAATAACTGTGATGAATACATAGTCTTTTATATAGATTTTTTATTGTTTTATAGATTATTTTAATTATTCAAGCAAAGTCTTTTGAAATAGAGTTTAGACATTCAAAGTCTGTTGAGATAGAGTTTAGACATGAGATAGTTCGGAGCAAAGTTTTGCTTAAGCTAACTGTAAACATCCCTACATTTAGTTCATTGGAATGTTAGTGAGTACAGTTAGGGTAATTTGAGGTCATATTGAGTATATAACACTTGAGAAGTGAGGGTCTCGCGTCTGTCTGTGTGTGGTAAACGGCTGAAGGGTAAGTCACCGCCATTTTTCTTAATAAGTATTCCGGATTTTCGAAATCTAATCAAGTACAATTAACTATTTTGATATTAAATTTTCAAAAGGGATATAACATTTTTTAAACATGTAGATTAGGGTAGAATTATAACTTCCACAACCCCCTCTCTCTCAAACCCCAGAAAGTACTGTAGTTTTTAATATAGGCTTAGATTAGTTATTTAGGGCTAGAATACTTAGGGATTCTAATTATTTATACCTTAGTAATAAAATAGTTTAAAAGAAGACTCCATTTGTTTATTTCAAAACATGTATACTGTACATCTTCATACTAGCGCTCGGCTAGATAAACGCTACCGGATTTTCCAAGTCCCGAAGGTCCTTTAAGCCTAAGAAATCCAGTTGGGTTTATAATAATAACTGAACTATAATAAAATATTAATATAAAATTCTGGAATATTCGCCTGAAAGGTCCGTCTCCTCAAATTAATTAATCATTTAACTGTAGCGCTTTCGGGACTTGCCGATGATGGGACAAGTCCCGAAAGCGCTACAGTTAAATAATTAATTAAGTTGAGGAGACGGACCTTTCAGGTGAATATTCCAGAATTTTATATTAATTTTGAATAATACCTCAACGGAACACATCATGAATCTTATATAATAAAATAACTATGCTGTTGCATATTACAAAACGTGTGTGGGAAGTAAAACCACTGCCCTCTATGTATACTACGTACAATGTATATACAAAAAAATATCCAAAAGGTAGTGTTAATATATAATATTATAACGATATTGTGAAAAGAAAAATTAATGTCTGAACCAGAAATCGAACCGTGGACCTCTAGTTCGGTTCCTGGTTCAAACATTAATTTTTCTTTTCACAATATCATTATAATATTATAATATGATCCATTATTGGAACTGTGTTAAAATAACAGTATTGGAAAATGTTAAATAACAAGTGTTAATATACATTATACGAAACAAATCACTGCATTTTAAATTACCTCAAATTTATTTGAAATAATATAAAACAATAAATACGTACTTGCCGCCATTTTATCACTAATTGGTCTCAAAGCCTCCTGTTGTTTCAATTAATAAACATTGCCCACACTGTTAACGTTAGTCAATTGTTTATAATGAACGCAAATATTTCCAACAAAGATGTTATAATGTTACTATTATTTATTATTTTGAAAACACCATCGCGCAAAAAATAATGTACAACGCTCGTTTGTGAAGTGTTTTACAGAATCTCGGAAAAAAAAAAAACATCTTCCTCGATTCTGTAAAATCCACTTCCCAACCTCACATCGTAATGTACTATTACACGACGGAGTGATACATTACTGTAATCTTTTCGTTGCGGGTAGCATAGCAAATGTTATTAGTTAGGTTGTGAATTTTAGTCAGTTAGCTATTAAGATTTATTGTTCTTGAAATATATAACTTGAAGATCGCTCATAAAAATGAGTGACGTCACTAGAATTACGTGTTGTATGTCATTTTTGTACATTGTAGTACAGTTGGTTCAAAAGCGGAACATTTCTATACTATTACATCATGATTATTATTATTATTATTATTATTATTATTATTATTATTATTATTATTATTATTATTATATTCAGAGCATTTTAACGTATGGTGCTGAAGTCTGGCAAATTCCTACCAGGGAAATGAAAAGAATTTTGAGTATAGAAATGGATGTTTTAAAAAGATCAGCTGGAAAATGTAGAATGGATAGAAAACGAAATAAAGAAATAAGGGAAATTATGGGTGTACAAGAGGAGCCAGACATCATAGACATTATAGAAAAGAAAATATTACAGTGGTATGGCCATGTCAAAAGAATGCCAGAGCAAACATTGCCTAAAATTGTTATAGAATGGATCCCAATGGAAAGGAGGAAGACCGAAGAAAACTTGGATAGAAGGGGTAGAAGCAGCTATGAATATCAGAGGATTGGAGGAAGATCAATGGATGGACAGAGAGGAATGGCGTTTGGTTTCCGGAAGACTGCGACAGCTGCCATGATACCGGATTATTATTATTATTATTATTATTATTATTATTATCATCATCATCATTATTATTATATAAAAATACTAAATTGGACGGGTAGTAGTGCTTTTATTGTAAATATGACGGGAATAATAATTTTCCAAATAGGTCTACCATACAATTTCCTGATTCGTGAATCATAACATAGGCCTATAGGCCTGTCTTTAATTAGTTTTATTTTCATTAAAAGCTTATACGTAAATCTCGAAATATCAAAGGAACCAATATAAAACCAGTAATCTATTTGGTTCGTTATTTTTGATGCGTCAGTAAGAAATATTTTTAGGAAAGTAATATTTCGGACTTAAGTTTATGAATCAAATAGTTTTATGCGAACAATATTATTTGAATACAAAGAATTATGTGCAAAGACTGAATAGTGCCCGCCATAGTTAATTTAGACATGAAAGATTATTGCAGGTCATTGGTTGATTAAATTATGCCTACTCATGTATTGCAGTTTGCGATCTTAAGAATATCATTATTTATTTATTTGTAAAAAAAATATAGTTTTATGAAGAATATGATAAATGGGGATTAATTTTGAACACGAAGAAAACAAAATATTTATCAACTGGTGAACCAAAACAAAATTTAATTTTTGAGACTGGAAAAACAATAAAATCTTGTAGTGAGATCGCATATTTAGGCATTAAAATAAATAAAAATGGAAGTTAAGAAAAGGAAATAAGAAATATAAATAATAAAGGAAAATTTGCAATTGCTTGCCTCAATGGAATATTGTGGGATAAACATTTAAGTAATAAAAATAAAATTAATACATATCATATCATTGTTAAAAAGCATTATTACTTATGGAGCAGAACTTTGGTCATTAACAACA
Source organism: Diploptera punctata (assembly GCA_030220185.1). Taxonomy (NCBI): domain Eukaryota; kingdom Metazoa; phylum Arthropoda; class Insecta; order Blattodea; family Blaberidae; genus Diploptera; species Diploptera punctata. Next base: position 1,615,667 of record JASPKZ010007286.1, on the reverse strand, counting down.
AAAACAAATAAGTATATTTTTGCAACGGAAATGGATTTTATACGAAGGGCAGCAAGAATTACAAGAAGAGAAAAAAATTAGAAACACAGTTATAAGGGAGAAAATGAAAATTGAAGACACTATTTTAGATTTTATTAAAACTCAGCAATTAACAAGGTACGAAAATGTCCATCGAATGGAAGAGGATCGGCTACCAAAATGTGTTTTGGAATCGAAACCTGAGGGAAGACGATGCAGAGGAAGACCTAAAACCTCCTGGAGTCAGGGAATATATTTATCCTACATGAAGGAGAGTCCCGCGCCGTAGCCGAGTGGTTAAGGCAGAAAGCCTTGGCGCAGAGCTACGGGACCTGCGCTGGTTCGAGTCTCCATGGGGGAAGAAATTTTCTCATGGTATTTCGGCCAGTATGGGACCGGTGCCCACCCAGCATCGTGATGCATTTGGGTAGCTACAATAAGTAGCGGCTCCAGGTTGAGAAAACCAGCTACAACGGCTGGGGGACTCGACATGCTGACCACATGTCACCCCTACACTGGCTGATTACCATCTACCTCTGTGATTGACACATGTGGATGTGAGGCCAGCAGCCGGCTGGTAGGCTAAAGGGCCTTGTAGGCCTGTCGCGCCAGGAGTATTATTATTACATGAAGGAGAAACATCTACAACCAGGAGATTGGATGCACCGACAAAATTGGCTATTAGGAATCGGACGATGTCAAAGACATTAATCAACCGATGATCTATTTTTTTCAAATAGATTTTTTTCATTATTTTGATATTTGGAGGCCGAAAAAAGCGCGTTTTTATTGAGATTTAAACATCACTAACAATATCCTGCATTGCAAGTGTATTTTTAATTACCCTTTTGTGAATTTTAACTTATAATGGCATTTCATCCTCATGACCTCGGAATTATCTCAGCTTTTGTAGTGTAATAACTTCTCAACCAAAACATGAGATCAAGAGAAAACGTTGTGCAAGTTGGTCCTTGAAATCTCTCCTTTCTTAGCTTTCGTTTTGTATTCCACACATTCGTCATTTTATCTCTGTTAACAGTAATATAATATACGGTTAGTAACTATAAAATAGTTACCTTGTAGGTCCGTCTCCTCAACTTAAGTTCTTTTAAAACTCTGTAGGCCTTTCGGGACTAGTCCCATCATCAGCAGAATGCATTAGGTCCGTTCTTTGAGCCTTGTTGAAGTAATGCATTCTGCTGATGATGGGACTACTCCCGAAAGGGCTACAGAGTTTTAAAATAACTTAAGTTGAGGAGACGGACCTACAAGGTAACTATTTTATAGTTCATCATCATCATCATCATCATCATCATCATCATGAACAAATTCGTTTTAGGCCATGTGGCCTGTACGGTAAACCTAGCGAAGATGGTCTTGATCTTTCCACTGATGTTTTGGTCTTCCTTGGTCCCTATGTCCAGTTGGGGTATATTGGAATGCCAATTTTGGAAGTCTATTTCTTGCCATTCTTCTCAGATGATTTTTCCATTCTTGTTGGTATCTTCTATTTTATAGTTTTTAACCGTATATTATATTACTGTGAACTAATACCTCAACGGAAAATCATGAATTTTACTAGTATCGTATCTCTGTTGACTCCTAATTTTTTAAATACCATTTTTTTTAATCACAGTTATCTACTTGTAAGTAAATACCTTCTGAAAACAACCTTGGATAGAAGACTTTAATTGTTGGGGAAGAAATTAATTACAACGGTCCAAAAGATTTAATGATGAAGGCCTTATAGATTAAGACGAAACTTGCGAGTAAGCAGAGACCTAGACGGAAAGAAGACAACATGGCCATATATTATAACTGACTATTTAACTCATGCCCCAAATGGGAGTCAATGACCAATCACATTTCAATGATTTTTTATTTACAACCAATCACAGTCATGTTTCGCCTAGAATTTACCAACTAAAGTTTATCATAATAAAGAAAGCACCTCCTTTTTAACATTCTGAATAGGTCATAGCATTATTTTGCAGTGACTGACCCACTAAGAAATACGGCACCAGATTGTATATATAGTGCATGAATGTCAGCAGAAAGCGCATGCGATAGATAATATAAAAACATTTGTAACAATTGATTATACCACAAAAAAAAAACACTGCACTTTCTTAAACGAATTATTTTCCAGGAAATGACGTTGCAGAAAAATATAATTGACATATTTACATCATAGACCATCAGAAATTAATTAATACCTATAATGTTGGTTATAAATTTCTCCACAGGGTGCATTCTTACAATATTGCAATCCTTTGGCAATAAATAATATGATCTGGTTGCAGTGATGAACAAAATAAGCAAATGAAGCGTACATATGGTTTCTCATTTGTTTTCAAACATCGCCGTTTACATGAAATATATAAACATTTAAAAATAATGTTTTAAATAATGATTTGTGAGTAAACTGCTTAATTTTATTCGTTAAATAGTCCTAACAAATGCCACTCTTGATTTCCAAACTATCGATAAATTCACGACTCACGAAGTGAGGAGTGAATTTATCTAGAGAATTTGGAAATCAAGAGTGGCATTACTTATGAACAAGTATAGATAAAGAAGAATATTCGAATTGAAGAAATATATGTATATCAGAGCTAAAATAATTTAAATTAAATAAATGATAGCTCGGGATAAAAATATACCTAATGCAATTTTCCTGGCGTTCAATTCATGTCGAAGAAAGAAAAAGCGGAAAATTCATCATCATGAACCAGGTTACAGAAATCGAATCGAGTGCTGCTTGATTACATGCTACGTCATTACTCCAACACTAGCGACCTATCAATTAACCTTTGTGAAAAACATAAAGAAAAATTGCACACAAGGCATTAAGAGACAATATTAGAAACAGCGTAGGCTAGGCCTAATTGGAAAGGAATGTGAAATTGAAGCTCATTCTCTTCTATAGTGTTCTGACCCAGGTCAGGTCTTTCGCTTCAATCATAGCATTTTCAAGCTATGCTTTATAGCTTTCCACGCCGTGAGATGATGATGATGATGATGGCCAGATGATATCGAGGACCGTTTGGGCCTCAAAGTTTCCTGAAATTTGTCTTACAGGTGAAGAAAAACCACGAAAAACCTCACCCAGGAAGCTTGTTCCGACCGGAAATCGAACCCGGGCCCTCTACGTGACAAGGCAGCACGCTACCTCGAGACCACAGCGGTGGACACCAATAGTTGGATAATGAATATGAATTTGAAATGGAATCGATATATTGACCATATAGATAACATCAGATATGAAGAATATCCATCCATAGATAGTAAACAAATAGAGGCTGCTGAAATGAAGATGTTGAGAGCAATAGCAGGATACCAAAGGACCGATAAAAAGAAAAACGAAGATATAAGAACAGAACTTAATATATTTAATCTCTGTGAAATAATAAAATATTATCAAAATGCTTATCTTCAGCACGTATTACGAATGAATGAACAGCGCATACCAAGAAGAATGTATAATTATAAACAAAAAGGGAGAAGAATGTTGGGAAGACCATTGAAGAGATGGAAGGACCAATTCGACCTATAATGAGATCGGAACAGGTCATTGGGCTTAATCCTTGTTGTTGTTGATGATGATGAGTAATTCTTCCCGAGGGCAGGTCTTTCACTGCAATCATAGCACTTTCATGCTATGCTTGCAGCTTTTCTAGGGAATTGTAGGTGTGGTAGCTTCCCGTTGCTTTCCACACCGGTAAAGGTTAATGATGATGATAATGATAAGGATGATGGTGATGATGATGGCCATATGATTTCGGGGACCGTTTGGGCCTTAAAGTTTTCCTGACATTTGTCTTACAGGTGGGGAAAAACCGCGATAAAAACTTCACTCAGAAAAACTGCCCCGACCGGGGATCGAACCCGGGCCCGCTGCGTGACAAGGCAGCACGCTACCTCCAGACCACAGCAGTGGACATGAATTTAAAATGGAATCGATATATTGACCATATAGATAACATCAGGTTATGAAGAATATCCATCCATAGTAATTCTGTCCGAGGGCAAGTCTTTCACTGCAATCATAGCATTTTCATGCGATGCTTTGCAGCTTTACTAGGGAATTATAGGTGTGGTAGCTTCCCGTTGCTTTGTGAATAATGTAAGAGTTTGAATTCTCAATTGAGAATATATATTTTTTAATTTTATTTTAATGCCACGACGTTGTCATTTCAACATGGCGTTATTGGAAGCCACTTGTGAGGTTGGGGCGCTGCCCCGATGAAATATGATAGGTGATGATGATGGTAATGATGCGCCACGAGAGACCTTAAACCTAAAGATTAATAAATATGCTAAGGTGGTAATAATGGCCCGGTGATGTTCAGGGACCGTTTGGATCTTAAAGTTTCCTGACATTTGTCTTAAAGGTGAGGAAAACCCCGAAAAAACCCTCACCGGGAAGCTTGTCCCGACCGGGAATCGAACCTGGGCCGCTGCGTGACAAGGCAGCACGCTACCTCGAGAGCACAGCGCTGGACGATAGCATGGAAGGACACTATAATAGTGCAAGACAATTGAATAGACGCGACAAGCCGCTAAAAGAAGGAAGAGGAAGAGAGGCAGGGAGAAGAGATGTGGAAGAACGTCCGTATAGAATATGAAAGGGAAGGATTTCTAATTTATTGAATGTGCATAAGTTTAGGAAACGAAGAAAGATTTGATAGCGTAAAATTGTAGCGGAAACAATGAGTATGTTTCTCTCTTCTGCGAGTTTCACCACTAATAACTACTCCCAATATTACAAGCTCACTGCACTGTTACATGTTTCTCTTTATCTGCTGCACCTACTGGTACCGTATCTATATTTTATTATTTTTAAATTAATGTGGTCGTCTAAGATTTCGCTTTATATTTTTTTCATTGTCTGTTTTTTCTAATTCACTATCACTATCGAACCGATAGGTTCATAGCAGCGCGGACATAAACTCTCCATATATCCCTATCCTGAGCTAATGTTTTCCAATCATCCCCTGCATAATCTACCCTCAAATCATAGTTAATGCTATTCTCCCATCTTATTCTTGGTCACCAACTAGGAGTATTCCTTCTGGTTTTCCTACAAGAAGCTTCCATGCATGTCTTTCGTTATCCATTCGTGCCGCATTCCCGTCGCAGTCTACGTGACTTAACTCTTCTTATTATATCTGGCTTCCTATAAAGATCATGTAGTTTACTGTTACGTAGTCTTCTCCATTCACCTGTCTGTTCATCTCTCTTTGGTTCAAAATGTTTCATAAAAACTTTATTCTCAAATACTCATAATCTCCTTTCCTCCCTTAAAGTAAGAGTCTGTATTTGGCATCCATATAATATCCATCCATAGTAATTCTGCCCGAGGGCAGGTCTATCACTGCAATCATAGTATTTTCATGCTATGCTTTGCAGCTTTACTAGGGAATTATAGGTGTGGTAGCTTCCCGTTGCTTTCCACACCGGTGAAGGATGATGATGATAATGATAAGGATGATGGTGATGACCGGATCATTTTCGGGGACCGTTGGGCCCTAATCTTCCTGACATTTATCTACAGATGAGGAAAACCCCCCAAAAAAACTCACCCAGGAGCCTGTCCTGACCGGGAATCGATCCCGGGCGCGCTGCGTGACAAGGCAGCATGCTACCTCGAGACCACAGCGGTGGACCCATATGATATAACTGGTAGAATAATAAATAGTTGTATATGCAAAATTTTCAGTTTAACGTTTTTTGAAAGAAATTGGAATGACAAGAGTCCCTGCAATGCATAATAGCACGCATTTCCAGAAATGAGCTTATGTTTAATTTATTTGTGCATCTCATTCCTATTTGTAATTATTGTTCCTAGGTATTTGAATTCAGCCACTTCCTCAAAATTTCCCTCGTGTAAAGTATATCTATGTGCTATCATATATTTAGTTTTATTGCTGTTTACTTCCACCCAATTTATTTTTTTTTCACACATACAAATTAGTATAGAATACACACTCATTTCAAGGTGAATATTTAAAATCCTCTACTTCGTCGGGAATCGAACCCGGGTTGCCGGGATGATATGTAGTGTCTCAATCAACTATATTATCAAGTCGTCTCGTTCATCGGAGTTCTTCAGATTTCAATCTATCAGAGTTATCTTTTTCCTTGTTTCTCGTTTCATCTGCTTGACTTACTTCCCATTCATTCTTCTTCATCTTTGCCTTGTGCCTTTCAGCAACAGGAGGCCATTTACTGATTTCCTAAACTGTTGTTTTTTGGCCCAACCTTTTAATTGACTGTAATTCCATTCCTCTTCTTCTTGATGTCTAATCGATATACTGTTCTCATTCCATGTTCTTCCTCTCCGTCTTACTTTTCTGCTCTTGCTTCATCGACATTTCATTCGTTGGTCGATAAATGTGCAGTTATATTACGAGATACTTAACATCTCAGGTTACACTGGTCAACATGATTTTTGTCTCATGAGTACCAATAGTTGTACTTAATGCAATTTTGTATCGTGTTTTCAAATATTTATTCGGAATTTCTCCATCGCCCATAGTTTTTTTTTTATTTCAGTTTTCAATTAATGGATTTAAATAATTATTTTTTAATAAACTTTTTTCGTCCATTTGTCCATTGTAAAATAAAACGGGGAACACTTTCATGGAAATTTCAGCTATGGAAAAGAGATATCAAGGCAAATGGAATCCTAATATGCTGGCCGATTATTGTTGGACCATCAAGAGGGATGCTCCTCAGGTGAAATATAGCAGAAATTCGTCATTTCTTACTTTCTAGGCGAGTCCGAATGTTCGAATATTGTGTAGTTACGAAAGTAGAAAATATTAGTGTTTGAAATTATAAATGCCTGTCTCTCGGAAACCTTGCGCGATGGAGAAAACCCGATATCATATTTGAATTCAGGAGAAAAAATACTATCAGAATCACATATTTTCTTTCTGAGACAAAAAAAAAATATATATTTTTTTGCTCAGTGTTAATAGTGTCGAAGTTAAGAACTGGCAAATTTTGCTCTGATGCTTACATTTATCGAAGTTAACCGTCATAAATCTGGGATACTGAATTACGGCTTTATTTCTATTCCAATACACGTTATTACACAGGTGAAGGTAGGGAGGCTCCACTTCACCTGTTTTATACCATTTTAATATCTATCATATTTAGTGTCCTACCCAAGGGCTGGTCTTTAATTGCAATCATAGCATTTTCATGCTATGCAGCGTTACTAGGTTTTTTCTAATTCTGTAATTGTAAATACATTGTATGAATTGTTGTTTTCAGACAGATAATTGAAATCGCCTCTTCTGTTTGTAACTATTTCTTGAAAAGGCCTATTATGTTCCAAATTACACTGAGCAACAAAAAAACTTTTTTTTTGTCTCAGAAAGAAAAATATGTGATTCCGATAGTATTTTTTCTCCTGAATTCAAATATGATATCTGTTTTTCTACATCACGCAAGGTTTCCGAGAGACAGGCATTTATAATTTCAAACACTTTAATATTTTCTACATTCGTAACTACACAATATTCGAACATTCGGACTCACCTAGAAAGTGAGAAATGGCGATTTTCTGCTATATTTCTCCTGTGGAGCATCCCTCTTGATGGTCCAACAATAATCGGCCAGCATTTAGGATTCCATTTGTCTTGAAATATCTTTTCCATAGCTGAAATCTCCTGATGAGAGCGTTCCCCGTACTCATAGTTCACTGCGCCAAGATAATAAATGGACGAAAAAACTTTATTAAAGAAATAATTATTTAAATCCATTAATTGAAATTGAAATAAAAAAACTGTGGTGATGGAGAAATTCCGAATACATATTTGAAAATACGATAAAAAAACTGCATTAAGTACAACTATTGGTACTCATGAAACAAAAATCATGTTGACCAGTGTAATCAACATGCAAGAAGTTCTTCATATAATGCATCCAGGATTAGGTCAATGCGATCTGTACCGGTCTCAAGTCCATCGTTTCCTTGGCCGTCCCAAAGATCTTTTTCCATGTGGTTTGTAGGCGTTGATCTTTTTGGTAATCTTGTATTGTCCATTCTGTCTAAATGTTCTTTCCATTGGTATTTGTGCTCTTCTAGTTTATCGAGTATTGAAAATATCTCCAGTTTCATTTCTTATTGATTCAATGTGTAATCTACCCATGCGTGTACATTATTTTACGGATCTAAAAATTTCATTTCAGTGGCTTGAATGTGTGAGATATATTTTTTTTGTAAGTACCCAAGATTCAGATCCATATAAAAGAACAGGAACAGCCGTAATTTTATAAAACCTGAGCTGAGTTTCTCTTCGAGTCTTTCGGAGGGTTCTTCTTATGGTGCCACACTTCATTTGATATCGGTTTAATTTATTGTGTATATCCCATTCGTAGCTATATGTTATATCTGAACCAAGATAGTTACAGGTTTTAACTTCTTGGAAGAAGGCAGTTAGGATAACTGAGAGTTTAATTTACAGATTGTCTTCTTCTCCTTCTTCTTCTACTACAAGGTTTAGGCTATGCAGTCTGTTCCGGCAAAGTTAAAAGTGGAGTCCATCTTCTGCGTGGTCGGCCAACATCTCTTGTTCCTCTGGGATTATACAGGAAGGTTCTTTTTGGTATTCTTTCGTTGTTCATTCTCATTAAGTGTTCTGTCCATTTCTTATTATTTTCGCTGATTTTTTAACAGATTGTTGGTAGGCCTATTAACCAGTTTTGATTAAATGCTGAATTCTTAACCCATTTGCTTCAGGTTTAAATGCTCAAGGCATTTTCCCAGAAAACGGATTTAAGCCATAAATTATACGAGTATTACCTATTTTCAGACATTCAAAACAAACAAAATATAACGGTACTTGATATCAGAATAAGGGTGAAGGCAAAAAACACATTCCTCTACTATTCATAAATGTTAACAAAAGATTACCCTGCCAAGGGATGTACAAAATATTGCAAAATATACACCGTTCAAAATTGACTTTACAACTTTACAAGCTTATAGAAATTTATTTAGAAGACCTACAGAATTGGTTTAAATGTCATATGATAGCACAACTCATCAAGTTTTGAAGACCTATAGAATTGGTTTAAATGTCATATCCTAGGGCTCCGAGCAAAGCTATCCCTCACTTGTTCAACCACAGCTTCAGCCGTATGTGGACGGCCAGTATGCTTGGAATAACTAACAGAACAGTCAGTCCTAACAAATGTTTGGTGCCAAGAATAAATTGTTGGCCTGCTAGGAGGATCCTTACCATACTGGGTACGAAATCTACGCTGAACAATTGTCGCAGATTTAGTTTCTTCGAACAAAAACACACAACGAGCACGCTCGGCACCTGTGAAAGCAGCCATTTTGATATGAACTACGTTAGCACGCGGTGAGAGAACTAGGTACTATAAAACTATGTCGGGTGAAAACTTGATGAGTTGTGCTATCATATGACATTAAAACCAATTCTGTAGGTCTTCTAAATAAATTTCTATAAGATTGTAAAGTTGTAAAGTCAATTTTGAATCATCCTGTATAACAGCAGAGTTAAGCGAGTGTACATCGCCTTCTGAGTTGAAGGTCATTTAAATGCCGGCGAATCTACCGGTACCTCGTCTTTTGAGGCGAATGGGTTAAGTTTGAGTTAAACAAGTAATTATATTTTAACCAAGGTTGATTAAACTGGGTCCAAGGTGTATATATGTATAACATTTCCTCATGATGACAAACAGTGTGTTTTTATGTAGTAGGTGATATCTGGCACATGATGGGGAGATATTGGAACAGATGCAGGCATGCATGAACCACATTGTTAGGATTGAGCGATAGTGCGTGAGTCACTTAATTAAACACGTGTTCATTTGTTACTTTCATTAGAAAACAAAAAGAATGCGCACAGGATGGCAAAATTGTTTATAGAGTCGTTTTAATAAGAACAAAGGAAGTGTCTTTAGCTGACTGAGCAATTCAACACAACACCAAGTAGGTCTAATTTATCAAGTTCATAGAAATTTTCACCACGAAAATTAAAACATTTCTATCTCCTGTTCACAACTGGAGATCTTCAAATAGAGAAGACTGACGTAAACTTCTGAAGAAGGTCAAGGCCCACTTGATGCTGTCGTGCCAGTGATAATGAATACACTGAGCAACAAAAAAGAACTTTTTTTTTATCTCAGGAAGAAAAATATTTCATTTAATTATGATAATGATATAACTAATAAAATAGCAAAATTCCAGGGAATATGTGGTACGATAAAACGATCACTAAATAACAAAACAACAAGAGAGACCCAATTGAAATTGTATAAAAAGTTGGCAGTACCGGTACTGCTCTATGGTTCAGAAGCCTGGATACATAAAAAAAACAGGATCTAAGTAGGATAACGGCGGCAGAAATGAAATTTTTGAGATCTGTTAAAGGGTGCACTAAGGAAGACAGAATCAAGAACACAGAAATAAGACAGGAACTTGAAATATTTGCAATAACTGATAAAATAGATACATATAGACAAAAATGGAAGCAACACATAGACAGAATGAATGAAAATAGATATCCAAAACAAATAACAAAATACAAACCTAAAGGCACCCGAGATGTGGACAGACCTAGAAAGAGATGGACTGAAGTCGGAACGGGTCAAATGACCTAATCCGTGAATTCAGATGATGATGATGATGAAGAAAAATATGTGATCCTTATGTATTTTTTCTCCTGAATTCAAATATGATATCGGTTTTTTCCATCAGCAAGGTTTCCGAAAGATTCCATCCTTTTAGCAGGGAACTGGTTTTTTGATAACTTCAAATCTCGTATGAGATTGTTAAGATCTTCTTGAGTCAATAAATGAGGCTCAGATGAACAGCTTTGTTCAAAAGTTGTATCACCAAAATCTGTTTCTTCTTCTTCCTTACTTCCATCAGAATCTGAGCTCTCTTTATCTAATGCCACATGTTCTGGAGGCTTTGGTATGGGCAATTCTTCGCAGTGTGGAACTGGTCTCATTGCAGATTGCAAGTCAGGGTGCACCACTGTATGTTTTGATTTTGACGTAATCCCTTTAATGTTTGTTTTATTAAAATAATAATTATTTAAATCCATTAATTGAAACTGATATAATAAAAAAAACTGTGGTGTGATGGAGAAATTCCGAATACATATTTGAAAACACGATAAAAAACTGCATTAAGTACAACTATTGGTACTCATGAGACAAAAATCATGTTGATCGTGTTATCTGTACGTATTTCTTTCCTTTTCTTACTTACTTACTCTTACTTACTCACTGGCACTATCGAACCCGTAGGTTCATGGCCGCACGGACATAAGCTCTCCATACATCCCTATCCTGAGCTAATGCTTTCCAATCATTCCCTGTATAATCTACTTCCCTCAAATCATAGTTAATGTTATTCTCCCACCTCATTCTTGGTCTACCAACTGGGCGTTTTCCCTCTGGCTTTCCTACAAGAAGCTTCCATGCAAAGTCTCCCATTCCCTATACGTGCAACATGTCCTGCCCATCGCAGTCTACGAGACTTAACTGTCTTTCCTTTTCTTCGTCTCCTTTTTAATATCATCCTTTATTGTTTTTACAATGCTTTATTGAATTTAGGCGGCTCCGTGGCGCAAGCGCTCTTACCGCTGAGGTCCCGAGATTAAGTCTCGGTCACTCCTTGTGGGTTTAATGGTGGAAGAAACGGGGCTTGGGCAGGTTTTTCCGGGATTTCTCGTTTTCCCCTACAGACTTCTCCATACTCATCTCATCTATTTCGTTAATCCGCCCCTGTGATGGTACGTCAGGGTACCGGCACCCTTCTAGTTCACAGACCTCTCTGTAAATATAGAGGCTTCATCTCATCTCATTCCTACCCGACCATGAGTTGAGGACATATTTATTGGATTTACAATGCCGTTTGACCAAATCGGGGAAGTTTAGCTTTGCTAACTTGCTGATTGGTTAGAGGTGAGAGGAAACTAAGAATAGTCCGCAACGTGGGAGACATCTGACAGAAGGTTGACATCGACCAAGAAGTCAGCAACGGTCTACGATCATCACAACGGCTCAAGGGGCGGAAGCAGCAACCCTCTCTAAAGGGGTTAATACTTGAAGGAGCATGGATAGATGCTCTGAGACAGCAACCCTGTCATTATTCTTACCCTGCACAGCGCTCGTAACGCGGTCAGGGGACATTTATTACTACTGATTCATCTCAAAGCAAAGTCGGATTGGATTTCAGGATATGACTATAAGAACAGAACTTAATATAATAATGTTGAGTGATTCCGGGTTCTGTGGCCGTGGTCCATAGTTGGTGTTGATACCAGACGTTTCTCGCCCTCAACCGCGGAGGGCATCTTCAGTGGCGAGTGCTTCTAGGCGTGTTTCCTGGTCAGAAGATCTACTTAGAGTGAGCGCTGCGGACGTTGTGGACGTTGTAGACGTTGTATTAGTGGTGGGTGCAGGGTGAGTGGGCGTGGCTCTTGCTGATTGGCTAATGGTCGTCTCCTTGTTGTCCCTAGTGTTAATGCATTTATTTTCTAGTGTATGATACCAGGCCTTAGCCAGTTTGATACCTTCCTCTTTTCTGTTGATATTTCCCTTATGCTTGTATATTTCTATAACCTCTCGGTATAATCTAGGGAAATAGTAGGAAGTTGTGGCTAAAACTTGTGTATCGTCGAATAGAATCTGGTGTCCATTCATAATGGCATGTTCTGCTACAGCTGATTTATCCATTTCTCCTTGTCTGCAGTTTCTTTTATGTTCTAGTAAACGGGTGGCTATACTTCTTTTCGTGGTCCCTATATATGATTTACCACACGAACAAGGAAGTCGATATATGCCGCAAGTGGAGAGAGGTGGCCGAGGATCCTTAGCTGAGCGAAGGCAGTCTTCTATTTTTCTTGTAGGTCTGTAAACTGTTTTTATGTCGTATTTTCGTAGGAGTTTTCCGATACGATCTGTGACTCTTTGTACATATGGTAAGTAGGCTATGCTGGTTGAGGGTGTGTTATCCTATCCATTCTGACGTGCTGTCTTCGTGGATGTATGGTTTGTCTTATTTCCTTGGATGTGTAGCCTTTTTTCTGGAAACAATTGAACAGATGGTGTTGTTCTTGTTTAAGGTGTTGTGGTTGGCATAACTTAGTCGCTCTGTCGAACAGTGTCTTAATGACACCTCGCTTTTGTCTTGTGGATGGTGGTTAGAGTCTTTGTGCAGATATCGGTCTGTGTGTGTAGGTTTTCTGTAAACTGTATGTTGAATTTTTCCATTGCCAGTCCTTATTATTTGAACATCCAGGAAAGGAAGTCTTCCATTATCTTCTTTTTCCATTGTGAACTGTATTTTGTTGTGTCTGCTGTTAAGGTGTTGAAGGAAACGTTCCAATTCTTCACTGCCATGTCTCCATACTACGAATGTGTCATCAACATAGCGAAACCAATGTTCTGGAGACTTGGGAGCTGTTTTTAGTGCTTCTTCTTCGAATTTCTCCATGAAAAAATTCGCTACTACTGGGCTTAGAGGACTGCCCATTGCTACTCCGTCGGTCTGTTCATAGTAGCTGTTGTTCCATTGGAAGTAAGTAGTAGTTAGTACATGCCTGAATAAATTGGATATTTCTTCTGTGAAAATCTGACTAATGTAGTCCATGGTCTCATTTACCGGCACCATGGTGAAAAGGGAAACCACATCGAAGCTAACCAGTATATCTTGAGATGTTACGTTTATATTCCGTAGTCTCTCAATGAAATGTGTCGAGTCTCTGATGTAGCTGTCCGTTTTTCCAAGGAGTGGTTTCAGAAGTCCTGTGAGATGCTTTGCCAGTAAGTAGGTCGGGGAACCGATGGCACTGACAATTGGCCGGAGTGGAATGTTGTTCTTGTGTATTTTTGGAAGACCATAGAGTCTTGGAGGTTGAGCTTCGGATACGCATAATTTCTTCTTGATTTCTTCTGGCAAGGACGATTGCTTGAGAAGATTGTTGGTTTTTCGAAAGAATACCGGATGTAGGGTCTCGCTTGATAGGTTTATATATATCTGGTGTCAGAATCTCTATTATTTTCTCTTTGTATTCGTGTAATATATTTATTCGTCTAATATATTTAATAATAATAATAATAATAATAATAATAATAATAATAGCTTTATTTTACCTGGCAGAGTTAAGGCCTTAAGGCCTTGTCTACCACTCAACCAGGTTTTAAAAAAAATACAACAAAAAATAGTCTTAAATCTAAATTCAATATATATATATATATATATATATATATATATATATATATATATATATATATATAAATATAAACGATTACAAGTTATGAATACAATACAATTAATATTTATAATGTATTTTGATTTACTCTAAATTTAACGAATTAAATATATATGTACAATATATATATATAAAAAAACAGGAAAAGATTAATGACATAGTATAAATTAAATAAATAGAGAAAAATTAATTATTAGACAACAGGTAACTGTATAAGCGTGACTTAAAGGTACCAAGTGTGCGGCAACCCCTGATATCTTGAGGAAGGAGATTCCAGGAGCGGGCAGAGGCTACTGTGAAGGAAGTAGAATAGGAGGAAGTGCTATGAAGAGGAATTGTTAGCAGACTGCTATCTTGTGATCTAGTGTCAATATTGTGGTAAGAGGATAACTTCTAAAATCTAGACGCCAGGTAAGTAGGGATGTAGGAATTCAGAAGCTTGAAAAGTAGTGAAAGAGAGTGCAATTTACGTCTGTCAGTAAGACGGAGCCAAGAGAGGTTATTAAAGTGTTCGGAAATATGGTCATAACGGCGGATATTGAAAATGAATCGAACGCAAGCATTATGAACACGCTGCAGTCTCTGCGACAAGTCATAGTTTAGATCATTATATATAATGTCACAATAATCGAAGTGTGGTAACACAAGATTCTGCACAAGGATTTGTTTTAACGAAACTGGGAGAAAATTCTTTAAACGTCTAAGATAATGTAAGATGGAGAAAGTCTTTTTACATATGTGTTTCACTTGTGTTTGCCAGGTTAAATTTGCGTCTAGATGTAGTCCAAGATCTATTACTGAAGAAGAATAAGGGATAATTATATTATTTATAGTAATATTTAATCTCTGTGAAAGAATAAAGTACTATCAAAATGCTTACCTTCAGCACGTATTGCGAATGAATGAACAGCGCATACCAAGTAAAGTGATCCCACAATAGGCCCGGAGGCCCTTGAGGTAGTAGGAGGTTAAGGCTCCCACTTTTTCTAGACAATCGGCACTTTATGTCAGCCCTGCGTGACGGCCGCCTTTACCCCCAGAACAAGCGTCTGGTACTCATTTCCGTTAGAGGCTGAGTCGACCCCAGGGCCATAGTGCCGCCAGAGGGTTTGGGTCAGTTTAAAAATCCTGACCCCAACGGGAATTGAACCCTCGACCCTCCAGCTTGTAGCTCAGTGTCTTAACCACTAGGCTGTATAAATTATAAACCAAAACGGAGAAGATTGTTGGGAAGACCATTGAAGAGATGGAAGGACCAATTCGACGTATAATGAGATCGGAATAGACCATTGGATATGACCTATATCCTGGTAGTTGACGATGATAATACCGTTTGGGCTTTTCTTTTTCCTTTAAATACAATTAATTTATGTGGGCGTCGGTCCCAATGATGTATACTACATTCACCGCGATATCTGAGGTTCGTGTGTTGAAACTCGGTCGAAATTGATGGAATTTTCAGGGCGTAGAAATCTTCAGGTATTTTATTTAACGACACTCTTTATCATCTCAGGTTATTAGCGCCGCAATTTTTTATGGGCGTGAAAGGTTCGGTACATTTTGGTTAGGGTCCTCTTCTTTCCTGATGGATGGAGAAGACTACATAACAGTGAACTATAATCCACAGACGAAGTGAATGAAAGCAGTAGGTATTTCATACGTCATGACTGTTCCTTTATTCTCAGGTAGTATGCTATTGTATCACTTGCAATTCCCCGCGCCCCCCTTCGTCCCGTGCTTCATTCTCTTCGTCCGTGGACGGTCTTTATATCCATCCATAGTAATTCTGCCCGAAGGCAGGTCCTTCACTGCAATCATAGCATTTTCATGCTATGTTGCAGCTTTACTAGGGAATTGTAGGTGTGGTAGCTTCTCGTTGCTTTCCACACCGGTGAAGGATGATGATGACGATGATAATAATGATGATGATGATGATGGCCATATGATTTCAGGGACCGTTTGGGCCTTCAAGTTTTCCTGACATTTGTCTTACAGGTTAGGATAAACCCCGATAAAAACCTCACCCAGAAAAAACTGCCCCGACCGGGGATCGAACCCGGGCCCGCTGCGTGACAAGGTAGCACGCTACCCCGAGACCACAGCAGTGGACATGTCTTATAGGTAAACAAAAAAAAAAAAAAAAAAAAAAACTCTCACCCAGGAAACTTATCCTGATCAGGGAAGAATCCGGGCCCGCTTCATCTGTCTGGAGCAACAACCTTACCACCAGACTACAGTGATGGACAGTAATTAAGATAAAGCAGGGCTATTGTTTCATATAATATATTTTAGTTTTAAATATGAAGGGAAAAATTGTATATTAATTCTTTTGTAGGCCTACACCAACTTCAAACCTCATTCAACACAGATTAGAGATAGATATTATATAATTAGTCTTCTTCTTCTTCTTCTTCTTCTTCTTCTTCTTCCTTCCAAGTATTAGGCCAAAGCCTGTCACGATTCTATAGAAAATTTTTCCTCCAGCGTTTCATAGGACGGCCCAGTGATCTTCGTCCTCTTGGTATATAATTATAAACAGCTTTGGGGATCCGATTTGATCTCATTCTTTCAAGATGGTGTTTCCAATTTAGTTGGTACTGTTTAATATATTCCAAAATTGGCGTAGTATTCAATTCTTTTAAGATATCGGTGTTCCTTTTCCGATCCCATCTGGTGTAACCCGCTGTTCTGCGCATGAATCTCATTTCACAAGCCGTTATTCTGCTTTCATGTTGTCTTTTTAATGTCCATGCTTCACTACCATAGGTCAACACTGGTTTAGCCAAAGTGTTATATAAACGTAATATAATTAAAAACAATATCAAAATAAGCGGGTTACAAAAGAGTAGTGAAGTGCATTCAATATCCTCTCCTACTTAAATCCCAACCTCACCTTCACGTGGTGCAACCTGTTTATAACAAACGAGGCTCTGGGGACCGAGTCACAGCGGTATAACTGTTACATCAGGATTAGAGTAAATGCTAATCCTCCTTCATGCCTGTCCAGAGGCTTTAGGTGGCAGCCCCACCACTGGACTTACTACTTTTCGGCTAGTAAACCGACTGGTAGGAAATTAACTTGCTTTCAAGTCTCCAAAGATTCAAAACCGAAAGGATATACACGTTGACAACCAAGCAATACTCAAGGACAAGAATTCTTCACTACATTCCTCGAGGCAGAAGATCTGTGGGCCGACCTTTTCGGAGATGGTGGGAGACCGTAACAGGCCACTGGGCCTAATACTTGAAAGGCAGATGATGATGATGATGATGATCAAAATAAGCGTGTATTACTTAAATTCAGCACAATAAGGGAAATTATGCAAGTTGAAACAAAACATTAGAAAAAATAGAATAAAACGTTTGAAATGGTATGGGCACCTCATATGAATGGAGAAGAAGATAGAATACCAAAGAAGATCCTTTATTGGAAAGCTAATGGAAGAATTGGAAGAGGCAGACCTAGGGAATGTTGGATAGATGGAGTGAGGAGAAGTATGGAAGCTAGAGATCTGAGGGAAGAAGATGCTTTAGACAGGAACCTCTGGCGACAAATCACTTTCTGTATTGTGGAATATTCCTAATAAAAAAATTACGTAAATTAAAAAAAACAGTAAGTGAAGGTGAAGAGTTTTTCCCCACTTTGTTTCCAAATAAATGAGGAGGATAATATAAAGAAATTATTTTCTTTTATTTTAGAAAGAAAAATTATGTTCAAACTGGGAGTTGAACCCCAGACCTCTGACTCTGTACGTTAGTGCAGTAATCGTTACGCCATTCAAACTTCCAATAGGAACGTCAAATTTCTTTCTACTTAAACAATTAATTCTCCTTTCATCAGAACGCTCATAGCCATTGCAATCAACAATGCCATCTGACGACTTCTTTTCAAAGTATTTTTTATTGAGAATTTCAACATTAATTTTTAAGCGATTAAAGCTATTATTTTGATGTTACATTTTAAATTAACATGTTCTATTTCCATTTTAAGTTATTTACTACTGATCAGCTACTGATGGTGAAGGAGTACATGACAAGAAAATTGAAGGAAGAATATTGAAAATGGGGATTAATGATAAATTTGGACAAAACCAAGTATATGGTAATAGGGGATAAATCAAAATATCTGATTTTAGAAAATGTACATGCAAAAATAAAACCATGTGACAAATATGTTGGTTGGTTGGTATCTAATGTCGAGCACTTGATAATGAAATCATTCGCTCTCTTGCACTCCAATATTTAGCAGAAAAGGCTGGTCTCTTCTACAAAAGCTGGACAACGGAGGAGATGGTTTCTTTCCATATCTTCATTTAAATTGCAAAAAGGGCATTTAGGTGAATCTGTTATGCCAAGGCTGTGTAGGTGTTTATTCAGGCAGTCATGTCCCGTTAGCAGTCTGAATATTGCTACTGCAGATTTTCTTTGTAATGTAGTAATGTCATAAGCTTGTAGATTTTCCCATTCCTTTCCAGATGTTTTGATGCTGTATTCTTCTCTAAGTTTATTGATATATTTATTTGAGATAATTCTTTTGATAGAGTGAAAGGAAACTGGATTAGAAGTTGGATTTGAAACGGCTGAATGTTTGCTACCCTTCTTGGCCAGGAAGAGAAATCAGCTAGTCCATTGCATGGGACAAATAGGTATATTTGGAATTATAAATTGATGTACAGATGGAAATCCATGATGCTAAAATCAATGAGAGTGTTAAATAATGGAAAAATTGCAATATCAAAATGGAACTTGGTATGTTTTGTGCTATCAGAAAACAAGGTCTAAAACAAAAAAACAAAACATTTTTAATACAATAACAAGAGAGTACAATGACATAAGGTGCCAGAAATGTGGGAATTATTAAAATCTTAGAACAATAAGTTAAATTAAATTCTGCAGGAAAAGAGAAATCAGAAAGGATTTTTGAAGGACAAAAAACTTACAACGTAATAAAAATAAAAAAGATTTTTGGAAATTAGGGGAATTTTTCCAAAAAGAAGAAAACTCCAAATTATATTCCAAAATTCATTGCCATAAATTATATAAGGAATTCTTATAAAGACAATCCGGCTGATTACCATGAAGCTTCTCAGTAAGATGAATGTCTCCTGGAAGCGTTACGAGCGCTTCTCAGGACAAGGATGGTGAAGGGTTGCTTCCTCTGAGTCTCCAAACATGCTCCTCTGGGTATCCACCCCCCAAGAGAGGGCTGCTTCTTCCGCTCTTCAAGCCCTACAAGTTTAGCTGTGCTATTCCTTGTCGCCCTGTTGACCATTGAAGACTTGACGAAGATGTGGCCGCCCAATATGGATACAGACGCCATTCCCTCGTTATGAGCTATACTTAGTTCCCCTCGCCTCTTACCCACCAAGCAAGATTAACCTAAGTCAATCTTCCCCAGTAGGGTCATCTGGTTCATCGGGTACTAAGCCCCCCACCATGTCAGACAGAAATGGATTGATCATATGGATGGAATGAGTAAGGAGAGATATCCATTGTTAGCAAAAAATTATGAAGCACGAGGAACACGTGATGTTGGAAGACCTAGAAGACGTTGGGCTGATGCATTATGAAGTCGGAACGGGCAATTGCCTAATCCCTGGAGTGATGATGATGATGATTTTTATAAAGAACATAATATTTCTATACATTATCGCTATCAGTGGAATTTTTAGAAGTGATAATATAAGAAACAGTGTCATTAAACAAAAGATGAAAGTTCAAACTTCAATTTTGGATTTCATAAAAAAACAAACAATTAAAATGGTAGCCTGTGATGGGCAGGACATGTTGCACGTATGGGGAATGAAAGACTTGCATGGAAGCTTCTTGTAGGAAAGCCAGAGGGAAAACGCCCAGTTGGTAGACCAAGAATGAGGTGGGAGAATAACATTAACTATGATTTGAGGGAAATAGATTATACAGGGATTGATTGGAAAGCATTAGCTCAGGATAGGGATGTATGGAGAGCGTATGTCCGCGCAGCCATGAACCTACGGGTTTGATAGTGCTAGTGAGTAAGTAAGTAAGTAAGTAAGTAAGTAAGTAAAATGGTATGGTCATATAAAAAAAAATTACAGAAGACAGATTCCCAAGAAGTATACAAGAATGGGTAGAAGAAGAAGAGGATGGTAAAAAATAACGTGGGGTTGATGGTTTCAAACAACATGAGGGAAAAGGGAGTGAATGATGGACATTGGATTGACAGAGAGAGATATGGAGAAAATGACAGTAGATTATTTGGTCACAGAAAGATGTTATGAAACCTGCTAAATAAATAAAATTATTTACTGTAAATTAATTTGTCATGGACTTACCAGAACCGCGTTGTAACACTTCTGATGGTTTTAAAGTTGGTTCCTCCACAACCTCCAGAGCATTGTTTCCAGGGCTGGGACTCGGACTCCTGGAGCGGTTGTTAGGAGATGAAGGTGAAGATGATCCCTCATCAGCTGGCGGAGGTGGTGGGGGAGGCGGTGGACACATTGCACCAGGTTCTGATACCACCCTCTTCAGTGCTCTGTAACATTCAATCCATCAATTCCAATTTAAAAAAAATATATTTAATAAAATATTTACGTTATTAAAAAAAATATTATAATTTACAGACTTTCGATGGTGTTATTTTACAAAATGCAGAGTTATTCGAATAGCACAATAACAGTTGATATTTTTATTTCAAATTAATTTGCAGACATTTCAGCATCTTTGGTAATATCAAAACTAAAATCTTAGTATTACCAGTAGGCTATGTACATTGTACATATATTTGTTGTCTGTATTCATGTATTGTATATACGAGGGTGGATCAAATATAAACCGGAATTTGTATCTGGAGGCTCTGGTAGCGAACTGCAAAGGTTGCGGTTGTGGAGGGGAAGTTGGTAGGGGTGTCTGGAGTAGGGATCTTGATGTGTCGCACTCCAAAGAGCAGCCGCTTGCTTCAGTATGCCATGAGCGAGCAAGAGGTACACATGTCTGTTGCGCAATGCATTATTATTAAGTTTTTGGGTGAAAGAAGGCACTAAACCTTCTGAAATTTTGAGAAGGCTTCATGCGCAGTTCGCGGAAGAACAACCCTTTCGAAGACGCAGGTGTATGATTGGCGCAAAAAAAATTTAGCGGGCCGGAATTCAGTGGAAAATGAGCCCCATCAAAGACGGCAACGAACAAGCATCACTGCAGGCAACATTCGTGCTGTATGGGACCTTATTGAGGAGGATAGGTGCGTAACAATTTCTGAAATTGCTTCACATGTTGGAATAAGCTTCAGAAGTGTTCAAGCCATCATCAGTGATGAACTCAAATTCCGAAAATCCGCCGGAAACCGATCCGAAATGTGATTGTGCTGCATGACAATGCAAGGCCACACACTGCTCGGTTGACACAAGAAAAACTGACGAAAATGCATTGGACACCTCTGGAACATCCTCCTTACAGTCCATATTTGTCACCCTGTGACTACCATTTGTTTGGGCCACTGAAAGAAGACCTGGGAGGAAGGCGGTTTGGTGACAATGCAGTGGTAGAGGAGTTTGTGCGCAACTGGCTGACTACACGTCATCCCTCATTCTTCAAGGACGGCATCAAAAAGTTGCCAACTCGATGGCAAAAGTGTGTTGGAAATGCAGGAGACTATGTAGAAAAATGAGGTGGTGGTTTTGTATTTTTTTTGTTAATTCATTAAAATTGTAAACAATAATTCCGGTTTATATTTGATTCACCCTCGTATAATGGTGGTAAAGTAACCAATTGTGAGACCCTTCCCTAATATGAGACCCTAGTCTAACCCAGCAAGTAAGTGTTGCCAACTGCAAACAATGCTAGGAACCATCGCTACCCGCCATTATGACACAAGTCAATTCTTTGTGTTTGAGAGAAGTGTTCTCTTCTTGTAGCTGTGGGAAGGGAAAAACTTGTGTGTTTGAGTTTTTTTTTAGCTGATTGATTCTTCTCTAAATATAGTCATTAAGGTAAGTGAAACATGTTTCTTTGTCATATTTGAAGAGAAAAATTATACGTTCAGACTGGGACTCGAACCGACTGAACCATCTGGGCGAGTTCCAATCTTCTTCTTAATCTTCTTAATACAGGCTTTCCACTTTACAGCAGTTTGCCCTTGATTCCGGCTTTCCAGAGATTCGTATCTTCCCATTGTCCTTCCATACCCCTCTTCATCATGGCATTATATATTCCTTCACACCATGTTCTTCTACTTCTCTTCTTCCCCTCTTCATTCTGCCTGGTACCATCCAATCTAACACATGTTTAGGCCACTGGTCTTCGGACATCCGTTGTACATGTCCATACCACTGTAAAACTCTCTTTGTTATCCTTTCGACAACAGTTCCAATCTAAAAGCAAATTTTTCTCTTATATACACTGCCAATTCCCACGCACCAAATGCATGTTTCTTTGTATTTACTATTTACAAGCTATTGAAATGAAGGTTATTTTACATTAGTTTATTTTTACTACAGATTTAATCCTGAAATCATCGTCCTTTAACCGCCATTGAGAGGTTCCTAATATAAGACCCACAGTGGTTTCCTAATAATTGTATCATAATATACCCAGAAGAAGGAGCCAGCAAGAGCTTGTAAATGTCAGCACATGAGAATTCAATGTCACAGTGCAATATCCTAGGCTTTAACCCATTGGTTCCGAAGCATGGAATAGTTCCATGGTATTGCCTAGCAGACTGACGACCGAAGCTCACAGAAGTATTCCGTGGTCGTGTTCATCTTTTCATTTACAGATGGTACTAACATTTAATTTTATATTCCTGTTGGATACATTTCTCTTCATGCATTTGGCAGCATCTTCTTCTTCTTCTTCTTCCTTCCAAGTATTAGGCCAAGGCCTGTTACGATCCTATAGAAAATTTTCCCTCCAGAGGCTATAAGATGGCAGCCCCATCACTGGTCTTGTCTTCCTTTGGCCGGCAACCAATCGAAGGGACTATTATTATGCTTTCAAGTCTTATACGAGAATTTCCCGGAAGGATCAAACTAATGATGACCAAAGCATTTGGCAGCATTGGAGTCAGAACTATCGATAAATGTGGAAAAATCATAAATATATATTTACCAAAACACGTCTTCATGCGACTGTTCATTTTTCATAAAAAATTCCAGTTCCAGGTGACATAAAAATCCAGGCTCAATGGGTTAAATCACATAATGGACTCCCATGAAAGCCTTATGCCAAAACCTAAACGTTCTTACTTCATAGAGGTAATTTTTAAACCAATGCTAGTGAATCACCTCAGTAACTTGTTTTTATTCAAATGGAAGTACTTAAATTAATTAATTAAATTAAATAAAAATAGAACTTAAAGTTTTATGTGATTTTCATATTTATTAAAATATAAATTAATTTAATTAAATGAAAATAAAACTTAAAGTTTTATGTGGTTTTCATATTTTATTAAAATATAAATTAGTTACAGCTGTTTCAGTTCTTTGAACCTTCTTCAGACATGATTACAAATGAATGAATTTTGTTATTATAGTACATAACAACTATAAATATGCAACAATTTTTTTATAACAATCTCTATTATAATTTAAAAAAGGTGATTCATTCAAATCTAGTTCGGAATTTAACAGCTTATTACCTTTTTTTTATATTTAAATTAATATTGGGAAGTAAACACTATGAGGTTATATCATTAATAGTGAGTGGAGAATATATTTTTAATGACTCACCTCATATAATTTCAAATTTCTTTGATACTGGCGGTTTCAGATAATATCTTGTCCCTCATCAGTCATGACTTCCACTGATGAAATTCTTTAGTTGTTGATTCCTCTATGAACATTATCTCTTGTGCTGCCATCTTTGGTTGTGATTATAAAAATTTAATTTCAAAGTTTATAATCCCAACCAAAGATGGCAGCACAAGAGGTGATGTCCATAGAGAAATCAACAATGAGAGAATTTCATCAGTGGAAGTCATGACTGAAGTGGGACAAGATATTGTCTGAAACCGCTGGTATCAAAGAAATTTGAAATTATATGAGGTGAGTCATTAAAAATATGTTCTCCACTCACTATTAAAGCTTATTAACACTTTTCAATTTATTTATCTCTACAACTTCTATAAGGTCCAACTTCTTTCCTTTGTCACAAACATGTAAAATTTTAAAATTTGAATCAAAACAATGATCATATTGGAGTAGGTGGTTAGCATACTTTGAATTATCTAAATTTGTGTTATTTTTATTTTTATTTAATTAAATAAGTTATGGATTTTTCATCAAGTAAATGCCATTTCAATTGATTACTTAAATAAATTATTTTTATAAGAATAAAATGAATCGTGAATTCTTCTTACCTCATACTTCTATGTTTTTTTTAAACACAGCACTGCAGTATCAGTGACCATCGTCACCATCATCAGGGTTGCTGATACTGCAGTGCTGTGTTTAAAAAAACATAGAAATATGAGGTAAGAAGAATTCATGATTCATTTTATTCTTATTAATAAAACCTCATAATGTTAAAAATTCCCAAATTTATTATATTTAATTATTTTTAGCTGCAAAACTCTTGAATTTACTGCAAAAAATGTATGTGTTGTTTCAGATTTCATTATTTTCTTACAGTCAACATATACTTGTTTATTGTTCACTTACCTTTCACTTTAAATATAACAATGAATACTTATATTACAACACTTAACTTATCTGTCAGACTGTCGCAGATGAGAAGTGAGTAAATAATACAGATTAAATATTGAGCTCAATTCATTATACTATTTCCTATATTTTGCTTATCTGCTTTTTTCTCTTATCTATGATTTTGAAGTCTTTACAAATAAAAAGCTTCCTTTCCAGCTTTATACTTTCTTTTAATCAAGTGTCAATGATTCTTTGGGTCAGATATGGTTGCCAGCAACTTTATCGCTAACAGACTTCTATAAACGATTTTATTATTAATTTAACACTTCTCATTGAAGGATAAATTATATTTGAAGAGAAAAATAGCCCTACTGGCTATAAAGTAGTGTTAAATTCCCAATAAATGTCTTCTTAACTAAGAAGCCGCCATTTGCAAAGATAGAAACTATGGTTTCAAGCATTTGGCGCAAGGGAATTACAACGTACATAAGAGAAAAATTTGCGTCTAGATGGTAACATGCCTCGGTAGCTCAGTTGGTAGAGCACTTGGCCCGGAAAGCCAAGGGTCCCGGGTTCGAGTCCCGGTCTAGGCGAAAATTTTTCTCTTCAAATATAGACTTCTATAAATTTATAGGGACTTCATTTCATCTCATCCCTCGACCCGACCCTGAGTTGGACATGCATTGGGAATATTATAATTATATCAATGATTCTATGAAGTGAAAACTAAATCCATTGTAATATTTCTGTCATGAAGAAATTATATAATCAGTCTGAGCCTGTAATTTTTCTCTTCAAATATGATTTATCCATCATTGACATGTATGAAATCAATAATAAAAACATTCATGACGATACTGAGGATGGAACAGAAGCTATGTTCCGAAACTAGTTTATAGTCAAAATAAGACAAATATGAGGTGAGTGATAAAAAATTCTACCTTAATTAAAAAATTCCCCATTATAAAAAAATTAAAACTTATTAAAAATCTTAGATTATAGAGTACCGTATATGTCTTTTTATGTATCTTGAATTAATTGTAGTTCCGCTATCTTTGAAAAGTGAAGTATAGTATGTACGAGCGACTTCAGCGGTACATGAAAAAATAGCACTGTTTCATCGGTATTAAAAATGTCTCTTAGGTGCGTATCCTGAAATTAAAGTATACAGTTTCGGTTTCCACTCGCCAACTAACTTTCGTCCACATCCTTTGATTCTCTGCAAATTTCAATCCACATGGCTGTCCAGCCAACCTGAAGATGTCTTGAAATCATTATTCCCTAGGGATTTAGCAATAGCTAGAGCTTGACTATGGAGGATTGGTCCGGAAATTTGGAGATTTATCTTCAATCACTTTCACTTTTCGTTTCATGACAATGATACATACGGTTTAACCATCTTTATTTCGTAAATTCAGAACGCTACTCGGTCTCAGAACTTAAACTAATCTAAGATTTTGTTTAATTAGACTGGCTTTTGATTCAATTAAATGTTTTTCGGACCAAGCATGAGCAGCTACTGCTGACTTTGCCACTTCTCCATTTTTGATGTTTCTAAGATGTTCTTTCACCCTTGTTTTCAAATTTCTTTTCGTTTTTCCAATATAAATTTTGTCACAATCCCTGCATTTGATCTGATAAACTCTTGATTTGTTTTCATTTTCAATTTTGCATTTTTATTGGTTTTAATTATCCTATTAAGGCTGTATTCATTCTTTGGTGCTAATCTTATATTAAACTTTTTTTAATTTTTTTAAATTTATAGTGTAAGAATGGATGGTAAGTGAATTTCTTGAATTTTATTTTTTCTGTTTCTTTTATAAGTGTGCTTTTATTTATTAATTTTTGTCTTTTAAATTTATTTATTTTCTTGTGTACCATAGTTTCTTCATAACCGTTATCTATTGCAACATTAATTAAATAGACAAACAAAAGGAACTCACAGTTTGGGAAAAGATCCACATTCAGAAAAACAAAGGAAAACTTATGAACTTCGAAATTCCCGAAAATTTTGACCTGATCCAGAGGTTCATCGGTCCACCAACAGAGGGAAGAAGAAGAGTTTCTTCCGATCGACATAACACCAGTTGCCAACAAAGTTCTGAGGATGAGACAGTTATAGTCTCAAAATCGCGATCAACTTAGAAAATTTATATGAGGAGAGGTAAGAAACATTTAATTTCATGATATGTTCAAGTACCTCAAAATAAAAGAAAAACATAAAATAATTCTAACTAGTTTTGGTGCTATGATTCCATGTATTCATGTACAGAAATTCCTCCACCACCGATTAAGCAATTTGTTGCTTTTCTGCTTTATTTGTTTAAAGTAAAAGTAAAATGATCCCACTACAGGCCTCAGCAGGCCTTGGGGTAGTAGGAGATTAAGGCTCCCACTTTTTTTAGACAATCGACAATTGATGTCAGCCCAGAACAAGCATCTGGTACTCATTTCTATTAGAGGCTGAGTCGACCCAGGACCACAGTGCCGCCAGAAGGTTGGGTCAGTTTAAAAATCCTGAACCCCACGGGACTCGAAACCTCAACCTACTGGCTTGTAGCACAGTGCCTTAACCACTATGCTATGGTGCTGATTTTTAACTTAACTATGAGAAAATTGTTTCATTCATTCATTCATTAGTATAGTAGTTGAGTTACTCACCTGCTGTTGGTAATGATGTTGCTGTGTTGGAGATGAGGCAGGGAATGTCTATGAGATACTTTAGTTTTCTCACATTCCTCTTCAGAATGTCCGAGGTCAGAGGGAGAACCACTCGACACTCCAGATTCTGTAATAATATAGATATTATTAATCGCCATCTTTGTCAGAGACTGCCAAACTTTACCATCTTTCAGAAACAAATTGAAAATAAAATTACTAACAGAAACAACTCACTAATATTACTTTTTAAGAATTAATAATGCGTTTTTGCATTATTTAATAAAAATAGACTTAGGATTTGTTAATATATTTACCTAATGCCTTGTATAAAAAGCGTAGATTAATTCATTGTAGTTTATTACTTTCTTTGTATTTTTTCTTTTCTTTTTACGTATAGTAGATTCGAGCTGTTATTCCTTTTTTTTATTCATTGTATCATTAATTTAATTTTAATTGTATTTAGTTTCATTGTATTATTAAACATTATTTTCATTATTATTCAAAATGACAGATAATTAATTGTTCAATGTCTATTATTGTAATTTTTTTGTATTCATATGTAACATATGTTTGTCCTGTTTAATATGACTATTATTGTAATTTTTTTGTATTTATATGTAACATATGTTTGTCCTGTTTAATATGACTATTTTTTTTTTCATTTATTTTTTTTTTTCAGCATGCCCCATTACCGTAGTAATATTACATGCATAACATAACAAACATAAAATCAGATAACATAACATTACATAACATCACATATTTGGTTTTTGTTTACATGTTTTTTTTTATCTTCGTCACTTGTTAATCACTCATTTTCGTACACTATTGTTTTTATATACTTTTTAAAATGTCTTAAATATTTGTGTATTAGGTCTTTCTCCGTCACAGGCCATGTTCCTCCTTCTTTGCTGATTTCTTCTTTCAACTTATTTCTAGAATGCTGCTGCAATTCACAATTATAAAGGAGATGTTCTACATTTTGAATTGCTTTTCTACATGGACAGGTTGCGTTGTTTAATATTCCAATACGATAAAGATGTGATTTATTTTTTCCATGACCAGTTACCATTTCAGAAAATTCTGGAGTTATTTCACATTTAAGTTTTAATCTGTCTCTGACTGATGGGAAGAACTTCTTACATGTGGCTCCTTTATCTGCGTTGTCCCATTCGTTCTGCCATTTAATGGTTCCTTCTTCTTTTACTTGGGCAACTATTGATGATTTAGGTATTTTTGTATATTCTACGGTTATGCTGGTTTCTGTTGCAGCTTGTTTTGCCAATTGATCTGCCATTTCATTCCCATAAATTCCAACATGTGATTTTATCCAGCCGAAATGTACATATTAAACAGGACAAACATATGTTACATATGAATACAAAAAAATTACAATAATAGACATTGAACAATTAATTATCTGTCATTTTGAATAATAATGAAAATAATGTTTAATAATACAATGAAACTAAATACAATTAAAATTAAATTAATGATACAATGAATAAAAAAAGGAATAACAGCTCGAATCTACTATACGTAAAAAGAAAAGAAAAAATACAAAGAAAGTAATAAACTACAATGAATTAATCTACGCTTTTTATACAAGGCATTAGGTAAATATATTAACAAATCCTAAGTCTATTTTTATTAAATAATGCAAAAACGCATTATTAATTCTTAAAAAGTAATATTAATGAATTTCATCAGTCGGAGTTATGGCTGACGATGAACATGATTATGTTTGAAATCGCGATATCATGGAAGCATGAATCCTATGAGGTGAGTTGTTTAAACAATATGTTCTCCGATGAATTTTAACAATATATCATATTTATATTTATAACATTTCATAAAACCCTACTGAATTATGAAATGATGATAGAGTAAAACCCCACCGTCGGAATCTCTACCTTGGCGTGGTGGTGGGGCTTGTGAGTCCTAATGACTCCATGAACTATACAGGCGGTAGTGTAACTACCAACAGGGCCTCCCATGCGTGACAGGTCATGGAAGATGGTCCAGACTAAAAGAGATACCCATCGAAGAAGAAGGGCTAGTAACTCACTTCCAAGATGTAAAATTTTCCATTACTCATAGAAACATTAACGAAGTAAGCCGGACTGAAATAAAAATTAAAGAATAGATACAAAAGTAAGAATTTACAAATCTGTCATAAGACCAGTTCTAACATATGGTTGTGAATGCCGAACAGAAACTCAAAAAACAAAACAAATCAATGAAACAACCAAAATGAAAGTTTTAAGGAAAATCGTAGGAAAATCGCTGAGAGAGAAAATTCGCAGCTCTGTTATTAGAGAAGAATGTGAAATTGAACCTATAAACCTCTGGATAAATGATAGAAGACTAAACTGGAACGATCACATGGATAGAATGGAGAACAGTAGATTAGTGAAGAAAGTACGTGACTGGACACCTCAGCAGAAAAGGCCTTTAGGACGACTACAACTACGATGGAAGGACGTCACCATACCCCGGACCTGTAGTGAATGAACATGCAACAAGCTGCCAGCTTTCATGCGTAGAGGAAGAACAAGAAGAAACATTTCTAAAGAAAATTGATAATAATATAGAAAAACATGAAATACAAAACACAGTATGATAGTTATATAAATTATTGGAGTGAAATTTGGAAAGGTATAGTCCAGTTGTGGTAACTGTAGCCGTCTTGGTGATTCCTAAGGCGTGTGGCAGGAGGGAACATTGCCTAGTGGACATTTTCTTATTAATAATAATAACACTGTTCAACATAATTTTTTCTCATGAGTACCAATAGTTATAATTAATGCAGTTTTTTATCGTGTTTTCAAATATGTATTCAGAATTTCTCCAGTTCCCTTGTAAGTAGAAGCTACCCTGTTGTAATGAGAACAGAACTTCACTAACAGGATACTTGGGAATTTCAAAAGAAAAACGTTTGTGTCTACTCCTGGATTGCCTAAGAAGCACAATTGGTTAATGCACCAGTGCATAAAACTGGAGATCTTGAGTTCAAATCCTGCTAACAGAATTTTTTTCTTTAATTGTATAAATATGCAAATCATCAAATGTAATCCATTATATTAATATTATATTGCATCTAATAATTTCTTAAATCTAAAGTAATATTTATTTTATCTATAATCATAATGAATTCAAGGATTCCAAAATTGCTAAATAAGGCAAATATTATGTTAATGCTACAAGAATAAAAACATTTGGTAATTTTTAGATTAATATCAAAATTATATTTTTATTAAGATTATTCATCCATAATAATTCTGCTTGAGGCACTGCAATCATGGCATTTTCATGCTATGCTTTGCAGCTTTACTAGGGAATTATAGATGTGGTAGCTTCCCGTTGCTTTCCACACTGGTGAAAGATGATGATGATGATGGACGGATGATTTTAGGGGACCATTGGGCCCTAAGCTTCCTGACATTTGTCTTACAGGTGAGGAAAAACCCCGAAAAAACCTCACCCAGGAGTATGTCCCGACCGGGAATCGAACCCGGGTTTTTGCTGCATGACTAGGCAGCACGCTACCTCGAGACCACAGCGGGTATTAAAATTATAGACACTTATATTAACAAATAGTTAATATATATAGCAACTTCTAACAATTTTTGTATTTTAGTAATTCAAGTTTGAATGCATGTAGACAAAGTTCATTCTATGATGATCTTGAAGAAGATTTTCGGGCTGTAGGCCGTGGTCATGAGGCTTGTAGTTCCCCAACGTTTCGCCAGAGAATGTAAACCTCTACAAGTACAGTTGACTAGACCATCAAACAGCAATCTCATTTGAGTAATGGAAGTCCCTAACACGGACCAATCAGAAGGCAGATATAACTTACGAACACATCGCGCGGTGAACATACAAATAGGACAGACAGTGGACAGAATTGCCAGTCTCAAGACAACCCTTGACGATGCCAGACGCAGTCTCTGGCGAAACGTTGGGGAACTACAAGCCTCACGACCACGGCCTACAGCCCGAAAATCTTCTTCAAGATCATCATAGCAACTCCGGCCGTGAAAGTCTACGTGAATGCAAAAGTTAATTCTGTCTTATGTTTCAAGTTCACTAAATAATTGAAAATTGTGATACCAATTATAATCAATTAAAATTCCCATCATTCCTGCATGGAACAAAGTACTCTCAGAAAATTTTTCCATCTGACTCTATTCTTGACCAGCTCCTTGATCTCATTTCAAGTCTTCCCCATCTTTTTATCTTCTGTGAGAACAGTAGATGTGTTATCTTGGGTCCACTAATTCTCCTGTTGCCCTGTGGGTTCCAATCCAATGCTATCAGGGCAGGGTCATCTGAAGGTCGGCAAAATGTATTGTTTCAGCCATTTCCACTTCTTATGCCAAATTTCAAGTTCAACTGTTTTTTTTTGGTTTTAACCACAGATTATCATCAGAATCTTGACCAGTGAGAATGTTTTAATATACTTTGCAAATATCTATCAATGAAAACAGTATTTTAATTATTTTAATTACCTTGAGCTGCCCGGTCATCATCAAAACTGTTTAGTATTGTGTCCAGCATAGATACTGGCTCCAAATCTGCAACACACCAGATTCAGACATTCCATTACTAATCAATTTAAATAAATTACTGTATCTAGAAGAATTCAAATAAAAAATCTCAATTCTTAAAATAAATTAGATATATAAACAGATATTGGTAAAAAGTAAGGTCTCTAAGAAGAAAATGTAAAAATCATAAAAGCACCCCATGCTTTTGATGGTAAAATTATTTTCTTTTTGTTGATAACTCTAGTTTTATTCTAGATGTGTTAGAGATGATTTTTTTGTTAACCACTTTAATTTTATCTCAAGCGTGTTGGAAATTAAAATTATTTTTCATTTTTTAGTTGTTTAATAAAGCGTGTTGTTTTAGTTTTTTAAAACTATAATTTATTTTTTATTTTTTAGTTTTAATATTTTACAGAATATGATAAAAATGTAAATATATTTAAATTTGATATGATTGTAGTATGAGCTAAAAGTAATACTCTTCTACAAAAAAATCCTCCCAGCCGGATTTGAACCAGCGACGTATGAATTACTGAAATTATATACCACTAAGAGTTCACTGCTCTACCAACTGAGCTCTTACAACGATTAACAAAAAAGTCGACAAGTCTGCAACCTATTATACCAGTTTTCATTTTTTTGATTTTCGGATGATTCTGGCCAGGATTTTAGAAACAAAATATGAAATTATTGTATTGTCACAGGTCCTTTACAAGTGTACAAAGTTTCAAGTCGATCCAATGTTTCTAAGTGGGTGAAAATTGTGTTCAAAGAGTCCGTTACATAGATATAAAGACACTTTTTTTTATTTTCTGATGATTCTGGCCAGGATTTTAGAAAATAAATATGAAATTATTGTATTGTCACGGGTCCTCTACAAGTATACAAAGTTTCAAGTCGATCCAATGATTTTAAGTGGGTGAAAATCGCATTGAAAGAATCCGTTACATAGATAGATAGATAGATACAGGTCAAGCTAATATAAAGCGTGTAATAAAATTGTAGACTTTCATGGCAGGTGTTTTGATTAATGTATTTTATGTCTTTTGGGATAAATGGCCACGATTTCCAATGCACAGCCAGTCTGCAGCCGACATTTGAAAAGTTAAGAGGTCAAAGAGCACGCAGAACCTCCTGAGGATGTCTACTGCAGTAGTAGACGAAACGTTGAGTGATAATAAAACCAAACTACGGCCATTTAGCCCGAAAGATATAAAATACATTAATCAAATTAGAAATAATTTGAATAAATTTAAATTACCAAATAAGCTGTGATATATCTGCTTTGAAGAGCTTAGACCGACTGAACTGCTAGTTATCATTGACTAAGATATATAATAAAAAAGTTGAAATGGTTATACTGATGCATTCTCTTAAATTTAGTTTCAGTTTGCTCAATTGATTTGAATATTTTTTCAATTTAAGTTGTGGATGAGAGATTCCCATTACAAAACCTGTGGTAAATCAAAAGTTTTATAATATAGCTGGGAATTTAGATTTAGATTTATTAATTTAGCCTGGTGGAGTTAAGGCCATGTGGCCTTCTCTTCCACTCACCAGGGCAAACATATATTACATCAGAATATATCAATCACAATGAACTCTAATATTAAATACTAAATAAAAATTAGATCAAAAAGATAATATCTATTATATTACGATCTATAATACAACCAGTTAATGTTAGTTAAAATTAAGACTAAATCTAATAATAAAATGTATACAATCAAGACATTAAATTGTCCCTGTCTAATGTATATATAAGACAAAGAAAAATAATGAGATATAGAAAAATAATTTTACGTTTGTACAATATTTAAAACAAAACAAAAGAAAATATTTGTTAATCTTAATATTATTTTCATAGATAATTAAATTTATTAATTGTTAAAAGAATACTATCAGTGAGGTGTATAAGTTAGTTTGTTATTAAATAATTCTTTAATTTGTTTTTGAAGGATGTTATAGTTTGACAGTCTCTGACATAGGGCAGAAGGGAATTCCATGTTTTGGCAAGTGAGACCGTAAAAGATAATGAATAATATACAGTGTGATGAGGAGGGATATAAAGGACAATGTGCTGATGGGATCGAGTGTCAAGATTATGTGTGTCGGATAGTCTGATGAAGCGGCGTGATAAATAATTAGGCGATGATGTGTGAAGGATTTTATAGAGAAGGGATACTGAATGGACAGTTCTACGATCTCTTAGACGAAGCCACGATAATTGTTCCAGGGACGGTGTAACATGGTCAAATTTGCGAATACCACAAATAAAACGTGCGCAAGAATTATGAACACGTTGAAGTCTTTGAGTGTAAATAATATTTAAGTCTGTAAAAATTGGACACAAGGTCCCTAAAAATCTTGTCAGTTATGCAGATCTTACCTCATAGATACAATACTGAAATATATTTCACTTTTACAGGAATTAATCTGTATGAGGTTTAATTTTTGGTAAAATCAAATGTTTCCTACCTCTCGTCATATAAATCTTCTCAGTTAATCGCGATTTTGAGACCATAACGGTCTCATCTTCAGTACTATTTTGGCAACTGGTGTTATGTCGATCGGAAGAAGAAGAGTTTCTTCATTATTATTCATTTCATACATCTCAATGATGGATAAATTATTTTTTAAGAAAAAAATTATATGCTCAGACTAGGAATTAACAGCGTATATAAAAGAAAAATCTGCATTTAGATTGGAGCTTGCTCAGGTAGCTCACTCGATAGATCATTCGACTAGAGTTTGAAAGATCCTGGGTTCAAGCCCCAGTCTGAGCGTATAATTTTTCTCTTCAAGTAGAATCTTCTGGGTTTGTTGATTGGGCCATGAGGCTTTAATCTCACCGACATTTCGCCAGAGACTGCGTCTGGCATCCTCAAAGGTTGACTAGTTCTCTATTCATTATTTTCAGTGATTTGTTCTCTGTGCAATCCTTGAAGATGCTGGTTGCAGCCTCTAGCAAAACATCGGGGAGTTTTAAGCCTCATGACCATGGCCAATAAGCCTGGAAAAATTCTACTGATCAGCAGCAGCAATAAAAGCGATCTACAACATCAAGAACCTTACAAAACTTACAACAGACACTGCAACGACACTTTTCCACACAACGATAGCTCCCATAGTTACATATGGAATCGATATCATATGGCAGAAATTAACAATCAGCGACCTCAACAAAATAGAGAAAGTGAAAGCAAGCTTCATGAAGAGAACCACTGGAACTGGAAAAACAGCACCATCCAGATTAATTTATGAACTTATGCGAGAAACATATTTCATAGAAGACATCAGGATAGCATACCTCCTACCATCTACAGAACCATATCAAAAAGCAGTAAAAATGAGGGAACAGAAACGGAAGGAAATAAATGAGGAATTTTACACCTCCAGTGCCATGAGAGACAGAAACTGGACAAGAGAATGTCAGACACTGAGACACGTTGTAACCAGACATGGCTTTCATCACAAGGTCGCGAAAATAAAAAATTCCACCAGCCAACTGAAGACTGCAGATGTGCACTATGCAGTGATAAATGTAAACTTTATCATATCACAGAGTGTAAAAACAGAACAAAATCAATTAATGTATACAGCAAAGAGTAAATGCAAGTGATCAGTGGAAAAGAACATAAAACTTTTGAAACTAATGCTCTTCTGAGTGCTCCTTTCTATTATTATTATTATAATACTAATTCCAGCTGTGAAAGTCTAAGTAAATATATTTGTTTAATTGTTCAGAACCATAATAGTCTGATATCTGTAACAAGAAAAATGAATCATATAATAATGTATGACACATGTACAAAGTGCTGATACAAAACAGATATTTTATCTTATTTTCTAATCAGGCAAACATCTTATCAATGCTTAGTCATTCATTTCATTGTTGATACAACTGTTGTTTTATATATTTAGGGTTATGACAAATGATCTCTCTGATTTAATTTTCCAGTGATACCATACATGTGTTAAAAAAGGAGAATAACTGACATTATTTAGTTGTAGGCATTTATTATGTGCTCTTCTCTCACACATCATGGAACATGTTCTTGTCAACTGTGATTAAGAGGATGTGATAATGTTCCTAAATTTTCTGTTCATCTTTAACCCTTTGTATGCCATGCCTGGCGTGTGCCAGTGAAAGTGTGTATACAGCGGTACACCATGCCTGGCAAGTTCCGGTAAAGTAAAGTAAAGTAAAGTGATCCCACAACAGGCCCGGAGGCCCTTGGGGTAGTAGGAGGTTAAGGCTCCCACTTTTTCTAGACAATCAGCTATTTATGTCAGCCGGGTTGTCAGCCCTGCGTGACTGCCGCCTTTACCCCCAGAACAAGCGTCTGGTACTCATTTCCATTAGAGGCTGAGTCGACCCCAGGGCCATAGTGCCGCCAGAAGGTTTGGGTCAGTTTAAAAATCCTGACCCCAACGGGACTTGAACCCTCGACCCTCCGGCTTGTAGCTCAGTGCCTTAACCACTATGCTACGGCATGCCCCCAGCAAGTTCCGGTTCTTAATCTTATTATTTTAAATATATGTCCACACAGTTCCAATAATGGATCATATTATGATATTACGATGATATAATCATAAGAAAACAATTTTTTTAAGATAAAAATTTAAACAATTAAATATATGACCGTATTTAATTAAGGATATAATCTTATATATAAAAATTAATGTTTGTTTGTTTGTATATTTGTTTGCTTGTTCGTACTTTATGCGCGGCCATACCGTTGATCCGATTGTGATGGGGCTTTTTGCAAAATGTTCAGGAGATTCCTGGGATGAACATAGGCTATAAGAGAGTTGTGATACTCAACTCCTACACCCTTAAAAATCACCCTTTGTAGTGGAAAACGTAAAAAAGTAGCTCCTTGGACGCTTAAATGGCTTACGCTGCCTAAACCATAAGAAATACACAAAATTAATGTACACAGAATTGAATATCTCAAAAAGCTCTACAAAACAGTCCGTGACAGCATATGTTTATCTCTTACGGATAACTCACAAAAACCATTTTATGTCTTTCATTGATACCAAGAGTCCCTTATCTCTTATGGATAACTCACAATAACCATTTTTGTCTTTCATTGATACTAAGAGTCTTGTGCCGTAGTCAAGTGGTTAAGACAAGAAGTCTTGGCGCAGAACTACGGGACTTATGCTGGTTCGAGTCTCTATGGGGGAAGAAATTTTTCTTATGGAATGTCGGCCAGTAATGAAATCTAGCTGGGGGAAAAAAAATAACTGTTTTGACTCACTCTCATCAATTTATCTTTTTTTTTTTCACTCTAATATAATTGTTATATGACGGTTCTTAACTTATCTACAAAGGAGGGTACAATTCTAATGTTCATGACTATGTGACGTCATCATTCACACTTCTTGAGCCACAACAGAAGGCTGTAAGAGGTTTTCTTGCGAACTTATTTAATAATATCTTATTATGTCCTAATCTGTGAATTTTATGGTAAAAAGTAACATATTTTTATCGTCTGCCCATGACATGAGAATTGAACATTCGGGCAGGACAATGTCTGCCGGGTATGCTAGTATACTATAAAAATATGAGTGATATATACCTGCAGATGTAGTTGTGTTACGCTCTTCATGTCTGTCACATGGAGGAGGTGGTGGTGGGGCCATTACCACCATGTGACTGTTACTAGAACTACTGCTTCCTGAACGACTGTGACTTCCTGAGTCTCTACTACGTCTGCGAACTGTAGTTGCAGTAGAGTCACGAGATTGGTAAATTTCCTCGTAGTCATTTTCAGGATCTGCACTTCGTTCACTCAAGTCAGAAGAACTCAAATTCTCATCCGAGCTACCACTATGAACTTCCACTTTGACTGAAAATAAATAATAATAATAATAATAATAATAATAATAATAATAATAATAATAATAATAATAATAATAATAATAATAATAATAATAATAATAATAATAAAAATAATAATGTTTTATTTTAGCTGGCAGAGTTAAGGCCATAAGACCTTCTCTTCCAAATGTTAGTGCATTTAAAAAATTA